>JARFXV010000009.1:600000-1117812 GCA_031761425.1 Cosmopolites sordidus
CGATTTAACGTTAACGCAACCACCTTAATGGCGGCATAACTAACGTTTATGCTCATTCCCGTCAAAATCCGAGACCCAACGCCCGTCCGAACTCCCAATAAATAGTTTCCTACTTTGACACCCACGCCTACTCATACCGTTACCGAGATTTCGAAATTATGGCGACGCCTTTTCGAAAAACACGAACTGCTTGTTTGTCAGACTTTTATTTTACTCTGTATTTTTATTACCGATTAATCAGAATATATATCTCCGAGTTTAGTCCTTTTGGGAAGTTTTCTTGCATTTTTTAAATAAAAAAACATTATATGTTCAAAATGCTTCTTCTTCCTGATATTTTTGATGTTTAACAACCACCCATCCATTGTCCATCCACTCCATGACGAACTGCCATTCGGGTACAATATACTTGATGATCTCATCAGTCCATTGAGAGTTCAGTCTTCTTCGTGGGCGTATGGTCAACTAGTATTCACTCCAGGATTGTTTTAGTCCATCTGTCGTCACATCTCTTTGTTATATGGCCTGCCCACTTCCATTTCAATTCTCTTACTCTTCCAATAATGTCGCACACCCACGTTTGTTATCTGATCCATGTGCAGGTATTTCTGTCCTGTATTGTAATGTCTAGCATAAACCTTTTCATTCCCCTCTATCTGTGTTACCCGAAGTTTTTAAACGTGGAACTTAAAAAATGTAAAGTGTCCATATTTCGCCTCCTTATGTCAATGGACAGGACGCTCTGATCAAAGACTTTTCTCTTCCCAGTCACATTTAACACACAGATCCACATTCTGGCCGGTATCACCTTTCATCACCACAATTTCCTATACCCGCCCTAAAAATGAAATTCCTCTTTCCTCTGCAAATTTATTTATAATGATGTACTTTGCATGTGTACCCTTGTATGTGCTTTTGAAGGCTGTGAGAGAAGAAAAACCTGCGAAGAGATCTGAGAGCGATCTACGAGAGAAGATGATTTAATTTTAGAATAGTCAGCAATGCCGATATATCCTGGGCCGGGTGCCGCGTGAACTAACGGAAATAAATTTGATAGACCGAATTCTGCTTGCGATTCGATTCATTTTGAAAGCATATAGTTACAGATGATTAAAAATGGATTATGTACCAAGTCTGTTAAACATATGAAACCGGAATTTGTCCATAGATGGTCCTAGCTGTCGATATAGCTACCGTCAAACCGCGTCATTGGTGCAATTTCCTTGTTGATATCTGACCAACATTCTCTTTGAACTCACAACAATACAAGTTTCATAAAATAGCATAGTTTGTAATAATATTGAACCTATCGACTTTTATGACTGGAAAGCATTGATTTTCTTTAACCATTGGAAGAAAACTGCTGCAGAATCGAATTGAATGCTTGTCGAAGCTTACGGTGATCATGCTCTTGGTAAATCACAGTGCTTTGAGTGGTTTCAAAAATTAAGGAGTGGATTTTGAAGTGAGAAACAAAGAACGTGGAAGACCATCGAAAAAGTTTGAAGTCAGCGAATTGCACGCATTGTTGGACGAGGATGAGGCTCAAACTAAAACTAAATGAGCCTCCAGAAGCCGTCTCTATACCTTTGAAAGCCACGGGAAAGACCGTGAAGATGGGAAAATAGGGTCCACATGAACTGAATGAAAACCAGCAGAAAAACCGAAAAACCACATGTGAAATGCTGCTTGTCAGGTGTAAAAAAGAGAGCGTAAAAGATCATGGGTAACTCTAGGCGAAGTATCGACATCGACAAAGCCAAATTGCTATGGACGGAAGACAATGAACTGTGTTTGGTGGGATCAGAAGGGTGTGATCTATTATGAGCTGCTAAACTTGGCGAAACCGTTAATACTGACCGCTACCGACAACAAATGACCAATTTGAATCAAGCTTTGCCTGAAAAACGACTAGAATATCCCAAAATATGACAAAAATTTTCATGATAATGCACCATCACAGACAGCAAAACTGGTGTGCGGCCCGCGACTTACTCACCAGACGTGACTCCATCCGATTACTACTTATTTGCATCGATGGGACACGCACATGCTATCCAGCGCCTCACTCCTTACGAAAATGACAGATGTCAGACAGGTAATAAAATAGTTTTTATCATTTTCATACAGTAAACGTGTATTTTCTATACAAAAAATCCGGTTTCATATTTTCATACGTGGTATAATGATGTTAAGTAAGAGATCATGGTTTAAGCGCGATTAAGCCTTTCAACCAAAGTAAAAACAAATTTATATACGAAGAATATTCAGGGGAATCATTTTTTATGACCTGCTGATGTGAGCTGATGTGAAAATTAGCCAATTAATTCTGAGAAATACAAACGTGCATACAACAGAACGGACATTGTGTTCGTCGAAACACTGCCAGAGAACACGTTTCTTTGTCTACCCGACACAACCTTTTACAACATGACTGGGATATTTTGGTCGATCCACAGTACTCTTTCGACCTTGCCCCTTCTATCTAGTATTTATTTAAATAGCCTCAAAACAGAAACCTGATGATGATAATGACATGATAAAAAATCAGCCGGATTAGTTCTGTAGCCAGAAACCTAAAAAATCAGTGCAGGATTATACAGTTATCGGAGTGATGAAGGGATATCGAACAGAATGGTACGGACTATATGGATTTTAAACTAAAAAAAAATCAATAAAAAATGGGACTAAGTTTTACATCAACCCAATAGAAATGCGAAAGAGAGGCAAATAAAGAAATAAATAAATAAATAAATAAATGGTGAGCGATAAATAACGTGAGACCACACCGACACAGCCTCCGACCAATTTGCATCCGTGGCGAATCCCATAAATCGAGCAACGAGAGAGCACAAGGCCCATGTCATCGTAACACTTGATGCAGCACCTAATTTGCATAAGAAGCTCGGCCAACCAGGCTTATTATTTATTTATCAATGCGCCACACTAATATCTTATTTCAGGAATGGTGCGAAATACGACCCGCACAAACTTGACTCGCGTTTTTTTTTCTTGAACATGTCCTTGCTTTTGCATCTTCTTCTTCAAAGAGAAAAAAAAAACAATGTTGTCCTTGGCGGAGTTTTTAGGTGCTAATCTCAGTTTCCGTCGCTCACATATACATGTCTCTGAAACGGGTATGTAGAAATTTATATGGCTAGTTGTGATAAGTTTTTAGTGCTTGATATATCTACAAAAAAAAAATCTTCCCTTCTTTCATTATCAAAATCATTATTCATTTAATTTTTTGAGTTTTCTAATAATACTGATTTTGATGTTTAGAAAATCCTCTTTAATTATAAATAAATTATCATTATGCCATTGTACTACGCGTGGCATGAGATGCGCGTTTTTTGATTTTTCCAAAAATGGTGATTTTTGATGTTCAGAAACTCCTGGGGTTTATTTAGGGCCATATAGGAGTTTCTTGGGGAAAGCGGATTGTTAAGCCTGAAATTTGCTTTGTATATATAAATAAATGGTCATTATTCTATTTTAATTACCAAGTCATGAGATGCGCGCTTTTCAATTTCTTCAGTATTATTGATTGATTTGTCTGTTAATTTGTGATAGCTCATTTTTTCAAAAGAAATAAAACAATTTTATACTTTGTCATCTATCACTTTTATTATTTTCATAATAATTACTTTTATAAAAGTGATAGATAACAAAGTATAAAATTGATTTATTCCTTTTTTCTTCAGTATTGCAAATAATAATGTTCAAAACATTCTATGGCCCATCTAAGGCCATATAAACATTTTCTGCATAAAGGGAATTGTTAAGAATAAAATTTGCTTCATTTTGATTATAAATAAATTATCATTATACCATTTTACTAGACGTGGCATGAGATGCGCGTATTTGATTTTTTTAAAAATGATTATTTTGATGTTCAGAAAATCCTAGAGTTCATTTAGGGCCATATAGGAGTTTCTTGGGGAAAGCGAATTATTAAGCGTGATATTTGCTTTGTTTTATGTATAAATAAATGGTCATTATTCTATTTTAATTACCAAGCCATGAGATGCGCGCTTTTCATTTTCTTCAGTATTATTGATTGATTTGTCTGTTAATTTGTGATAGCTCATTTTTTCAAAAGAAATAAAACAATTTTATAGTTTGTCATCTATCACTTTTATTACTTTCATAATAATTACTTTTATAAAAGTGATAGATAACAAAGTATAAAATTGATTTATTCCTTTTTTCTTCAGTATTGCAAATAATAATGTTCAAAACATTCTATGGCCCATCTAAGGCCATATAAACATTTTCTGCATAAAGGGAATTGTTAAGAATAAAATTTGCTTCATTTTGATTATAAATAAATTATCATTATACCATTTTACTAGACGTGGCATGAGATGCGCGTATTTGATTTTTTTAAAAATGATTATTTTGATGTTCAGAAAATCCTAGAGTTCATTTAGGGCCATATAGGAGTTTCTTGGGGAAAGCGAATTATTAAACGTGATATTTGCTTTGTTTTATGTATAAATAAATGGTCATTATTCTATTTTAATTACCAAGCCATGAGATGCGCGCTTTTCATTTTCTTCAGTATTATTGATTGATTTGTCTGTTAATTTGTGATAGCTCATTTTTTCAAAAGAAATAAAACAATTTTATAGTTTGTCATCTATCACTTTTATTATTTTCATAATAATTACTTTTATAAAAGTGATAGATAACAAAGTATAAAATTGATTTATTCCCTTTTTCTTCAGTACTGCAAATAATAATGTTCAAAACATTCTATGGCCCATCTAAGGCCATATAAACATTTTCTGCATAAAGGGAATTGTTAAGAATAAAATTTGCTTCATTTTGATTATAAATAAATTATCATTATACCATTTTACTAGACGTGGCATGAGATGCGCGTATTTGATTTTTTTAAAAATGATTATTTTGATGTTCAGAAAATCCTAGAGTTCATTTAGGGCCATATAGGAGTTTCTTGGGGAAAGCGAATTATTAAGCGTGATATTTGCTTTGTTTTATGTATAAATAAATGGTCATTATTCTATTTTAATTACCAAGCCATGAGATGCGCGCTTTTCATTTTCTTCAGTATTATTGATTGATTTGTCTGTTAATTTGTGATAGCTCATTTTTTCAAAAGAAATAAAACAATTTTATAGTTTGTCATCTATCACTTTTATTACTTTCATAATAATTACTTTTATAAAAGTGATAGATAACAAAGTATAAAATTGATTTATTCCTTTTTTCTTCAGTATTGCAAATAATAATGTTCAAAACATTCTATGGCCCATCTAAGGCCATATAAACATTTTCTGCATAAAGGGAATTGTTAAGAATAAAATTTGCTTCATTTTGATTATAAATAAATTATCATTATACCATTTTACTAGACGTGGCATGAGATGCGCGTATTTGATTTTTTTAAAAATGATTATTTTGATGTTCAGAAAATCCTAGAGTTCATTTAGGGCCATATAGGAGTTTCTTGGGGAAAGCGAATTGTTAAGCGTGATATTTGCTTTGTTTTATGTATAAATAAATGGTCATTATTCTATTTTAATTACCAAGCCATGAGATGCGCGCTTTTCATTTTCTTCAGTATTATTGATTGATTTGTCTGTTAATTTGTGATAGCTCATTTTTTCAAAAGAAATAAAACAATTTTATAGTTTGTCATCTATCACTTTTATTACTTTCATAATAATTACTTTTATAAAAGTGATAGATAACAAAGTATAAAATTGATTTATTCCTTTTTTCTTCAGTATTGCAAATAATAATGTTCAAAAAATTCTATGGCCCATCTAAGGCCATATAAACATTTTCTGCATAAAGGGAATTGTTAAGAATAAAATATGCTTCATTTTGATTATAAATAAATTATCATTATACCATTTTACTAGACGTGGCATGAGATGCGCGTATTTGATTTTTTTAAAAATGATTATTTTGATGTTCAGAAAATCCTA
Organism: Cosmopolites sordidus; assembly: GCA_031761425.1. Lineage (NCBI taxonomy): Eukaryota > Metazoa > Arthropoda > Insecta > Coleoptera > Curculionidae > Cosmopolites > Cosmopolites sordidus. The sequence continues at coordinate 605,961 of JARFXV010000009.1, forward strand.
GAGTTCATTTAGGGCCATATAGGAGTTTCTTGGGGAAAGCGAATTATTAAGCGTGATATTTACTTTGTTTTATGTATAAATAAATGGTCATTATTCTATTTTAATTACCAAGCCATGAGATGCGCGCTTTTCATTTTCTTCAGTATTATTGATTGATTTGTCTGTTAATTTGTGATAGCTCATTTTTTCAAAAGAAATAAAACAATTTTATAGTTTGTCATCTATCACTTTTATTACTTTCATAATAATTACTTTTATAAAAGTGATAGATAACAAAGTATAAAATTGATTTATTCCTTTTTCCTTCAGTATTGCAAATAATAATGTTCAAAACATTCTATGGTCCATCTAAGGCCATATAAACATTTTCTGAATAAAGGGAATTGTTAAGAATAAAATTTGCTTCATTTTGATTATAAATAAATTATCATTATACCATTTTACTAGACGTGGCATGAGATGCGCGTATTTGATTTTTTTAAAAATGATTATTTTGATGTTCAGAAAATCCTGGAGTTCATTTAGGGCTATATAGGAGTTTCTTGGGGAAAGCGAATTGTTAAGCGTGATATTTGCTTTGTTTTATGTATAAATAAATGGTCATTATTCTATTTTAATTACCAAGCCATGAGATGCGCGCTTTTCATTTTCTTCAGTATTATTGATTGATTTGTCTGTTAATTTGTGATAGCTCATTTTTTCAAAAGAAATAAAACAATTTTATAGTTTGTCATCTATCACTTTTATTACTTTCATAATAATTACTTTTATAAAAGTGATAGATAACAAAGTATAAAATTGATTTATTCCTTTTTTCTTCAGTATTGCAAATAATAATGTTCAAAAAATTCTATGGCCCATCTAAGGCCATATAAACATTTTCTGCATAAAGGGAATTGTTAAGAATAAAATTTGCTTCATTTTGATTATAAATAAATTATCATTATACCATTTTACTAGACGTGGCATGAGATGCGCGTATTTGATTTTTTTAAAAATGATTATTTTGATGTTCAGAAAATCCTGGAGTTCATTTAGGGCCATATAGGAGTTTCTTGGGGAAAGCGAATTGTTAAGCATGATATTTGCTTTGTTTTATGTATAAATAAATGGTCATTATTCTATTTTAATTGCCAATCCATGAGATGCGCGCTTTTCAATTTCTTCAGTATTATTGATTGATTTGTCTGTTAATTTGTGATAGCTCTTTTTTTAAAAAGAAATAAAACAATTTTATACTGTGTCATCTATCACTTTTATTACTTTCATAATAATTACTTTTATAAAAGTGATAGATAACAAAGTATAAAATTGATTTATTCCTTTTTTCTTCAGCATTGCAAATAATAATGTTCAAAACATTCTATGGTCCATCTAAGGCCATATAAACATTTTCTGAATAAAGGGAATTGTTAAGAATAAAATTTGCTTCATTTTGATTATAAATAAATTATCATTATACCATTTTACTAGACGTGGCATGAGATGCGCGTATTTGATTTTTTTAAAAATGATTATTTTGATGTTCAGAAAATCCTAGAGTTCATTTAGGGCCATATAGGAGTTTCTTGGGGAAAGCGAATTGTTAAGCATGATATTTGCTTTGTTTTATGTATAAATAAATGGTCATTATTCTATTTTAATTGCCAATCCATGAGATGCGCGCTTTTCAATTTCTTCAGTATCATTGATTGATTTGTCTGTTAATTTGTGATAGCTCTTTTTTTAAAAAGAAATAAAACAATTTTATACTGTGTCATCTATCACTTTTATTACTTTCATAATAATTACTTTTATAAAAGTGATAGATAACAAAGTATAAAATTGATTTATTCCTTTTTTCTTCAGTATTGCAAATAATAATGTTCAAAAAATTCTATGGCCCATCTAAGGTCATATAAACATTTTCTGCATAAAGGGAATTGTTAAGAATAAAATTTGCTTCATTTTGATTATAAATAAATTATCATTATACCATTTTACTAGACGTGGCATGAGATGCGCGTATTTGATTTTTTTAAAAATGATTATTTTGATGTTCAGAAAATCCTAGAGTTCATTTAGGGCCATATAGGAGTTTCTTGGGGAAAGCGAATTGTTAAGCATGATATTTGCTTTGTTTTATGTATAAATAAATGGTCATTATTCTATTTTAATTGCCAATCCATGAGATGCGCGCTTTTCAATTTCTTCAGTATTATTGATTGATTTGTCTGTTAATTTGTGATAGCTCTTTTTTTAAAAAGAAATAAAACAATTTTATACTGTGTCATCTATCACTTTTATTACTTTCATAATAATTACTTTTATAAAAGTGATAGATAACAAAGTATAAAATTGATTTATTCCTTTTTTCTTCAGTATTGCAAATAATAATGTTCAAAACATTCTATGGTCCATCTAAGGCCATATAAACATTTTCTGAATAAAGGGAATTGTTAAGAATAAAATTTGCTTCATTTTGATTATAAATAAATTATCATTATACCATTTTACTAGACGTGGCATGAGATGCGCGTATTTGATTTTTTTAAAAATGATTATTTTGATGTTCAGAAAATCCTGGAGTTCATTTAGGGCCATATAGGAGTTTCTTGGGGAAAGCGAATTGTTAAGCGTGATATTTGCTTTGTTTTATGTATAAATAAATGGTCATTATTCTATTTTAATTACCAAGCCATGAGATGCGCGCTTTTCATTTTCTTCAGTATTATTGATTGATTTGTCTGTTAATTTGTGATAGCTCATTTTTTCAAAAGAAATAAAACAATTTTATAGTTTGTCATCTATCACTTTTATTACTTTCATAATAATTACTTTTATAAAAGTGATAGATAACAAAGTATAAAATTGATTTATTCCTTTTTTCTTCAGTATTGCAAATAATAATGTTCAAAAAATTCTATGGCCCATCTAAGGCCATATAAACATTTTCTGCATAAAGGGAATTGTTAAGAATAAAATTTGCTTCATTTTGATTATAAATAAATTATCATTATACCATTTTACTAGACGTGGCATGAGATGCGCGTATTTGATTTTTTTAAAAATGATTATTTTGATGTTCAGAAAATCCTGGAGTTCATTTAGGGCCATATAGGAGTTTCTTGGGGAAAGCGAATTGTTAAGCGTGATATTTGCTTTGTTTTATGTATAAATAAATGGTCATTATTCTATTTTAATTACCAAGCCATGAGATGCGCGCTTTTCATTTTCTTCAGTATTATTGATTGATTTGTCTGTTAATTTGTGATAGCTCATTTTTTCAAAAGAAATAAAACAATTTTATAGTTTGTCATCTATCACTTTTATTACTTTCATAATAATTACTTTTATAAAAGTGATAGATAACAAAGTATAAAATTGATTTATTCCTTTTTTCTTCAGTATTGCAAATAATAATGTTCAAAAAATTCTATGGCCCATCTAAGGCCATATAAACATTTTCTGCATAAAGGGAATTGTTAAGAATAAAATTTGCTTCATTTTGATTATAAATAAATTATCATTATACCATTTTACTAGACGTGGCATGAGATGCGCGTATTTGATTTTTTTAAAAATGATTATTTTGATGTTCAGAAAATCCTGGAGTTCATTTAGGGCCATATAGGAGTTTCTTGGGGAAAGCGAATTGTTAAGCGTGATATTTGCTTTGTTTTATGTATAAATAAATGGTCATTATTCTATTTTAATTACCAAGCCATGAGATGCGCGCTTTTCATTTTCTTCAGTATTATTGATTGATTTGTCTGTTAATTTGTGATAGCTCATTTTTTGATAGATAAGTGATAGATAACAAAGTATAAAATTGATTTATTCCTTTTTTCTTCAGTATTGCAAATAATAATGTTCAAAAAATTCTATGGCCCATCTAAGGCCATATAAACATTTTCTGCATAAAGGGAATTGTTAAGAATAAAATTTGCTTCATTTTGATTATAAATAAATTATCATTATACCATTTTACTAGACGTGGCATGAGATGCGCGTATTTGATTTTTTTAAAAATGATTATTTTGATGTTCAGAAAATCCTGGAGTTCATTTAGGGCCATATAGGAGTTTCTTGGGGAAAGCGAATTGTTAAGCGTGATATTTGCTTTGTTTTATGTATAAATAAATGGTCATTATTCTATTTTAATTACCAAGCCATGAGATGCGCGCTTTTCATTTTCTTCAGTATTATTGATTGATTTGTCTGTTAATTTGTGATAGCTCATTTTTTCAAAAGAAATAAAACAATTTTATAGTTTGTCATCTATCACTTTTATTACTTTCATAATAATTACTTTTATAAAAGTGATAGATAACAAAGTATAAAATTGATTTATTCCTTTTTTCTTCAGTATTGCAAATAATAATGTTCAAAAAATTCTATGGCCCATCTAAGGCCATATAAACATTTTCTGCATAAAGGGAATAGTTAAGAATAAAATTTGCTTCATTTTGATTATAAATAAATTATCATTATACCATTTTACTAGACGTGGCATGAGATGCGCGTATTTGATTTTTTTAAAAATGATTATTTTGATGTTCAGAAAATCCTGGAGTTCATTTAGGGCCATATAGGAGTTTCTTGGGGAAAGCGAATTGTTAAGCGTGATATTTGCTTTGTTTTATGTATAAATAAATGGTCAATATTCTATTTTAATTACCAAGCCATGAGATGCGCGCTTTTCATTTTCTTCAGTATTATTGATTGATTTGTCTTTTAATTTGTGATAGCTCATTTTTTCAAAAGAAATAAAACAATTTTATACTGTGTCATCTATCACTTTTATTACTTTCATAATAATTACTTTTATAAAAGTGATAGATAACAAAGTATAAAATTGATTTATTCCTTTTTTCTTCAGTATTGCAAATAATAATGTTCAAAAAATTCTATGGCCCATCTAAGGTCATATAAACATTTTCTGCATAAAGGGAATTGTTAAGAATAAAATTTGCTTCATTTTGATTATAAATAAATTATCATTATACCATTTTACTAGACGTGGCATGAGATGCGCGTATTTGATTTTTTTAAAAATGATTATTTTGATGTTCAGAAAATCCTAGAGTTCATTTAGGGCCATATAGGAGTTTCTTGGGGAAAGCGAATTGTTAAGCATGATATTTGCTTTGTTTTATGTATAAATAAATGGTCATTATTCTATTTTAATTGCCAATCCATGAGATGCGCGCTTTTCAATTTCTTCAGTATTATTGATTGATTTGTCTGTTAATTTGTGATAGCTCATTTTTTCAAAAGAAATAAAACAATTTTGTACTTTGTCATCTATCACTTTTATTACTTTCATAATAATTACTTTTATAAAAGTGATAGATAACAAAGTATAAAATTGATTTATTCCTTTTTTCTTCAGTATTGCAAATAATAATGTTCAAAAAATTCTACGGCCCATCTAAGGCCATATAAACATTTTCTGAATAAAGGGAATTGTTAAGAATAAAATTTGCTTCATTTTGATTATAAATAAATTATCATTATACCATTTTACTAGACGTGGCATGAGATGCGCGTATTTGATTTTTTTAAAAATGATTATTTTGATGTTCAGAAAATCCTAGAGTTCATTTAGGGCCATATAGGAGTTTCTTGGGGAAAGCGAATTGTTAAGCGTGATATTTGCTTTGTTTTATGTATAAATAAATGGTCATTATTCTATTTTAATTGCCAATCCATGAGATGCGCGCTTTTCAATTTCTTCAGTATTATTGATTGATTTGTCTGTTAATTTGTGATAGCTCATTTTTTAAAAAGAAATAAAACAATTTTATACTGTGTCATCTATCACTTTTATTACTTTCATAATAATTACTTTTATAAAAGTGCTAGATAACAAAGTATAAAATTGATTTATTCCTTTTTTCTTCAGTATTGCAAATAATAATGTTCAAAAAATTCTATGGCCCATCTAAGGCCATATAAACATTTTCTGCATAAAGGGAATTGTTAAGAATAAAATTTGCTTCATTTTGATTATAAATAAATTATCATTATATCATTTTACCAGGCATAGCATGAGTTACGCGTTTTTCGATTTTTCCAAAAATGCTGATTTTGATATTCAGAAAATTCTATGAGATGCGCGTTTTTGGTGTTTAGAAAATCTTTGGCGTTTCATCTAGCGCCATGTAGCGCCATGTTTACCATTGTAAAACTGCAGTAATAAATTCAAATCCATATATTAGAAAACAATCTTACAGCTTTCTTCTATTTACGAAACAATTCTTAGTATGCTGTTTTGCCTTTGCTTTGCATTTAAAGCGACGCAAAATATTTTAAATACGTCTTTTCCGAATCTAGTTTACTTTCCTTTATGAGATCTGAATGAATATAAGATAGCAATATATTGGTAATAACAAGATTTCTAATTATTTTATGTACATAAACGTCAATAATTTGTTCTATGTTTAGATTAATCTTTGATTTATCAATTGACTTGATTTTGTAATATACCCTTCACGTTGATCAGAAAATAAAATATAATTTCAAGAAGTTTTTTTTTAAGAGGGATATGTTGAGGGGTTGGAACATACAGTAAGAGTTGTGGGAATGTAAAAAAAATATTCAAAACTTTTTTATTCTTCATATATTAGGCGTGATAAGCAGTAAAACACTGTTGGCATAGTGATAGATTGCAAGTCACACAAATTGTTCCTGTTCTTCTTTCTTGTTTGTGCTTCGAACAGCGATGGCACCTTCATCTTCTTGGCCCTTCGATGGATAAGTGATGCCCTATTTTCATTAGCCTACCATATTATCTTCTGCGTACCACCTTAACTTATTATAGATTCAGTCAGCGGAACCACATAATCCAAGAAACTATTCATCTTTTTATCTCTCTCTTTTAGCTCAGTAAATATAATCCAAGGATTGATCGCTGCTGTCATTAATAGCCGATAGAAAACTCTTCCACCATTTGCCGGTCTTTCTATCCATGTCGTGGAGATCAACGATTTGATCTGAGAGATTACCTCTCACGCCATCATTCATAACAATGACAATTTGAGAGGATTGTTACATCTTTGATATCCTTCCATAAGACTGCACATGTACCATACTGACTGCATAAAAACTGAGCTTCACCTCTTTGACTTCTTTCTATATCGAATTTAGGCATGTTTTTTTTTCTTGTGGTTATTGATGTACCAGTTGCAGCAAAAAGTCATTTATTATTTAAGTAGAGTGCTAGTAAAAACTGTAGTATCATCAAACTGCAGAAAATTATTGAAAGAATCTTCGACTTTTCAAAAGGATCAGAACATAAAGAAATTCATGATAATAACATCTGATGCCTAGTTAACAAGAGGACTAGACAAAATTTTGAAAAAAGTGGACATTAAGGTTGTGTACAAACCATATAATAAATTAAGAGAAGTTCTGGGAAATCCAAACGATAAAGTAGAGCAACATGAAAAGTCGGGGATTTACGAAATCAGTTGTCAAGACTGTGATCGAAGGTATAATGGGCAAACAAAAACATCCATATTGACAATATATAAAGAACATATTGCCCACATTAGATATGGGAGAAATGAAAAATCTTGTGTTGCCCAACATGCAATCGAACACGACCACAGTACAGATATTAGTAATTTAAAACTAATTAAAAATGTTAAAAATAATAGAGCTCTGGATGCATATGAAAGCATTCAAATAGAAAAATTTGAGAAAATCATGAACCGAGATAAAGGACCTATCCCGTTCAGTTAACTTTTTCATCATTAATGTAAGGCTTAGTAAACTTCACGGTCCATGATTTTTACACGCTTCGTTAGGTAGGGTTTTTCATATAAATAGAACATAGTTTAGTTTTGGAATTAGATGAAATCATCTCCTGATTATACTAACATGGTTAGCGAAACGTGCGTCTAGCAGTTCAAGAAAAATGATTTGGTTTTTAGTGGTAAACCTCTTCAAGTTTAGTGTTTCACACCAAAGGTTCCTATAGAAGACTTGATTGAATATTGGTCTCTATTTCCATCTTTTCCTTGATATATACTCAAGTCGTATGTGTAGCGAGTTTCTGAATAACATCTAACCCATGATTTTACGCATCTTTTAGTAAGTTTTAGAGGAAGATACTATTTCAGGCAACTTCTTCCCTTGAACTTAGACATAGCCTCATTGATACTCTGAAATGTATTTTTACTTCTTGCTGTGAAAAAGTTTGCTTCAAGCACTTCTTCTATATAATATATTTTATCGGCGCCATGTGGCTTTTGGGGGGAATTGAAATATAGTTTGGAAACAGTAGCTGGAATCTCTTACTAGAAATTGTTTGTTTGATAATTGTGTTGCCAAGGGAAGTATTAGTAGATCAGTAGTGTTGCTAAGCAGGCACTTTATTATAGGACATTACGAGAAAACATCCAGTGACAATCATTATTTCATACTGATCAGTTTTGAGTATAGATAATTTCTTTTTTGATTGAAGTATCTCTAATCTTTCGTTGATTTTTCCAGAAATCCATAGAAAAAAGCTTTTAGTAGAAAACCTGTCGAGTTTTGCGAGAATTGCAGGGTTTTTGGGTTGGGATACGTAATCTTGGCAAAAAAATATAATTTGGAGATTTCTTTGATTGGTCAAAAATTATTGTAAGCGGATCGACCGTTTTGTTATTCTCACTTTCTTCAGAAGATGAACATTCTGTGGATGATAAATTATCATTTAGTTCAATTTTCGTTTTTACTTTGCTTGTAGACGGTCCTAAAAATTCATAACTCGAACCCACTGAGGATGACTGGACATATTCTGAACCACTATCAATGAACGGTTCATCATCCATATCGGAAGTAGTGTTTGTCACTTCCATGAGTTCCTGCTCAGACAATGGTTTATTTCTGAAATGGAAAATCACATTTTCCTTGTAGTAATACCACTGATACAAATTTATACCGCAGCACATATATGTCCCATCAACAAGTTTTAGAATAAATGTTCTGTATGCGCAATATTTTCACGCAAAAAACACTTTCGATAGGTAATGTACGAACATAAACACACTTATCTAGACATTTTTTTCATAAATAAGTCAAATAAACGTTAAATACATCAATATAGAAGTATAGGACTGGTCTACACATATTAAACAGATTCACTAATCCGCCATATTGAAAAAATACACAAACATTTTCGAGTGGGGATATTAGAAGCAATGCATATTATCAGTGGGGCATCGGCCTGGATAAATCCAACGCGCGTATTTCCCTCTAGGTTGCATTAAATACCTTCTGGGACTTACACCACCCATTGGGACTGAAAGGGTTAATAACCAATTGATTAATGCTAGTTATTATTTTTAATTATGTTTATTTTTCAAGATAAATCCTTATCTTCTCGATGCATTTGTGCCAGGGATGATCTTTTCATCTTGTGAACTTTTCAATCCAAGCACTATTACATTATTTTTAGAAAAAACTCATTTTTTAAAGCTATTTTTCTTTCTTTTGGTCTTGGCCTCGTAGATTGAAAACGTAAATTTTAATCCCCGTCTAGCCTACAAATATTTTCGTCGACTCTACGATAAAATCCGGCGTTTAAATGGTAAGCTCCATATTGGAGTGTTAAGACCCGTTTAATTTTGAAACAAGATTACGAAGCATGAGGTAACATGACTAGATATTTCAATTACTGGGTATTAGTATTATCGTGAAATCGTGACCATCGTATTGGATTGTCCCCAGTTCTTCCATAGTAATTCTTAGAGAGATCGTTTATATACAGGGTGAAGTTACAACAGATCTGGTATTTTGATGTTAATTTTGTAGTTTCTTTCTTTGGTTTAATTACAGTGTAATGAGATGTAGATGAAGATGAACATTCGTTGCAGGACCTGAAAAGAAGCATCGTATGAACTCAAATGGTGAAGTTCGTTTTTTCTAGCCCTCTGAGTTATCACAAGGATGTATTTTAGATTACCGATTAGCCATACATATTAGCCATGAAACACTAAACTTGAAGAGATTTACTAAACTAAACACCAAGTCACTTTTTTAAACTTCTCGACGCACTTAATCTGATTAAAAAAGTTAATCAGTGTTTAGTGGTAAATCTCTTCGTAAAGTTCTATTAGAACCTTCGTTGTGAAACAGTAAACTCGAAGAGATTACACTAAACACCAAATCACTTTTTGAAACTACTCGCACGTTTCGCTAACCATGCTAGTATCATCAGGAGATGATTTAATCCTCCAATAAAAAAGTGATTTGGTGTTTAGTGGTAAATCTTTTCGAGTTTAGTATATTTTATGTGTCAATTAGAAGTGATAGGTATATTGCTGAAACTTCAAGGGGGTTTTACAAAGTATTGTTTTTTTTGTGTATATTGAATAGTAGGGCAATAAAAGAACAATACAGTAAGAAAGAATAGAACTTCATAAAACTTCTTTTTCACCTAGTACTTCAAAGTCTCCTTATTATAAAATATGCCCCCTTTATTAACCTAAAAAAGGTGCTTCTTCCACCTCTCCACATTAAGCTTGGACTAATGAAAAAGTTTATCAAAGGCATATACACATGGGGTAATTGATATTTCCTCAATTGGGGTTTGTAATAAATGAAAATGTATTTTTTTTTGTCATAAATAACTTTTATAACAAAACTGTTCTTATTTTTATGTTTTTCCTTATAATTAAGAAGTTATATCAAATTGAAAATAAATTTTTAAATCTAGTACCGATGACGCGCCGACAGGTCCCGAAAAAAAACTAGAGCGCATGTGACCTCACAATGGTAAATCGAACACCAATATCGGGAACAATTCAGAAGTTGCATCGAGATTTTATTTCGTGCCCTTTCCGAAAAGGAAAGAATTTCGGCCAAATAAAACAATTTATCGATCTTAGTCATTGTTCTATCGGTTTAACCTACATTTTTGACTGCATTTGTTGCTTTGCTCACGATTTGAAGATATACTTGGCTTTAAGTGTTACTTAGGCTTTCGGTTCGCTTCTCGAGGATAAAAATATAGAATTAATTAAACTGCCTTCGGTTAGTTGTGGCATACAGTTATCACAATCTAAGGTTTTAGAAGGCAAACGAATTGATGTTCTACATATTCATATAGAATACGACAAAAGAAGAATACGAGAGTTTGAGTTTCTCAAACCTCACGCAGTTATTAACCATAATATGTTGCCTTATATAGACTATATTGTTATCATTGCTGTAACATTAGTGATTTTACAATCACCTATAATATCATCATGAATTTGTGAATATTCATTAAAAAATTAATAACTAAATACGTTAAAAAAACAAATTTACTTCATGTTCTTTATATAAGTTAACATGAAGTTATAATAAAAATATAATTTAAATCTGTGACCATAAAAATATCCACAGCAGGTCTACTATCAGAACATTTACCACTAAACACCAAATCACTTTTTTTTAACTACTCGACGCACGTTTCGCTAACCATATTAGCATCATCAGGAGATGATTTAATCTAATTCTAAAACTAAACAATGTACTATTTATATGGAAAACCCTACCCTAATGAAGCGTGTAAAAATCATGAACCGTGAAGTTTACTAAACCTTACATTAATAATTGAAAAAGTTGACTGAACGGGATAGGCCCTTTATCTCGGTTCATTATTTTCTTACATTTTTCTATTTAAATGCTTTCATAAACATTCAAAGCACTATTATTATTAACACTTTTAATTAGTCTTAAATTACTAATATCTATAATGTGGTCGTGTTCGATTGCATGTTGGTTAACACAAGATTTTTCATTTCTCCCATATTTAATGTGGGCAATATGTTCTTTATATCTTGTCAATACGGATCTTTTTGTTTGCCCAATATACCTTCGATCACAGTCTTGACAACTAATTTCGTAAATCCCCGACTTTTCGTGTTGCTCTACTTTTTCCTTTGGATTACCCAGAACTTCTCTTAATTTATTATATGGTTTGTACACAAACACTTTTGAAAAGTCGAAGATTCTTTCAATACTTTTCTGAACTTATGTTTTCTAATTAATTTATCTACAATGTTTTTATTATAACCATTCACTTCAGATACCTCCCTAATTAATGTTAATTCTTTTTTATAATTATATTTATTTAAAGGAAAATTAATTAATCTATTTACCATAAAATCTAAACTAGACATAAATTTTCAAAGGAATATGTTCACAGCAGTAGTTTCACAGCAGTAAATTTATTAAAGAAAATGGCATCTTTAAATAAAAAAATTAAAAAACTCAAAATTGAGCAGTCGAAACAACATATTCCAGAAAAGAGCAACATAGAAAATCTTTCAACTCAGATGTTCGACAATCCAGAACTAGATCTTTTAAATAAAGGCCTCAATTTTGCTTTGCCGGCATCCCGAAGTGCTTTGGAGGATATGGTAGCCGGTATTGAGACTGGTATTAAACACTTACCGCAGTCTTCCAAAACTTTCGTCAGAGAGTCATGTAAAAGCAAAAATTGCAAAAAATATTTCAAATAAAAGTCAAAAAATGCCAAATATTTCTAAAATTGTCAAGCGTCTGCGAGAGAAGGTTGTAGTAATGGACAAACCTGATTACTTTGAACGCGTTGAAATATTAATTCAAGACGGTCCTTATAAATGATTACCTAGGAATCCATTGTCAAAAATGATTAACGAAGTCAGAGATACATTGAAACCATGTAACAGGCTTATTTCTCCTTCTCTGAAAAGCAAACTACATGTTTCTAATCCAAAAGTGCCAAGATTGTATGCTCTACCAAAAACTCATAAACAAGGAAAATCAATGATACCAATTGTATCAGCCATTGATTCTCCAACAAACAACTTCGAGTGTTAATAAAGGAATTTGAAAATCTATCAAACCAACTACCGTCCTGTTCTGTGATAAACTCAACCAAATTCACAGAAAAAGTCAGAAACACACATCTACAGGAAGGTGAGGTTTTGGTTTACTTTAACGTTTCATCATTATTTCCAAGTGTCCCGATTCCACATACCTTGAAATACTTGAGTGAATTACTCGAGTTAAACAGTTTTAATAACAAGATTGTTTCTGAGTACATCTCCTTAACAAGATTATGTATGAAGCAAAATTATTTTCAGCTAAATATCAGGTTTTATGAACAACAAGAAGGAACGGTAATGGGCAATCCTCTGTCACCGTTCTTAGACAACTTATTTATGAGTAAATTTGAAACAGAGGCAAAAGATGAATTCTGTTACTTTCCGAAGATATTGTTAAGATATGTGGATGACGTTTTTGCCATTTTCGATTCGAAAAATGAAAATTTAGATTATTTTATTAAGAACTTAAATAGCAAATCCCAAAATATAATATTCTCGAAAACAACGATAGTTTACCATTTCTGGATGTTTTAGTCAGTAGAAACTATAAAAATAGGTTAGATTGTGATATTTTCAGAAAAAACACCACCACTTCGAGATACATTCCTAACGATTCAAATCATAGCTTTCAAAATAAGATGGCCAGTTTAAATTTGATCGTAGATTAATTAATTTTCCTTTAAATAAAGATAATTATAACAAAGAATTAATATTAATTAGGGAGGTATCTGAAGTGAATGGTTATAATAAGAACATTGTAGATAAATTAATTAGAAAACATAAGTTCAGAAAATTATTGAAAAAATCTTCGACTTTTCAAAAGGATCAGGACACAAAGAAATTCATGATAATACCATTTGATGCCCAATTAACAAGAGGTCTAGACAAAATTTTGAAAAAAGTGGACATTAAGGTTGTGTACAAACCATATAATAAATTAAGAGAAGTTCTGGGTAATACAAAGGATAAAGTAGAGCAACATGAAAAGTCGGGGATTTACGAAATTAGTTGTCGAGACTGTGATCGAAGGTATATTGGGTAAACATAAAGATCCATATTGACAAGATATAAAGAACATATTGCCCACATTAGAACATAAAAGAACATAAAGAACATGTTGCCCAACATGTAATCGAACACGACCGCAGTATAGATGTTAGTAATTTAAGACTAATTAAAAGTGTTAATAATAATAGGGCTTTGGATGTTTATGAAAGCATTTAAATAGAAAAATGTAAGAAAATCATGAACCGAGATAAAGGACCGATTCCTTTCAGTCAATTTTTGCAATTATTAATGTAAGGCTTAGTATACTTCACGGTTCATGATTTTTACACGCTTCGTTAGGTATGGTTTTCATATAAATAGAACATAGTTTAGTTTTAAAATTTGATTAAGTCATCTCCTGATGATGCTAACATGGTTAGCGAAACGTGCGTGTAATTGCAGCCATGAGCAGGTGACAGCACTGCGGACAATGACCTTGAGCAAGTAAACACTTTGCGATTTTACCATGAATCAGTGGAACGGGCAACAGCGTACTTTAGGTATAAAAATGTTTTATATAAACAGTGATAGTTTGGAAGCTACGCGGAGGAAGTTCCGACATTTTTACAACTTAGGACGTCATGGTGACGTCCCATCAAAAGACACTATAAAAAGTTGGAAAGTTGGAGTTGGAGACTGGATCTGCCTTAAAGACGCCAACAGAACGACCAAAAAGTGCTCGTACTCCACAAAATATTGATATTGTACGTGAGTCTGTCTTACGGAGCCCACGGCGTTCAATTCGTAAGAAAGCAGCTGCGATTGAAATGTTCCGGGAGAGTGTTCGCAGAACTTTTCATTTAGATTTGAAATTTGATCCATACAAGCTGCAGATAGTACAACTGAAGGAAAACGATTACCAGTTGCGATTAGAATTCGGTCATAACATACACAATGACAACGAATTTCTAAGCAAGTTGTTGATCCATTCAGTTGTGGCCCATTTTCATCTCGCAGGTCATGTGAATAAGCAGAACTAGCGTTACTGGACACAAATCCTAATGAAGTTGCTAGTAAGGTGACCGTATAGTGTGCTATTTCACTACATGGAATCATCGGACCTTATTTTTTTGAAAATGAATAGGGGATCACAGTAACTGTTGATGCGGATCGTTACATGGAGATGTTACCATCTTTTGTTACACTTGAATTGAAATATTTTCCACACGTTCAAGAAACCTGGTTTCAACAGGATGGAGCAACATCACACACTTCATGGCAAGACTGCGAGAATTGTTCGGTAACCGTGTGATTTCAAGATTCGGTAACGTTCCCTGGCCCCTTAGATCGCCAAATTTGTCCGTTTTTGATTTTTTCTTGTGGAGCTATATCAAGAGTAAAATGTAATTGACTCAACCAAGAACTCTGGTTGAGTTAAAACAGAGAATTTAGAATGAAATTCACAGTATTCTAGCTGAGATGTTGCAGCGGTGAATGAGGAATCTCAACAGCTGATTTCAAGAATGCATTCGTAAAGGAGGACGGCATCCATAGGACGTAGTTTTTACAACCGGATGTACTCCCGGAAAAAATTCAATATAGAAAAAAAAGTCGGCCCTGAAAATTGACCAGCCCATTAAATATATATATATATATATATATATATATATATATATATATATATATATATATATATATATATATATATATACATATAACTAAAAAAAAACATCTTAAATATATATTTTTTACATTCCCATTTGATTTTTTTTTCGGAAAATGTGGATGTAGTATGCGACGAACCATTTTCGGATTTAGGACTACAAAATTCTTCATGTACACTTATTTTTATCAATGTTACCTTAAAAAAGTTTTAATTTGTTTGTCCGAGTTATTAACAGCAAATTTCTTGCTTACCTGGGTCGTATAAAAATAATATGTCAGATATAAATGGAAACGGTTTTTATTTTTTGTTTTAATTTGTTTTTTCTGAAATTGTTTATGACTATCTGTTCTACTATGATTTATAAAGACGTAAAAATATTCCAGTCAAACAGATGTTCGATAAATCTAGTAATTAAAAACAGCTTCTACGCTGTGCTTCGAATTGAATGACTCATTACATAGATGCCAACGTAACTGATATATATTTCTTTGATGTCGATAGCTTCTCGATGTACCAACACTCATTTTATTTTGCTAACGGATAAAAGTAGATAGTGTAAAAAAATAAAATAATAATAATAATAATAAATTCGTTAAGAATTCTGTTTAAGATTATCTGTAGTTAGGCGTTTTGGTATATTTTTTTCTTCTTGTTGATAATGGAAAATGTTTTTTTTTTAATATGGTAAATTAGTTTATCATTTTATTGTTCTTCGTCCTGTAGTGCTACAGCCCATCAATGAGCCTTGACTTGCTTCAAACTTTGTCTCCAACCGGATCGATCTCCAGCGCCCCTTGCCAGTTTTTGATGTGTAGTAGTTCTTCAGCTTCACTTCTAACCTGCCCTCGTGCCCCCATTATCTCCTTTTCATCCCTCCATGATTCTCCTTGGTATTCGTTTTTTTTTTTTGAATAAAGAATGAATAGGTCAAGCGACAAAAATTGTAGATGTCGAATTACAAGCATTGTTGGAAGAAGACGCTATGCAAGCTCAACAACAAATGGCAGAGAGGTTAAATGTTGATCGCCGAACCATATATGATCGTCTGCATACCATGGGAAAGATCCAGAAGACAGAAATATGGATACTACATCAGCTGAACGACATTCAGATAGAAAAGCGAAAAAAAGCGTTCGAAATTTTTCTTTCCCTGCATGAAAGAAAGAACGTGTGTTTTTTTTAATAAATGATAAAGAAATATTAGCCTCCATACCTGGTATTTCGAGTGATATTAAAAACGAGAGCAACTATGATTCAGAAGTGGATTGTAATTTGTATTCATTTAACGTTTTTGTATTCATTAAACCAGTTTATTTATATACCTTTTTTCCACACCTCATTTCGTATTTTATGTTAATAATTTTAATACTGAAAAAAATTGGTGTTGAGTTCGTAAATATTGAATGAAATAAATAGAAAGATATACAAAAAGTGTCATTGTTTCATGCATGATATATTCTATACAAAAAAAAAATATGTTGGAACTTCAAATATGAAAAACATTCATTCAAAAAAAATCGTATTAAACTGGACGAATCATTTTAAGGCAATAAATGGGAGGAATAAATTTCATTTAACATATCTGAATCGTCGACAACAACTGTTCAAACATTATATTCAGTTATTAAAAAAAAATTAACAAACAAACCGACGTAAATCTATTGTATTTTAATCAGTTAGCCCTTGATTTTTTTTTTCATTTTAAATTCATTATTATACGGTGAATACAAATTTACAATAAAATATTCTCAATTTTTATTATTATGAATAATTTTTAAGGCATTCACGGATATTACAATCTGATCACAAAGGTCAATAAGTAAATTTTATCTAACCTTTAATACTACTTAGATAGCTTAGAACTAAGGTCTTACTCATCAGCATCCTTAGATTTCTAATAAACTGTTAACAATTCTAACGCATTGTTTAAAAAACAAATCTTAAACTAAACAACCCACACTCTGAATGACATTTAAGTTTGACAGTTGTCAAAATACAGAGCTGTATTTTCCGAATCACGAAATGGACAACCCTGTACAATGATTATTGAAACGTTTAAGATTATTTTGTGCTTTATAAAGTCAAAAACCACTTTTTCTAAATCAACTACCATTGTGCACCATCATTATCGCACCCAAACCCATCGTATTTCACGGCAGAAACCCAGTAAGCCATAATTTTCCCCTTGTTTGCGAAGAAAACCAGCTACCAAGACGATCTGGTGCCCTTTTATCTTGCACCGATATCTCTGCGTTCGATCGAGGCACACCTTTGACGTGTATATTAGCTGTGGGCCGGCACCCATAGCCTATAAATACGCATCTGCTGTTTTAAATCACCATGAAAGCTCGCTGTGTTTGTTTATAGTCCAGAGGTGTCGATTATCCGACAGTAATGGCTTGCAAAATATGGGTTATGATTTTTAACAAACATGCTGAAACATTTGCTAAGAAAATCACGATAATTAGTCAGAATTATAAATTAATTTAAAAGCTAATTACGCAATTCCAAAAAATGCTGTGTGTACGATAAGGCCAAATTGTATAGGGTGTTTTTTTTAGTGCGTCCGAACTTGACATTCAAATAAAACAACAACCAAATTATGAGGTTTGTCGGTATAGACCAAAAATTTAACATAACCCGAAAAAAAAAATATCTAAAGGCGTTAAATCATATGATTTTGACGGTCGTTCCTCGAAAAAATGTTTTCATTGAATTGATCCTTCAATAAATCGATTGTTGTGTTGGCTGTATAACTTGTGGAACCGTCCTGTTAGAATCCCATCTCATCCAGATCAATACCATTTAAATTTGGAATTAAATAATTATTGATCATCGCTCTGTAATGACCCCTATTAATAAATTGATAAATTTGGATATTTATCAACACTGTCAACAAGATCGGCGTTGTTTTCTTCGAAACGACCAGTTTTTTGTCTTATTTTTGTTTTAATATCGAGCAGCGTGAAATGAGCTCGGGATTTATCGATAATTCGGCAAATACATCGTTCGGTATGTGCCCCATAAAATTCATGAAGTGCTTTATAAGTATTGCGAACGTAGCTCTGATTTTGATAATACATTTCGACAATTTGTAAGCGTTGTTTTGATGTTAAACGTTCCATGATGATGTGCCAGGATGATTTAACAACCACCTCTATCGGAAGTTCGAAAACCCCCTAAAAAAATAAATATAAAATAATCATTAACTTTACATTAAACAATTTATTTAACCCCATAAATGCACACAGTAACAAAGTTGTTTTTTAAATAAAAACATTTAGGATTATTTTTATACGTTCCACTTTTAAAGTACACTCAGAATTAGTAAACAATGGCGTAGTAAAAACGGTAAAAACTATAAAATTATTCAAATTTTCTGGCCGTTGAACGTAGCCGCATTTGTTGTATCGAATCTGAGAAGGAGGTCTCCAAAATCTTGACCCACATTACGTTATATAAGATTGATAATATTATATATAATGTAAGACAATTTTTTAAATTGTAAAAGATAATATTTAGAGGGTTTCTTGTAAATTGTGTTTTCCATTATTTATTGTTTTATTTCTAATAGCATTCTACTAGACTAGACATTAAGCAGTATTATTAAACAAATATTTTTAAGATTCTTTAACGTTGTCAGTGTGATAAGAAAGTGTAGGGTAGGTAAAAAATATTACAGGTCATCATAATTTTTCTACTATGCTCATATAAAAACACTTAATAAGGACCTGGTAAGTATTTAAAGATTACTTAATTATTGTTCTTTCGATTATAGATGGTTATTTTTAACTCTTATGATTTTTTATAATCTAATTTATATTTTGTTGTGTAACTGGCCCCACTAGATGTTCATTGTTAGAAAATCAAATTTTTCATTAATAAATTAATAACCATCAATTAATTTGTGCATATGACGATTCTACACAAAGTTTACTAATTAAAATATATTGATAATGGTTATTATTACATTTTAGGATGCGTACATATGAAAGAAATACCTCAAAGGTTTAAATACGAATAGCCTTCAAAGTAGACGTCGAAGCTGTTTGAATGGTCTGAATGTCTTAAAAAAACACCCTTTCAACTTTGGGAACAAGGAAAAGTCACAAGGGGCTAAATCTGGTGAATACGGTGGGTGGTTGATAACACAGACTTGATTTCGGGCCAAAAATTGACGCACGATTAACGATGCGTGACTTGGCGTATTATCGCACACTCCAGCCGTCTGGATCGCGATATTCTGACCGAATACGACGAATTCTGTGCATCAATCATTTCAGGACTTGTAAGTAGTACTGTCCAGTGACAGTTTGAAAGGTTGGAACGGACTTTTTGTGGATGATGCTATTGCTATCGAAGAAAACATGAAACATTATCTTGATTTTTGAAGGACTGTTTCTTATTGTTCCATTTCGACTTCCATCTATATTCGACTTCCATCTATTTCTCTTCCAATAGGTTGATTATCGCTTTGTACCGCTTTTCTGTGATCGTAGACCCAGTCGTCGTAGTCATGTACTTCTCAACCAACCTCTTTGACTTTTTAATTGGTTCGGCACCCGATGAAAAGGATAGTTTAGGTCATTTTGGATGTTTGCACAGGAAAATTGCCTCGAAACGTTTCGCATATTTCGTAACTCATTTTGGAATATACGCTTCCATTTTGAGTTTACGAAAGATACTGTAATTAATCTATGTTTCGCCGTCCCCCTCTGATATTCGTTCTCTTGTACATTCGAACTGTTTCCTTGGTAATGGTTGCATTTTGGATACATATTTTAAGAAAACTTTTGGTTCAAAATGATGCAAGAATCGTTGTCTAAATTTACGAAAGTTATATCCATTACATCCTGCATATAAACAGTGAAAAATATCACAGATCCATTTTTGGATAAGTTGTTTATAACAAATCTTCAAAATTATATAAAAAAAGAAAACTGCACTTCGATTAAGTCTGTCAATCTCAACACGGAAAATGCTTAAGTAGGCTGAAACCATGACGACTAGAATAAACAAGTTTGACGAGACAAACGAGCATCGCAAAAGCTCGGACACTTGACACCTGGTCATATCGGTTGTTTTCATCGCCCGTTCCGGAAGATGGCGCCACACGTCACCGGCAGTTGATCACGCGATTTCCCGATATAATCGCCAAACGTCAAACGGTAGGCCGCAGGCTTGGCTTTGATGTCTTGATTGGTCCCTTTTATTCTTTTGCCTCCTCTCTCACCGCTGCAGATCTTTTGTTTGTTCTCATCTTTTTAATATTCGTTTTTTTTTAATGTGCACATGGCCTGTAGCTAGATTACTATGTATTTTGTTGCACGTTGAATGTATAGATGATTGATAGCTCAATCGTTTCGCCACATTATATTTTGTGTTATAATGCTTGTTTATTTATATAGAAGTTTGTTGCAGAATTCATTGAAGTATTATTAAAACTAAGCTCAAATATACCAAACAATCAGATTGCTGGATCAAGTTTGCCTCAGGAAAATCAACTAGCTCTCAAATCTGATATTGGAGGCTCTACATCAATAATGTTGATGATAGTCTCGAGGTGAATTCTAGGTGGCTTTGATGTTTACCTCTCGCTGCTGTAGAATGGTTAAAATTTACGATGATTTTTCTTTTGAAAAATAAGTTTAATCTGAAGCTAATAATATATTACCGTCTATTGAGAATAGAGGTTACCCCATTGTTATTATTCCAGCTGGAAAACAAAAACATGGTAATGGAACGGCTTCTAATTATTAATTGCTAATGTTGGTGATTGTGAATTAACCCTCATAGCTGTGTCTCCTTAGTTTTAATACATATAGGATAAAAAACAAACTACGCTATGCAAAAATTGTATTCTGTAAAATGTGCTATGCAGAGGAAATAAAATGAGGACGGAATAAGGGTTATTAAGAAAGGGAAAAGTCATGCTAAGAACGGCAGAAATGAAGACTTTGTGAACCACTATGGGCAACATGGTTAGAGAATCGGTAAGAAATAAAACAATACGGGAAAAATGCAACATCGACGATGTGGTGAGATCGGAAAGATGGAGAAGAGACTACTAGTACCAACACGTCAAGAGACTGGAACCCTACAGACTCACATGAGTTATACTCGAAGATAAACCAGCAGAGTGGCGAAGACCAACACAAATACCTCCAAGGAGATGAAGAGGGGAGATGGCAGTTTACATCGCAAGAACTGCTGCAAAAATTGCTGCAGAAAGAAAATTTCAGGTAATGAATATTAATTTAAGATTAAGAAAAAAAGAAGGAATGAGGAAAAGTAGCGGGATATGATGACATAACCTTCGAAATGTTAAAAATAATGAAAAACAATGAAAGAAGATTTTTGGTAGAACTCCTCAACAAAATTTTCATACAAGGTGTTGTGAATACATTCACAACTGAAAAAAATTCACCCAGTAGATGTATACAAAATTAATAAAAGTCTAGATCCATACTGAAGTTGAAAAACGATACCATCAGAGAAAAATAAACACCCGCATTTTTCGAGAAACATTTTAGAGAATTATAAAAAAGGGACTCGTAATAAATATAAAATTTACAAGTACCCTAAAGTGGATATTGATGGTAATGGCACTTGGCACCAGAAAAACGAACATCCTTTCAGAGGAACGTAATAGTGAAAGGCCCTGTAGCGGGTAAAGGATCAACGTGAGGCACTTAAGGGAAACCCGAGGAATGAGAGGACAGATGATTTTTACGTGGACAGGGCTACGTGGGAATTCGAGGTAGAAGTCCGAAGAGAGTATGAATAGAGAGTTTGAGTTGAAAGGTTGGTGAAGAGAGTTCGGGTTAACCTATTGCACGTGAATAGTTCGAGAGAAATCACGAGAAAAGAGTGAGAGTTGAAAGTACACGTTTAAGAGTTGCGCGCGAAGATTAAGATGTGAAAGTACAATTCGAAAATTGTACCAAGGAATAAAACAATTTTTTACTTTGTCATCTATCACTTTTATTTTTAAACAAAATTTGTGTGACTATAGTTTCGTAAGACGACTTTACATACCCAAACACTACTTTAAAACTACTCGTTTTACGAAACTATAGTCACACACATTTTGTTTAAAAATAAAAGTGATTATTCACGTATGGGCCCTGGTGGACGCGAAGTACAGTTAGAGGTGATTGTTGTTGTTAACCTTCCTTTGCGCCCATATTAATTTCATTATTTCGCTATGAACTTTTTTCTTTTCGTCTGACCAAGTTGTTCCAGTCTTCCTACATTTTTTACTCTGGCCAACCTTCCAAACGTTAATCTTGTGTCTGAGACAGCCTCTATCTTGAATTTCACTTTGTGTAATATTTGCTGATCTTAGGTCCTCTTTAATTGTAGCAATCCATTTAATTATCTCTACTTTAGCTCTACTCCTATTTTCATAAAATTCGACTATTTGTAGTTAGCCTACTCGGATTCATCCGTTTTATGTGTTAATTGTTATGTTTGTGTTAATTGTTTTATGTGTTAATTTTACTGTTAATTTAGTTTTAAATATTTTGTAAAAGTTTCGTGTGTTATTTTTTTGGAAATCTTTTTCTATTTCATTTAGTTGATTGTTTTCATATTTTCTTTTAGTTTGTCTAATTAGCTTCGATGTTTTTTTTCATACTTCCAAATAGATGTTAAAAATTATTTCTGTTTTTGACTGTTCCAATCTTTCAATGCTTTACTTCGGCTTAATACTGCTTCCTCGCAAATATCATCCCACCACGGATGATTCCTGTGGAAATATTATTATATCTCTCAATGTGCGTACGAGGTTTCTAACAGAAGATTTCCCGCACACAAGGGATAATATCCTGTAAGGAGCTCCCGTGGGTATTATATTGCCAATTATTAAGAAAGGATATGTTGGGATGCATAGCGCATTATGTACTCTAATCTTTGTCTCTGTTTTCATTTCTCTCCTGTTAAATCAGGAGGAGGAAATCAAAACTTCAGATACAATATTTTCTAAAACTTTACTTTCTTTGATATTTGGGTTATATTTTGGGCTATTTTCAATCCAATTAATCTCTTTATTTGTGAAAACCGTATTTAATAAGTTAATGGATGTTTTGTAAAAGTTATTTTTGGGGAAAATACTCGTTGTTTGTAATTTTGATAGATTTAATAGCTTATGTAATTGTCTACTATATTTTTATGAATAATTTGTGAAATTGTTTATATGATTTTATCATCTAGGATATCAAATCCAATTGGATGGATTTTATATGATAATTCTACTAATAATTTTATATAATAACTAAGCTAATCGGGCTCATCTTCTTCTGTCGTTTTATCTCTAATTTATATTTCTAATTTCATCTAATTTCAAGTTCCTAATGGATGTTTTTATTGTTAGATGCATTTTGTACATGGTTAATTTTAGAGCATAGGTGATGTTTATGAGATCGATTCTGGTCGTCTGTCAGTTGGAATGATCGAGAAACTAATGTGTCGATAACCCTTTGTAATTATGACTCATTCATTCAGGTACTTAAAGGGCGATTTTATTAGTGTGTTTGCACTTCCGATAGGGGTCGCTGCCAAATAATCATGGCAATCATCAGATCACATCAAATGTCTGGCATCTTGGAACGTTTGACATATGAGCCACGCTTGCAAATTCTCGAAATTTTTCATCAAAACCAGTGGTCTGTGCGTTCAACTTATAGAGTATTTTATGGTGCACATAATCGCCTAACCGAGCTATGTATTCGCCGAATAATAGATACATACCGAACGCATTTCATGCTGCTCGATATTGGAATGAAAACATGACAAAAAACTGTGCTTGGTTTCCAATAAACTTAGCCTTGTGGATAATTCATTCAATTTTGGATCTTTGTGATTGAGACATCTAGGAAGGAAAGTTTGTTGCCTTATTCGAGCTTTAAAGTAAACTGATTTTTTTAGTAGACGGAATTTAAACAGTTCTGAAATTTAGAGTGATCGTTTTTGCAAACGATTTGATGGCAAAAACAATTGCGTAAAATTTATTTGATAAAACTCATTATGTTTTATATAAAAAAAATGTATATATGCCTAGGAAAAAAAAACGATGAAAAACATTCTGACTCGTACTTTTGTACGACGGTCCGTCGGATTCTTCGAATGGTTGTCGATGTTGCGGCGGGGAGCGTAAGATTATTCAAATGGTGAGGCGGAAATCGGCGTAATCGCATAATACAACACGAAACAATTACGCTGCGCCAGATAGTAAAAGCGGCACTGCAAAACAACAGTTAAGACACAAGTCATGAACTTGAAAACAAAGTCGTAACCGTCGGGGAATGATTTGAAGTCGAGTAGCGGAGCGTTATCGGGCGGACCCATCTGCCCCACGATGGCGGGTGGTGAAAGTACCCGCCGTACAACCGAAACTCGAAGCATTTTCATGATTTTCAACCGTGTTGTTGCTGTTCTTGATTTATTCAGCGACTTATCTAGAAAATACCAGAAACAATAGCTTCTAAAGATATGCTACTATTATCAAAAAGTAAGCTAACTTGTTTTAAAATTCACGCACTTCACGTACAGATAGAATCATTTGTTTTTAAATTGTATAAATAAAACAAAGTTGTATAATTTCCAGTAATATTTTTGTCTAAAACAACGCGTTTGACTACACTGTAACTCCTTTGGATGTTTGATAAATAACGAAATTGTATTGTGACAAATAGTAGGTATTTCAAGATATATTGTTGGCCGATGGGCTGCAATAAACTCTCAACAACCTCTGCCATAACGAAACCCGACAAACCTGCAAGAAACGTAAACAGGGCAGGGCCTAATAAAATAACAGGTAAAAAGATAAAATTCATTTTATATCTGGTTTAGTAGTTTCGAAATATCTTAGTTTAGTTCGCATTCTTTTCTTAAACAGTGCAGTTCTATAATTTCGATCGTATTTTTATTTATTTTTTTTTCTTTATTTGGGTTTTACAACAAAACACAACAAAAAAAGCTACAACAAAAAAAAACAAAATAAATTTGCCAAACAAAATTTTAAAAATATACAAACTTTTAACTCGGATTCATCCGTTTTATGTGTCCGTAAAACTTAAGTCTTCTTTTTCTCATATCGCTATGTATATCTGTGTATTGTTTGATTTCTTAGTTTTCTCGAGGTTGGTATGTGTTGTGCTATCTATTTGTTTGGGGCCTAGGATTTTTCTTATGATTTTTCTTCCCTTCTTTTCAATGTCCTCGATGTCCCCCTTTCTATTCAAAATGAGCGTTTCTGCAGCATATAGACATTCTGGCTTAATAACTGTATTGTAATGTCTCAGTTTTGTGTTTTTAGATAGGTATTTTTTGTTGTAAATATTTTGTGTAAGTCTCAATGCCGTTTCCATTTTTTGACATCTACCCTTATTGGCCGCTTTTTCCAACTCATTTTCCATGATTATTTCACCCAAATATTTGAATTGAGAGACTCGTCTGATGTTACCATATTTTGTTTTTAGAAATGGCGTTCTTAGTCTTTTGCAGGTCATGTATTGTATCTTTTCAAAGGAAATTTGGAATCCTACATTTTCTGCTGTTTCTTTTAGGATTTCAATCTGTTTCTGTGCCGTTAATACATCTTGAGCTAAAATTGCTAGATCATCAGCAAATGCCAGACAATCAATTTTGATGTTGGTTCTCCCCAGTTTAATGGACTGGTCAATATTCAGGGCCGACTTTTTTTCACGCCACTCCTGTATTACTTTTTCAAACACAGTTAAATAAGAGTGGCGAGAATCCATCCCCTTGTCTCACTCCAGTTTTAATTTCGAAGGGCTCTGAGATCTCACCCATGAATTTCACTTTTGACCTTGTGTTAGTTAACGTTGCTTTAATAATTGCCAGCGTTTTCAGATCTAGTCAGTCTAATCTAGTATTATACTATATTATATATTATAATATACTATATATACTATAATATACTATATATACTATAATATACTATATATACTATAATATATATATTATACTTCCCGAAACGTTAACGTTAAAAGTTTGTATATTTTTTTAGAACATTTTTATATTTTTAAAATTTTGTTCGTTTGGCAAATTTATTACAAAAAAAATCACTGATTAATTTGTCTCCGTTTGGTTTTTTGTTTTTTATCCAGTGATTCTTTATTTACTTAAGAACGGATATTTTAGATATTTTTTGAGTTTTAGATCGTGGCGAAAAACCCAAATAAAGAAAATAATATATGAACACGCCACAATCATTCAGACATTACTTCGTATTTTTATTATTCCAAATCTGCTAAAAATGTGGCGTTCTTGGCAAGATAATGATCATTGTGCCTCCGGTAGTCTTAATATTAAAAGAAAACATTTATCGTCCGATGCTAAGCGAATTGTTAAAAATGTGTATGTTTCTTTATTGAATAGAGGGTTTAATATAAATGCAGCCGCAGCAGAAACGTCTTCATTAACGCAAACGCCGTTGTCTACAGTTAAAGATATTGTGACGAAGCCAATCAAAGCTAAAAAAGTTCGTAGCAATTCTGGTAAAAGCAAATAGTGTTGACGAAAGCGATTAAGACTTCATACATAGCATACGTTTTGCTTCGAATTAAGAGCAAACTGTACCTGCATTGCATTCATTACAACAGCGACTAAGATGAACCGGAACCAGCGGAAAGATGAAAAACAGATGGAAAGTTGACTACTTAAACTCTATAAAAATATAGATTAGAAAATCGTCCCACTATCTACCTTGATGAAACATAGTTCGATAAACCTGAGATGCCAGCAAAAAGATGGATAAATACATTAAGGAAATGCCAAACCAAAGCACCGGCAAACTAGGGAAAATTAATTACAATTTTACATGCTGGTTCCGAGAATGGATGGGTTCCAAATTGTTTACGGTTGTCCTCCAAAAATATTAAACATTCATCTTTGGACTACCATGACGACACAATAGGAGAACTTTTTGAAGATTGGTTTATAAATAATCTTTTGCCCAATATGCCTAAGGAAAGCGTAATTGTAATGGATAGTGCTAGTTATCATAACCGCCAAAAATATAAAGTTCCTAATGCAACACTAAATTGGAACAATTCTTCTGTTGGAACCTTTGGTTGAAACCATGTTATTAAAATAGAAGATTCTTAAGTATCATTTACTAATAATGTAGAACCACTATTAATAATGTAGATCAAAATGACAGTGAGATCGAAACCGAATTAAATGTATCATTAAATTTAAGGTATAATTTTTATTGTAGTAATAAATTCAAAATGCACAAACCAATTAACAATGTTATAATAATAATAATTTAACAATATTTTATTTTTTCCAAAATTATTCAGAATTTCAACCTAGCGTATTTGAAGAAACAAGGAATATTTTTACTGAAATTTATTGGAGCAGTTAACATTTTGCCGAAAGGCAACGAAATATCTTGAAACGGACTATACTATAATATCTACTATTTGTCACAATACAGTTTCATTCTTTGTCAGCCATCCGAAGAAACTACAGACAACTTTGTTTTATTTATACAATTTAGTATGAATTTCAATCAAGAAAAAGCCGCAAGCATTCACACTTTTTTTTTTAAGTTGGTATGACTATTTTCACATCCGATTGAAGAACAAATAGAAATCGTAACACATACTAGGGTAGTCTGAAAAGTTTCCAGCCACAACATGAAGATGGTGTTACTCGTCAAAACTATTCTCAATTGAAAGCACGAGTTCAGAGTTGCACGTGAACAATTCGAGGTGAGACAGTACGTAGAAATTTTAAAGGAAGCAGTGAGAAAATTGCACGCTAGGGTCAATTCCCTGATTCAATTCCCGCTTCTCGATTTAAATAAATATTTTGGGATATATTAACACGAAGAGTAGTAAGACAAATCTGGCAAAATGTAACATAATAAAGTTAAAAAAGGGTAGTGAAGTATTTATGAATATTCAAGCGAATAAATATAAAGAAGTTAAAATGGAGATGAGCAGGCCATATAGCGAGGCGATGTGCCGATAGGTGAATTATCCACATATCGCTTGATCACAGACGTATACAAAAAACCCGACAGCACGATGGAGTGATGACATCATCAAGTATATTGGACTCGAATGGCAAATGAAAGCTTTAAGTCTTTGATCCTGCAATGGATGGACATATTTTTTTCAGACGGTTTACGGTTCATATGTTATTGTTTTGAACGAATAGCCCTTTTCATTCTACTGATGCAATGTTTTAAAGACAGCATTTTTGTAGAGTTTTCTTGTTAACATATTATCTACTATTTTCTCCGAATAACCATTGTTTGGTCCGGTTTCTTTAATGGTGTTTAGTTCCTTATTAAAACGGGCATCTGATTAAAAGAATATTAGTCACTCTGTTTACAAAGCTATAATAAGTTTCTAATTTATATAGTTGCTGATAATTATGGAAAGTATTTATTTGATAATATTTTAGAAACTATTTCTTTCTGACGAACCTATATCTATAATAAAAAATAAATTGAAAATTTTGACAAAAAAGACCAAAACATCTCCGTGTTATTACTTAAAGTAATAATAACATTATTTTCTTGAATAAAATGATTTGTTATAACAAATAATTGAAACTGGCAGTTCCTGAGATACATGACACATGTTTGTTATTAATATCAACAGGGTTTCTTAACAATATAAAATTACAGAAAAGAATTTTGTGGTATCAAAAAAAAAAAAAAATAATCTGTACGAAACAAAGGTGAATGGAATTAGTTCGATATTTTGAGTGTCCGATCGAATTACACGCCAAATAATTTAGAATAATGTCAGTGGGAGTGTGTGTGGTCTTAGAAAGCTTGAGAATTTACTAATGAGGATTAATCTGATAATAAAAAATCGGTTTATTCTAGCGTAAAATAAATGTTTCTATATAAGGGGTCCAACGTACAATGTATGAAACTTCCGGAGCTGATTCTAAATGTAATATATAGGGTGTAAGGAAAATATTTTTTGTTAATTTAAGCAACGATAATTTATATCATTTTAAGCAAAATGTTTCATCAAAACAGGCACAGACTAGTGCGAAAAGAGGTGCGAGAAATATAATACTAACTATAACTTGGATAACGTAAATAAATTACAATTTGATATTTCAGAAAATCGACTATGGTGATACACTTTAGTCCTATACAATCTTTGACCAAGTCAAAGTATCTCCTTTTCATAGCCTACTTCATAGGTTAGCGAGTTTCCTCTAAACAAAGATAATTTTAATAAAGAGCTCTATACCAACAGATAGCAAAAAGCAACGGCTACAAAGAAGCATTAATTCACAAATTATTAATTTAATAAACAAGAATTTACAAGAATTCTATAAGATTAAAAACCAAAAAGACAAATCGTTTAAATTTATTAATTACACTTCTGAACTGAGTAATACAATGTTCATATATATATATATATATATATATATATATATATATATATATATATATATATATATATATATATATATATATATATATAGTTACGACAAAATGTCATAAAACAAAGTTGTAGGAGAGAGTTTGCTAATTATAACTGAGAATTTTTCTTACTCGGTTAACACTTGAAAATACACAAAAAAAAATATTTTTAAAAATGTTAAGCTTGTCACGCCCTCTTGCGGTCGTTTTAGAAGCTTAAAAATATTTTTGGTGAATTTCTCATGATCATTTTTAGTACAATTTTTTTTTCCCCAAAGCTGTGGGATAAATAGTTTTCAAGATACGGCCGCGATCCATCCTTAATGGGACACCTGGTATATATATATATATATATATATATATATATATATATATATATATATATATATATATATATATATAAATATATATATATATATATATATATATATATATATATATATATATATATATATATATATATATATATATATATATATATATAAATATATATATATATATATATATATATATATATATATATATATATATATATATATATATATATATATATATATATATATATATATATAAATATATATATATATATATATATATATATATATATATAAATATATATATATATATATATATATATATATATATATATATATATATATATATATATATATATATATTTGTTCGTAATGTTTCGCCAATGGAAGAATACATTAGAGTATTAGTCCGGGAGTACATCCGATCGTTTGGGTACCGTTTGTTGGAAAGGTGCAGACGTTTTGCCAAGATCATAATCGAGGGTTGTTAACACCTCGATTTTTCGAACTTTCCGACTGACCGACGACACCAACCGAGCAAGAGAGCTTAAAACATTCACCGATACTCTAAAACAGAACGGTACAAAAAGGAGGGTTATTAAAATTAGCGTTTTGTACGTCAAATTTTTAAAATCTTTTATGGTGCACATAATCGCCCGACCGAGCGACATATTCGCAGAATTATCTACAAATTCCGAAAGTATTTGACGCCCGTCGATATTAAAATAAAAACAAGACAAAAAAACTGTGTGTTCTGAAGAAAATATTGCCGATGTTGTTGACGGTGTTGATGACGATCCAACTTTATCAATTCATTATTAGGGATCGTTAAAGAGCGATGATCAATGATTATTTAATTCCGAATTTGAATAATATTGATCTGGAGGAAATGTGGTTTCGACAGGATGGCTCCACAGGTCATATCGTACAGCCGACGCGACTATCGCTTTATTGAGTAATCAATTGGATAAGAAAATTATTTCAAGGAACGGACTTGTTAATTGGCCACCAAGGCCACCAAGGTCACGCCTATAGATTATTTTCTTTGGGATTATGTTAAATTTTTGATCTGTGCCAACAATCTTGCAACTATTGACGCCTTGGAAGAAGTAACCTTAACAGATATTTATCTAAAACAAAATTATTTTCAATTTAACGATAAGATTTATAATTATAATGAAAGCCTAATAATGGGTAAACCTCTCAGCCTATTATTAACAGAAATATTTATGGATAATTTGGAAACAATAATATTTAACAATAACATAATTTTATATATTGGTATAGCTATGTAGACGATATAATTACTTATCATTACTTGCTTTACATGTACACCTAGACAACTCTGATTGAACTCAAAGAACTGATTCGTCTTATTCGGAACACCTACTAAATAATGACCATAAGTTCCATGATAGTTTTAGAATACTATATACAGAAAATTTAAAAAAACTGTCCTTGTTGGAATCGTTGGAAATGAATAAATTAAAACGTTCAAATATAATGTTAAATGACCAAACAGAAACAAACAATTCAGCTTTATTGAACTTGTAATTTAACCAGAGGCGGCTCGTGGGTTTTTAAAGTGGGAGGGCGTAGAAGAAAATAGTGCTGCTGAAGAATTTTTTTACCTAGATAACTCGATTCATTTTTAAATTAAATCAATAGTTTACATACGAATATTAAATTTACAATTGAAATGGAAGTAAATAAATCAATCAATTTTCTCGACCTAACAATTACTAATATCATTAAAAATCACACTTTTATTATTTATCATAAATCCACACACACAGATACTACAATATATAATAAGTCTACTCTAAACTAAACCATAACAACATAAAGTTGCAGCATACATACAGCATATAGGTTAATAAACATTCCATTAATACAGAATAATTTTAATAAGGAACTTGACATTATTAAACAAATAGGAGTTAATAATGAATAAAAACCAGAACTAATAGATAATATTTGAAACAAAAAGTTATATAAAAAAGCTTTAACGGAAATTTATCCAGTAAATCTAACTAAACCTTCATATTATAATTTATTAAATTATATAGGAAAACCTTCGAATGAAATAGCAAAATTTCTAAAGAGACATAATTACGCAGTAGCATTTAAAACAAACAATAGTATTGACAAATATATCAAAAATAACAAAGATAAAATCAAAAAAAAAGATAAAATCACAGTCAAAAACAGCAATAAACTATAACATCTTTTTGGAAGTAAGAAAAGAAACATCGAAGCTAATTAGACAAACTAAAAGAAAATATGAAAACAATCAACTTAATGAAATAGAAAAAGATTTCCAAAAAAATAACATCCGAAACTTTTACAAAACATTTAAAACTAAATTAACAGGCTATCAACCGCAAAGTCTTTGCTTCCAAAAGGAAAACGGACAATTGGCTCTAAATAACCAGGACAATTGCAAAGAACTTGCGAAATATTTTGAACAAATACTAAACTGTCCTGAGCCCTTAAACAAATTAGCAACACTAAAACCTAAACAAACAAACCCAGATTCATTACCACCGAATGAAGATGAAATAATTAGGCAAATCAAGCGACTTAAAAATGACAAGGCTTCTGGTGAAGATGGAATTACTGCTGAACTTTTGAAATCCGCTGGTCCAGGTACAATCAAAGAAATAACCAAAATTCTACAAGAAGTTTGGCGAACCGAACGGATTCCGGAAGATTGGAAAGATGCTCTAATCTATCCACTACATAAGAAAGGAGATAGAACGGATGTAAACAACTATAGAGGGATATCTCTTCTCCCAGTTTGTTACAAGATTCTATCTCAATGTCTACTAGACAGAGCACAGGGACAGTTAGAACCTAACACTGGTGAATATCAAGCAGGTTTTCGACCGGGCAGGTCCTGCCCTGAACAGATCCTGAATCTGAAGTTGATTCTAAGACATCAAAAACTGTACAATAAAAATCTCGTCTGTACATTTGTGGATTTCAAAAAAGCATATGATTCTATTGACCGCGAATCTTTATTCCGAATCTTGAAAGAACAAGGACTAGATCTGAAAACGCTGCCAATTATTAAAGCAACGTTAACTAACACAAGGTCAAAAGTTAAATTCATGGGTGAGATCTCAAAGCCCTTCGAAATTAAAACTGGAATGAGACAAGGGGATGGACTCTCGCCGCTCTTATTTAACTGTGTTCTAGAAAAAGTAATACAGGAGTGGCGTGAAAAAAAGTCGGCCCTGAATATTGACCAGCCCATTAAACTGGGGAGAACAAACATCAAAATTGATTGTCTGGCATTTGCTGATGATCTAGCAATTTTAACTCCAAACTCCAAATTTCCTTTGAAAAGACATAATACATGACCTGCAACAGACTAAGAACGCCATTTCTAAAAACAAAATATGGTAACGAGTCTCTCAATTCAAATATTTGGGTGAAATAATCATGGAAAATGGGTTGGAAAAAGCGGCCAATAAGGGTAGATGTCAAAAAATGGAAACGGCATTGAGACTTACACAAAATATTTACAACAAAAAATGCCTATCTAAAAACACAAAACTGAGACATTACAACACAGTTATTAAGCCAGAATGTCTATATGCTGCAGAAGCGCTCATTCTGAATAGAAAGAGGGACATCGAGGACATTGAAAAGAAGGAAAGAAAAATCGTAAGAAAAATCCTAGGCCCCAAACAAATAAATAGCCCAACATACCGACTTCGAGAAAACCAAGAAATCAAACAATACACAGATATACATAGCGATATGAGAAAAAGAAGACTTAAGTTTTACGGACACATAAAACGGATGAATCCGAGTAGGTTAACTAGACAAATAGTCGAATTTTATGAAAATAGGAGTAAAGCTAAAGTAGAAATAATTAAATGGATTGCTGCAATTAAAGAGGACCTAAGATCAACAAATAATACACAAAGTGAAATTCAGGATAGAGGCTGTTTCAGACACAAGGTTGGCCAGAGAGAAAAATGTAGGAAGACTGGAACAACTTGGTCTGACGAAAGGAAAAAAGCTCATAGCGAAAGAATGAAATTAGTATGGGCACAAAGGAAGGCTAACAACAACAAACGCCTCTAATTGTACTTCCCGTGGTCCATTAGGGCCGATACGTGAATAATAATAATAATAAAGATAAAATCCCAAATGAAAATAAGTCTGGAGTCTATATGTTAATTTGTTCTGATTGTCCAAAAGCTTATGCCGGTCAGAGTGCCAGAATGTTTAAAAAACGAATATCAGATCACAAACAGTAATATATTCATAAAAGAACTGATTCGTCTTATTCGGAACACCTGCTAAGTAATGACCATAAGTTCCATGATAATTTTAGAATACTACATACAGAAATTATAAAACTGTCCTCGTGGGTTTTTAAAGTGGGAGGGCGTAGAAGAAAATAGTGCTGCCGAAGAATTTTTTGCTTTCGCCCTTCCTCCTTTTTACTTTTCGTGCTATTGAAACCCTATACAGGAGATGAACTAGGAAAATGAGTTAAAGGAAAAAAACTGAACGGAAATAAAATATGTTTTGCTCTTAAAAATTGTATGCTGTGATAAATGCTGGAGGGGCGGCGCCTCAACGCCCTTCCTCACGAGCCGCCATGAGCCTTTTTCCACCTGTATAATAGTGTAGGCTCGAGTGATGATCGAGCCAGACGCAATAAAAATAATTTACAGGTAGTATCAGTGTCATAAAACAATAAAGTATTTTTAAGGAATATTGTAATCATAATTAGAAGTAATTTAGTTTGTATTCAACGTCTGAAGAAGCCACTGTGTTGGCGAAGCATGTCTTAATAATATAATTCAGTGAAAATATACAAAGAAACTGTCCCATCCCATGATCTTATTTAAATTACAATAATCGTCTCACAATGATTTCAATACTTTCTCACTTATTACCCAAGTAAAACCTATTGAAGGTGAAACGAAAAAAAAACAATCCGTACGTTAGTAGCATACCTGATTTTATCGGAATCAGTATACAGGCCTATTCTTCGTATAGTATAAAAAAGAAGAAGAAGACGAAGTGAAAAGAAGAGAAAAATAATGAGACTTCTACCGCCTTGATCACTTCCGCATTAAATGAATGCGATAAATCGGAGAGTGAGAGAGACCGCGATGGCCGAGATAATAGAAATTTTACGCAAAAGCCTTCTCGGAGAGGCCTACCAGTGATTTTAATCTAATTAAATGGCAGAAGGACTGATCAATGTCTGATTAAGAAGGCGGCGAATGCTGAACGACCACTTAACGATGGGAGTTTGCGAGAACTTGTGGGAATTCTCCGACGAGCAATTGATTTTTTTCTTCGAAATTTACTGGGCTTCTGGTTAGTTGGATTTCCATGTTTAGAAATAACGTTTTAACCGTGAAACTACCTCTCTATTCAATGGAACATAATTCTTACGTTTTAGAAAAGTTTAAAGTACGGGGTATAGGGAAAATTCCGATAGGGGTCGCTGTCAAACTAACTGTGAATGTGCGCGCCTATAGTGTCAAAATTTGTCAGCAGTATGGACTGGCAAATCGTCATGAAATAAACACCAGCGTTCTTAAAGCACTTCGTTTTATTGTACACATAATCAGCCAACCGAGTGCAGTATTCACCGAATTATCGACAAATTCCGAATGTATTTCACACTACTCGATATTAAAACAAAAACAAGACAACAAATTATGTGTTTCCAAAAAAATACCGTTACCGCCGTTGCTAACAGTGTTGATGAAGATCCAAATTTATTAATTTATAGTCATTCGCCGGCAGTTGGGCTTTGTTATTCGAATTTGTGGAAAATTTTGGGTAAATATCTTGATTGAAATAAACATGGCGGACGACGTGTATGTGTGTGTTGTGTACTCTGAGAAATTTAATATTTCCAACCAGCATATTAATTGTTAAAAATGAAGTAAAATGTAAAAAAAGACTCATAGTGTAAAATAGCGAATGAAAATCGAAATCTGTTTTGGTTCTGTAACGGTTGCAAGGATCAACTGTGTTCTAGCAGCAAGTCTGTTGTGGTGAACGAGGAGAGAATTACTGGTGCTGAGGTGTTACACAAAGAGATTGAGTGTTTGAAGCGAGAAATCGAATTATTGAATAAATGAATATCTGAATTAAAATACTCACATAGCGTTCAAAAAACACTAACTGCGACACATGAACAACATCGAATGTCCTGCAGAACTGCTGTCGGCACCTCGGTACTATCTACTTGTGATTTTTACAGTGAAATTACTAATACTAATGCAGATTATCGACCGGTCCTCATAGTAAAAAATAAGAATCAATACCTTTTCAGCAGCGAAATATTCAAGGTTATTACAACTAATGTTAATCCTGGGAATATAAAAACCTGTATCAGCGATAACAGGACGGTACGAGGGGGAATCGCTATTAGATGTGCAGATCGGGACTCGTTAGATAAGGTTAATAGTTTAAATGAAACACTAGGCAACTACTAAAGTATAAATTTAGCTAAATTTTTAAATCCACGTCTTATTGTTAAAAATGTTAGATTAGATGGGCTGGTCGCGTTGGTGCGGACGGTAAGAGAAGCGGCCTGCTGCTGCTGTGCCGAAACCGCACTGGAGCGGTAGTTGGTTCGATTCCAGCGGTCGGATGGTTGTTTTTCTTTCTTTCTTCTGTCTGTTTACTTACGGGTACTCCGCCGCTACACATAGAGGCAAAGGCGTGGGTGGATGCGTGGAATTAATGCAGAGAAAATGCGAGGAGAGAAAGATCAGAGCGAAAGCATAGTAAAAGGCCATGGGAAGTGATAGATAATAAAGAGGATGAAGAAGAGAATGATGTGAGAATGATAAGGATTTGGATAGATGGATCGGTAAAGGAAGAAAAAGGAGGAATAAGAATGGTCGTGAGAGAAAATGGGAACGAGCGAGAATATAAAGAGAGAACGAGCGATGGATTAACTTCCAGAGAATGTGAATGTTATGTAGTGAAAAGAGGAATAGAATGCTTTAGGGATAGAGGGGAGGAAAGAGCAATTCTAGTAACAGATAGCAGAGAGGTAGTAAGCGAAATAGAGGATAGAAGGATAACTGGAAAGGGAGTTAGTCTGTTACAGACACAAATAAGCAAGATGATGAGAGAAGGGAAGTTAATAAAAGTGAGATGGATGGCGAGAACTGAGAAGAGCGGACGAGTTGGCAATGGAGGAAAGAAAAGGTGAGCAAGTAACGATTGAATGTGAGAAGAGGTGGAGGAAAGAATGGATGAGGAAGAAGAAGAAAGGGAATATAATAAGAGAGTGGCAAAAGGAATGGGATGAGAGTAAAAAAGGAAGAAAGATGTATGAATGGTGTAAGCGGGTGGGAGTAGAGAGAATGGGAATATCCTGGAAAGGTATGCAACTGGTAACAGGACATGGCAACCTATCAGGATATAGAGAAAGGTTCAAGATTAAGAATGACAGCGGGAATTGCGAATGCGGAAAGGGGAAGGAAGGTGTAGAACATGTGAGGTTTAGTTGTATGAATGCAGGGAGGAAAGAAGAAAGAGAAGAATTTTTGAGAAAATTGGATGGAAGAGAAATTGAATTGAGGGATAAAGAGAATAGAGTGAATGATGAAATCATACGTATGGTGAATGAATGGGCAGAAAGGGTAATAAAAAACGATGATTATGAGGGAGAGTAAATAAAGAGAAAAGAGGCTGCCTAAACCGGGGCGGGGTTTTTCTTTCCCCGATAATTTGGAGTGTGCAGGGTGTTGGGTGTTGCTCTTGGCAGTGGTCTCGCTAGATAGTTGGTGTATGCTAGGTTGAAGCCGTGAGATAAAAACCGAAAAGGCAAACGACAATTCTGCGTGTTTACTTCCTAAATGTTTGTGATTGTTTCGAGGCAAGAGTGTAAAATCCGGATGGGTAAGGCCGGATGCCTTTTGAGAAGTTTTCTACGTTTGTTACTCGCCAGTCGGTAGGTTTCCTGATAGACCAAGGGTTTATAACCCGAAGGGGGTGCAGGCCTGGGTTTGTCGGAAACTGATGACCGTGGTTCGGAACCCACGTTAAGCTGTAGGTCCAGTCTCTAAATAGCCTAGTTGTTGAGGCGCCTCTAACCCCAACACTTTACCTTTTTTTAGATTAGATGGCCTAACAGATAACTTGATAGTAGATAATATTTTGGATTTGAATGATTTATGTGAATTTGATCCGACTGACATTAAGACAGTTACTCATTTGAAGTTTCATAATAAAACTCATTTAGTTGTAGAAGTTTCACGCTTTTTAAGAAAAGTGTTGTACAAAAACAATTCTTGTATATAGGGTGACAACGAACTGCTGTCTCTGATTATTGGCGCATTATTAAGTGTTATAAATGTCGCGCATTTGTTCATTTTGAGAAGGACTGTAAGGCAAAACTAAGCTTTCTCAAATGTTCCGGTGATCATAGGATGAATTTATGTGAATGTGATGCTTTGGCGTGTATTAGTTGTGTTAATCATAATAAAAAACTAAAAAGAAATTTGCCTGGAAATCGCTCTGCAAGTAGTAAAACGTGTCCAATTTACTTACATTATGAATCTAGTTTGAAGGGCAAAATTAATTATGGTGAATGATTTTGGTTCAATAAAAATTAGCCATTTGAAGGCTGGATTTATTTTGAATAATTTTTCTGAGCTGTCAGCTCAGATAACGGACAATTCCTTTAGCAATTTTGTTGTGACTGAAACATGAGTGTCGTCAAATATTATGAATGATTCGATAAACATACCTAAGTTTAAATTGTATCGCTAGGATAGAGATGGTCGTGGGAGTTTTCACGAGGAGCAACTATGTGAAATACCTCAATTTGCTGCCGATTTGCATGAGCAAAGTGTCTGTTTAGAGAATATGTGGTTAAAAATGTCTTTAGGGCATATCATATTGATACTAGATGTTATTTATCGTCCACATATCGCCTATATCGATCAAACTATAAGTTACAAAACAACAATTCGCTTATTACGTCTCGTCATTATAGGGCCGAGTATAATTTACACGGCAAAAACGAGGCACCAAGTGTTAATTTAATAAAGAAATTGATAAAAATATTTGAAACTACCGGATCAAGTCCAAATTTACCGTCTACGGGTCAAGCAGAGATTGAACATGTGCGTGAGTCGGTTAGAGAAAATCGATCCCAATCCGTATGGAAGCAAACTAGCCAGGTGCTCATTAAGGAATCTTCACTGCATGTCATTTAAAAAAATCTTCATTTTAATCCCTATAAAATTCAAATTGTGCAAGCAATGAAAGAAACTGATTTTATACAGTTGCCAATGAAATGTTGGAAAGATTTAACAACTGTGACAATGTTTTCTTCGGTGACGAGGCTAACTTTGAAAGTTATGTTAATTAAAAGCAAAGTTTATGAAAATATAACATGTATCATATTGCATCTAAAGGAGAATATTGTTTGTGATATCCACTCGTTATCTAGACATATGTGCGGCAGAGTGATTCACATTTTCGATCATACCTTCAATTTTTTTTTCGATTCTGCCAGCCATAGTTTTATTTCAGCTAAATAAATTTCCAAACACTGTACTATAATTATTATTATTCATGTATAGGCATTGGTGGACCGCGCGAAGTACAATTAGAGGCGCTTGTTGTTGTTAGCCTTCCTTTGCGCCCATACTAATTTCATTCTTTCGCTATGAGCTTCTTTCCTTTCGTCAAACCAAGTTGTTCCAGTCTTCCTACATTTTTCTCTCTAGCCAACCTTCCAAACATCAATCTTGTGTCTGAAACAGCCTCTATCCTAAATTTCACTTTGTGTAATATTTGCTGATCTTAGGTCCTCTTTAATTGCAGCAATCCATTTAATTATTTCTACTTTAGCTCTACTCCTATTTTCATAAAATTCGACTATTTGTCTAGTTAGCCTACTTGGATTCATCCGTTTTATATGTCCGTAAAACTTAAGTCTTCTTTTTCTCATATCGCTATGTATATCTGTGTACTGTTTGGTTTCTTGGTTTTCTCGAAGTCGGTATGTTGTGCTATTTATTTGTTTGGGGCCTAGGATTTTTCTAATGATTTTTCTTTTCTTCTTTTCAATGTCCTCGATGTCCCGCTTTCTATTCAAAATGAGCGTTTCTGCAGCATATAGACATTCTGGCTTAATAACTGTGTTGTAATATCTCAGTTTTGTGTTTTTAGATAGACATTTTTTGTTGTAAATATTTTGTGTAAGTCTCAATGCCGTTTCCATTTTTTGACATCTACCCTTATTTTCCATGATTATTTCACCCAAATATTTGAATTGAGAGACTTGTCTGATGTTACCATATTTTGTTTTTAGAAATAGTGTTCTTAGTATGTTACAGGTCATGTATTGTGTCTTTTCAAAGGAAATTTGGAGTCCTACCTTTTCTGCTGTTTCTTTTGGGATTTCAATCTGTTTCTGTGCCGTTATAACATCTTGAGCTAAAATTGCTTGATCATCAGCAAATGCCAGACAAAAAGCCAGATAAATAAGAGTGGCGAGAGTTCATCCCGTTGTCTCACTCCAATTTTAATTTTGAATGGCTCTGATATGTCACCCATGAATTTAACTTTTGATCTTGTGCTAGTTAACGTTGCATTAATAATTGCCAAAATTGCTAGATCAGCAAACGCCAGACAATCAATTTTAATGTTGGTTCTCCCTAGTTTAATGGACTGGTCAATATTCAGGACCGATTTTTTTTCACGCCACTCCTGTATTACTTTTTCTAGAACACAGTTAAATCAAAGTGGCGAGGGTCCATCCCCTTGCCTCATTCCAGTTTTAATTTCAAAGGGCTCTGAGATGTCCCCCATGAATTTGACTTTTGACCTTGTGTTAGTTAGTGTTGCTTTAATAATTGCCAGCGTTTTCAGATCTAGTCCTTGTTCTTTCAAGATTCGGAATAAAGATTCGCGGTCAATAGAATCATATGCTTTTTTGAAAACCACAAATGTACAGACGAGATTTTTATTGTACAGTTTTTAATGTCTTAGAATCAACTTTAGATTCAGGATCTGTTCAGGGCAGGATCTGCCGAGTCGAAAACCTGCTTGATATTCACCAATATTAGGTTCTAACTGTCCCTGTGTTCTGTCTAGTAGACATTGAGATAGAATCTTGTAACAAACTGGGAGAAAAGATATCCCTCTATAGTTGTTTACATCCGTTCTATCTGCTTTCTTATGTAGTGGATGGATTCAAGCATCTTTCCAATCTTCCGGAATCCGTTCGGTTCGCCAAACTTCTTGTAGAATTTTGGTTATTTCCTTGATTGTACCTGGACCAGAGGATTTCAAAAGTTCAGCAGTGATTCCATATTCACCAGTAGCTTTGTCATTTTTAAGCCGCTTGATTTGCCTAATTATTTCATCTTCATTCGGTGGTAATGAATCTGGGTTTGTTTGTTTAGGGTTTAGTGTTGCTAATTTGTTTAAGGGCTCAGGACTATAATGTAGACTGTACTATAATGTTATAATAATAAAATTATTATACCTTAAATCGACTTCTGTTAATTATACCTACAAAATATACTAACAACAATATTGGACACCTTATATTATTTTGATAAATAAATCAGATTTAATTAAATATAATACCACGACTATACAAAAATCAATATTAAATCCAATCAAATTTTTTCCCGGGTCCATCATTCAGAACCCACACCATATATCTGCTAACGAGGATAAATCAATTATCGTCAGAGAGTAAATGTTACATTGGATGTTCATGCAGCGTCAACGCCGAGGAATACACTACGGAATTAATGATGTCAAATTAATATGCTGCTCCAGAGAAGTATTCAATGTTTACTAATATCAAAACGGCGTGTAGTGTCGGTATAAAGTCGATGGAATGAAATTGTGGACAAATAGAAGTTAAATTGAATTGGTGTAGTTCTGGAAGGTTTTGCGTTGCATAGAGATGGCGTTATTAATAAATTAGTTGGCATAGAGTAATGAACTCTATGGCACTTATGGCACTTATGACACTTATGGCACTCTATGGCACTTATGGCACTCTATGGCAAAAAGCATAGTTTTTTATGGCTTTGAATATGTAGAAATATGAAATGTCTGAATGATTGTGGCGTATTCATATATTTTTTTCTTTATTTGGGTTTTTCGCCAAAATCTAAAACTCAAAAAATATCAAAATATCTGTTCTTAGGTAAATAAAGAATCACTGGGTAAAAACAAAAAACCAAGCGGAGACAAATTTCTCAGTGATTCTTTTTTGTAATAAATTTGCCTAACGAACAAAATTTTAAAAATATAAAAACGTTCTAAAAAAATATACAAACTTTTAACATTAACGTTTCGGGAAATATTCTCCTCCCGTTTTCAAAATGAACCTAAAAATAAAGTATATTAATTTTTATACATTACAGAAAGTAAATATTTTTTGTGTATGTCAATGATACTTACATTGGCAATTCGTTTTTAATGACAGTGACATACTACCAATATATATATATATATATATATATATATATATATATATATATATATATATATATATATATATATATATATATATATATATATATATATATATATATATATATATATATATATATATATTTTGATTTGATATGTTTCTCGACCGTGCAATTTATAGCATAGTCTTAGCAGTATTTATTGCCATATTCTTAAATGACACCAAACAATGGATGTTCGTGTTGAAAGTGCTCCAGTCTTTTCAACCTCGATGGGTGTAGGTTGAAATACCTTAGTGTTTAAAAAAGATTGTTAATTCCTGGTTGGGCCCGTATCGTTCAAGAACGTTATTTAGATACACATGTTTTAAACCATAGTCATTAATTGTAAGTTTATATATTTATTGTTGTGTGAATTTATATTTTAACATGTTGGTGTTCTATACTATTTCATTGTTTATTAAATAATAAAAAAGGAAAAAAATAATTTTAGAGTCTCCTGATGAAGTCATCAAAACAATGAAGAAATATTGAGACGATTAAATACTTGTTTTACTGCTGACCGCAAGCCCGAAAACAACCAATTTCCCCACGAAAAAAACTATATATATATATATATATATATATATATATATATATATATATATATATATATATATATATATATATATATATATGTCGATACCCTGAAGAGTATGGAACATTAAGAGATGAAACATATGCCCTCCAATTGCAGGGATGGGTAGGGATATATATATATATACATATATATATATATATATATATATATATATATATATATATATATATATATATATATATATATATATAAATATATATATATATATATATATATATATATATATATATATATATATATATATATATATATATGGTGAGGTTTACCGTGTGATTGTAATTGTTTATTGAAATTCTTAAATGTTTTTAATTGTATTCTTTAGAATCTGGAACCATATTGAATTTAAATCTACCGAAGGCATAACAATACATTTATTTTTATTAAAATTAATTATAGCGGTGTCTTTTAATCTTCTGTATTTTGTTACCGATTCTTTTAATACCGTTTTGGAATTATTCCAATTGATTTTATGACCAGATTCCCATGCGTGTTGACAAATTCTAGATTTATTAAAATCGCCCTTTCTAAGAAGGTTTTTTCTAAAAACTTAAACTTAACCTAAAACTTGATTAAAAAAAAAGCCTCCAAATTATTTTTTTATTTTAATATGTAATGTTGTAGGATTGTAGGGTAGGGTTGTAGGGTAGGGTTGTAGGGTAGGGTTGTAGGGTAGGGTTGTAGGGTAGGGTTGTAGGGTAGGGTTGTAGGGTAGGGTTGTAGGGTTGTAGGTTGTAGGGTAGTTTAAAGCTCAATTTTGAATTGCATATTAAAAAAAAACTAAAAGAGATCGGGGTCTTCGAATACTTAAAAAAAATCTATGGTTAATCCTTTTTAAAATGGCATGCATTCATGCCATAAAAACGTTTTACTAACTTCACTAATTTGCTAGCTTTTTGCATCGAGACGCATTAGGCTGATATTCGATATTACTTATTTACATAAATAACATACGCTAAGTAGGTAGAAAATGCTATCTCACTCTTTCGGTGAAGTCTTGATGCTATCTCTTTCTTACATAAGGTACTAACGTTTCTTGGACTTAAAGTAAAAACAAAATCTTAATAATCAATGCTTTAATTAATCACAAATTTTGCTTGAATTGCTGGCCTCCATTGCGTATGCACGCGCGCAACCTTCGCCTCATTTCTACCGTAGTAGTACGTAAAATAATATGACGAAAGTCGCCTCTATGCGTTGGAATAAATCTTCTCTAGTTTCAACTTGTGTGACATATACAAGTTCTTTTGCCCGTCCCCAGATGTAGAAACCCAACGGAGTTATGTCTGGGGACGGTGGAGACCATGGAATAGGGTCATCCCTCCCAATCCACGAATTTGGGAAAACATTAT
Source organism: Cosmopolites sordidus (assembly GCA_031761425.1). NCBI lineage: Eukaryota > Metazoa > Arthropoda > Insecta > Coleoptera > Curculionidae > Cosmopolites > Cosmopolites sordidus. The sequence continues at coordinate 650,630 of JARFXV010000009.1, forward strand.
TTCTATACTCCCTGACTGTTAAGCTCCAGTGCACAGGACAACCGTCATTTTGGAACACTATTGTTCCAAAATGTGTTGTGTATAGAAAAATATAATGTGTATTGTGTTCCTGTCTTCATTAAATATTGGAACCTCAGCTAACAATTCGGGTAAGACGTTTTGCAGGAACTCAAGGTAATTATCCCCGTTGAGATGATCAGATAAATAACACTGGGGAACAATTAGAAAAATAATTTCTGTTGAGTTCGATATTTAAACTGTTTTAACGTAAATTGACATGCTAATTCCAAAACTTTATTTAGTTTTTTTCTATCACGTCAAGTTTTTTCTCTACAGTTGTTGCGCATCCGACTAAGCTTGGCTTATCACAGAAGTCACTACTGGTCTCCTACCGGCGAACCTTCTTCCATCTAGGAGTGGGGGCGTGAATGACGTTGCGTCATCCAACACTACTTCGGTCAGTTACCCATGAGATGCTAAAGTACGCAGGTCTGTGTCGCTCTGATATAGTGAAGTCAAAGTATACATACACCCAAAGTATACAAAGTATACAAACCCCCTGTTAAAGTTGAGCTTTAAATTTATTTTTACTTTTTTCAAAAACTTTCCGAGTCCATAACAGAAACGAGATGTCGCTTGCATGTAATTTAAATTTTCATAGAACCCTACAACATTACACAGTAAAATAAAAAAATGATTTGGAGGATATACATAACATAAAAAACCTGTGGGCCCGATAATGCTTTATGGAGACTGAGGAGATAGCAAAAGGTCCTATTGGACATTTTAATTTGGCAAACGATGCACCAAGCAGCCTGTATGGTTTTGTTTACCGTGTCTGTTCCCATTAAACCAATTTAATCCGAAACTGCGTTTCAGGTGTTGTAGGAACAATTGTTTTTCAGAATGGGACTGTTAGACCCCACACCCAACCCACCTATCCAAGGGACTGTTCTGTAGGAGTGACGATACTGTAGCCAAAGGATTCTGATGTTTAGATGCCGGAGGCATATCCTAAAGTACGCACTGCAAGGCCCAGGGCATATGACGAGGGCATGGAGGTAGGATTTGTCCGTGTGTCTTTTTTAGAGTGTTTAAACTTGACTAGATTGTTTCCGACGTCATATCACCAACCATTATGAGCCCCAAAGATCGAGATACACATAGTACAATAATTAATATACAGCTGAAAGTTTACTTTTTTTCTTCATAGTTACGAATTTCGCTTTCTTACATGGATGTACTACTTCGTATACATGGGAACAGCCATTTTGCTTTTAATTCGCGACAATGAAAAAGACAATAAATCTCACAGTTCAAAGTCAACATCATTAATTCTATTGAATATAACCAACGTAAAATTTAATATGCATATTTATACTGCCTACTTTCCACCGTATTTTATTCCACCGCCTGAATCAAACCGTTTGTGCGTTTTTCTGTTATTTTTTCTCCGCCGACAATACCAATAATAAGGTAAACTTTGGCCGTTGTTAATCTTTAAAAAAAAAATGGGTGTGACTGCCGATATGCTTAAGGTCAGAGCGACGCTTGCAAATTGTCGAAATTTAATAGCAAAATGAGTGTTCTGTGTGCCATCCGGATAGAGCACTTTTTGGTACACATAATTACCCAACCAAGAGATGTGTGAAGCGTTCCGAAGAAAATATCGTCGCTGTTGGTGGCAATATTGATGAAGATTCAACTTTATCAGTTCATCGCCGTTCGCAGGGAGTTGAGCTTTGTTATTCAAATTCGTGGAATATTTTGGTGTGGTGTCTTACAAGATCCATTTTGTCCAATAATTCAGTCCGCCAGATCATCGTTTGCATCACACCGTAAAAATTTGTTCAGTGACGAAGTTCACTTGTGGCTAAATAGTCACGTTAACAAACAAAATTACCTCATTTAGACTGACAATAATTAGTAAATCATTCAACAATTATCGTTGGATTAAGAAAAAAGCATCCGCAATGGTGCGGATTGTACACCAGTGGCATCATTGGGTCGTACTTATTTAAAAATCAAGCTAGAAAGCACGTTACCGTTAATGGAAATCATTACAGGGTAATAATCAATGATTATTTAATTTCGAATTTAAATGTTATTGATCTGGAGGAGATTTGGTTTCAAAAAGACGGCTCCACATGTCATGCTTTGTCAGAAATAGCGGTGGGGGAAATTTGTTCGAAATTGAGCTTTTGAAGCTTTTGAAAATGCAAAGATTATATATAAGTTTTATAACAAAACTATTTTTATTTTTTTCTTTATAATTCAAAACCTAAATCAAATTGAAAAGAAATAAACCTAGTGCCGATGACGCACCGACAGTTCCCGAAAAAAGCCAAACGTATGTGACGGCCAATGGGTCGGCTTGGACTATTGATTCGAAGTCCCGGGCAAATGAAAGAATTTATCGATCTTAGTCATTGTTCTATAGGTTTAACCAATATCTTTGAATGTGTTGGTTTGATAGTGATTTGAAGATATATTTGCTTTTACTTGTTATTTAGACTTTGGTCCTTTTCACACTATCCAGTCTACGCTACGCCACTCTACACCACATGTCGCCAACGTATTGGTTTCTTTCACACTTGTCCACGCCACACCACACCACTCGTCATTTCACACTTATCACCTTCCATCAGCACCTTATCCACTTGAAAAGTGAGACTTTTCTATTCAGTCTGTTTTGTCTAAAAAGGCGCAGGAAAAAAAAGAGAATCTTGGGTGGTGTGGCGTGGATGGGAGTTGCGTGCATGTGGCGCCCGCCTGCTGTTGATCTCGAGTGGAACCCTTGTGGCTGAGTATAATTGTGAGGCGTGGCGTGGCGTGGATAGGTGTGTAAACCCCCATCTACTCCTGTGTACTTGGTCTGGGGTGGCGTGGCGTGACGTGACGTTAAGTGACGTGGAGTGGATAGTGTGAAAGGGGCGTTTTGGTGCTGTTTTCGACGTTATACTCATATATCTTTACATATAATATGAAGGCTCAAAGGTAAGTTCAGAATGAAATATTGAAATTAGATTAGGGTTCCTTTTGTTTTTTTGCATTCGTTCCTATAACTTTTATTTACTATTATTATTATTCACGTATGGGCCCGGGTGGACCACGCGAAGTACAATTAGAGGCGTTTGTTGTTGTTAGCCTTCCTTTGCGCCCATACTAATTTCATTCTTTCGCTATGAGCTTTTTTTCTTTCGTCAGACCAAGTTGTTCCAGTCTTCCTACATTTTTCTCTCTGGCCAACCTTCCAAACGTTAACCTTGTGTCTGAAACAGCCTCTATCCTGAATTTCACTTTGTGTAATATTTGCTGATCTTAGGTCCTCTTTAATTGCAGCAATCCATTTAATTATTTCTACTTTAGCTCTACTCCTATTTTCATAAAATTCGACTATTGGTCTAGTTAGCCTATTTGGATTCATCCGTTTTATGTGTCCGTAAAACTTAAGTCTTCTTTTTCTCATATCGCTATGTATATCTGTGTATTTGATTTCTTGGTTTTCTCGAAGTCGGTATGTTGTTGTATTTATTTGTTTGGGGCCTAGGATTTTTCCTATGATTTTTCTTTCCTTCTTTTCAATATCCTCGATGTCTCCCTTTCTATTCAAAATGAGCGTTTCTGCCCCATATAGACATTCTGGCTTAATAACTGTGTTGTAATGTCTCAGTTTTGTGTTTTTAGATAGGCATTTTTTGTTATAAATATTTTGTATAAGTCTCAATGCCGTTTCCATTTTTTGACATCTACCCTTATTGGCCGCTTTTTCCAACCCATTTTCCATGATTATTTCACCCAAATATTTGAATTGAGAGACTCGTCTGATGTTACCATTTTTTGTTTTTAGAAATGGTGTTCTTAGTCTGTTGCAGGTCATGTATTGTGTCTTTTCAAAGGAAATTTGGAGTCCTACATTTTCTGCTGTTTCTTTTAGGATTTCAATCTGTTTCTGTGCCGTTAATACATCTTGAGCTAAAATTGCTAGATCATCAGCAAATGCCAGACAATCAATTTTGATGTTGGTTCTCCCCAGTTTAATGGACTGGTCAATATTCAGGGCCGACTTTTTTTCACGCCATTCCTGTATTACTTTTTCTAACACAATTAAATAAGAGTGGCGAGAATTCATCCCCTTGTCTCACTCCAGTTTTAATTTCGAAGGGCTCTGAGATCTCACCCATGAATTTAACTTTTGACCTCATCAGCAAATGCCAGACAATCAATTTTGATGTTGGTTCTCCCCAGTTTAATGGGCTGGTCAATATTCAGGGACGACTTTTTTTCACGCCACTCCTGTATTACTTTTTCTAGAACACAGTTAAATAAGAGTGGCGAGAGTCCATCCCCTTGTCTCACTCTTTTTATCAACTTTTATTTATATTATTTAATTCATATAGAGAAAACAAATTAACACAACCGAGGGTAGTAACAATGAGAAAGCCCTACAGGATCGTCTATTTTGTAGGATACGAATAATAATATTCAGGAAAGCGCGAATAGAAAAGAACAAAATTCGACTACCAATTTGGAAGCTATATATACATAGATAGAAGCCGTTGACAGTAGCCGTAGACGTGAAAACACTTTAATATTAGGTTTGTTCTAGCAAAGATTTCAAACGGTTCCAAATCGTTCGGAGTTTGAGCAGACGAATGTACGCGTTCTAGTAAATGAAATCCGAGATTCCGACTACCAGTCAGATATTCTAGTAACAACAAAATCCAGTTTGCAAACTAATTTCAAACCGTTCAATTTAGTTTGTAACATGCGCAATAGTTGGAAATGTTCGTTTATTTACTTTGATTTTGGATTGTTTGGTTATGTAGAAGCTTATTTCTTAAAGTGTTTTATATTTTTATTGTTGTTGAGTTGTTTTGCTGAGTTAACATAGATAAACTGCAAACTTTGAGACTATTCAGTTTTTGTGTTTTAAAACATGTCCGCAATCATTCCAGGAAAAAGAGTTTTCTAAGTGTGATTGGGCCTATTGACGGCTGGCATATAAAAATTGATTAGCCTACTATCGATCCGGACTCATATTTAAATAGAGAATATGTTTACTCCATCCGGGTGAATTCATTGAGGATGATTTATAACTTTTATTAAATCTATTTCAAACAATATTCATATTCCTTTTTTTGATACTCTTCATACTTAATGTTTTAAGTTTGTTTTTTAATTATTTTCAGATGCAAGCTGTGTGTGATCATAATTTGAGGATAAGAGATATTTTTATTGTATATCCTGGCTCTATTCATGACAACAGTTCATAATTCATCATCAACATAATTCATGAGTTTTATTTACTCGGGGATAGTGGCTATCCTTACATGAAGAACTTATTAACCCTATTTAAAGTTAGAGGGAACCTTACAACCATAGAAACAAATTTCAGTTTAAAGTTATCCACAACCCATTATGTTATCGAACAATGTTTTGGCTTACTGAAACAGAAATGGCGCCAGCTGTACTACATTAATATAAAAAAATTGTACTGCACAATTTACCTATAAGAGATGAATTTCTCCTTGATGAAGTTTTACAAAACATAGACAACTCTCTTATACGTGTAATTAATAAGGAGGAGGACGAGGACAATCAAAATATCCATAGGGATACTGCTGATCACAGAAATTTTGTAGCTCGACAAGTTTTAAGATAGCATTAATATTGTTATATTTTGGATAACTTAACCTCAAAGAGGATTGATTTTTAAAAACAGCATAGAAATTATAATTAAAAGCTCCTTTAGAAGACTTCTAATCACAAACTTCTTTTGAATGGTTTGACTTTCTTTTTACCTAGTGTATAATTTTCTTTTATATTATTTCGTCTAAATTAAATATAATTTTCATGTTTACTATGTGTCTTATTGTGTACCCAAGGCTTGCCAACAAATATTTTATATTAAGTAATGTAACAATATTAAATTTTTTCAGATAAAAGAAAAAACATTTGATAACCTAGTTTCTAATGTTTAATAACTCTTCAACCCAAAATAAACAAAACTCCATATAAATTAATAATTCTTTTCTACATACATCTAATATATAATACAAAACGAAAACTAATAAAAACATGAAATGTACATGTTTTATGTTAAAATTAGTATTTTTACTAATTTCTTCTATCTATTAATTCATTTCTTCTTTTAAATTCTAACTTCTCTCTCTCTCTCTCAATCTGCCAAATTTGCTCTATTTTGTATTTTTCTAGCTGCAGTTTTTCTTCTTGATAGTGCTTCCTATTTAAAAGCATTTGTTCAATAGCTACATCCTTTTTATACTTTGTAGTCTGTATCAGTTTTCTTATTTTCTTCGGTGTATTTGCAGGGGTTGTTAGTGTCATTTCAATAAATGTATTTGCATCTTTGAATTCCAAGTGTGGTTCAGCATTTTCAATTTCACTTGTAACTCGCAAACTTTCTTCATTAGATGATTTAGTTGTTATAATGCTTGATGAGCTGAGTAAAATTTCTGGGCTTATATTTTTTTTGCGCTAAAGATGGCATTAATTTCTCCATCAAATTCAAAATATTTTCTTCCTCCACCAGTGTGTTATATAAAGGTTTTGATGTAGAAAGCTCCGACTGTACGGGTACAGCCGGCACACAAGAATACTGCTGTACGGGTACAGACACACTGCTTGTGTTGGATGGGGCCGAAATTATAACAATTCTGAGATATCTACAAATATAAAATCGCATATTAAAAGAAAATCACTGTAAATATGGTACAAAAACTCACTGTTAACATCAATATTATCCATTTTAATCAACTTTATTATTTTTTTGATAAAAACTACGTTGTTCGCTTTACTATTTTCAAATGAAAATATAAACAAACGCAATTCAACGACGCGTTCTAGCAGAAAAAAAAAACCGTTTGCAACCAAGTTTATGGACGATACATGCGCAGTTAATCAAACCATCAAACTGGCTTCAAACCGTCAGAAAATCATGCTAGAACAGACCTATTATGACTTCACAAACATCGCAGCCAATTGCGGCGCGTTCGTAGTCACGTGATTTTTTTTAAATTTTATACATTTTAATTTATTCATAATTAATTGTAATACATTTTTAAAAAGTTTTTCGCATCGATTAACAATATTATTCATAATAAAATTTTAAAATAAAGTAAAAATATCGATAATTATTTTTTATTCAAAAACGCAGTTGTTTTCAGTTTTCAACCCCCCCGTCCCCGTCCCCCTGGAATAAGCCAAATATTATACGTGACGTGACGTGAGAGGAACGAAATTAATTTAACCATTTCATTTAAAGTTAAGAACTTTATAAATATGTCGTAATTTTTCCGATGAATATATAGATATTAAATTTCATGTAAGTATATGTTTGTTGTTTTATTTACTTCAAACTAACCCAAAAATTGTGAATTTTCGTAAATAAATGTGTATATGTGTATCTTCTGCTTATTAATTCAACAACCAAGATCCATTTCGTGAACCAGCGAATCCTGTGGAAATATTATTATATCTCTTAATGTGCGGACGAGGTTTCTAACAGAGGACTTCGGGCACAACAACTACAATGATCATATTATCGGCCAATAATTAAATATCAAACTGTGTACTGATGATCTCTCAATATTTAGTAAATCATCATACATCTTCAACGATGATAATTTTATCAATCAATAATAAAAGTATCATTCTGGGTACTGTTCCTGACACTGAGGGGAGAACGCGCAACAGTGCCACCCAAAGAGCTATACAAAACATAATGGATTACCCAACTACACCCTACGGTGTAACATCTAGTACTGAGTTGTGCAATGGGTACAAAGGGAGAGAAGAACGCGCGACAATACCATGGATATCTCTCTCAATTAAATTTTAAATCATATGAATATTCTGATGCCAGTACCCAAACAATGTTTGGATATTCACTTAAATAGAAATCATCTAATATTGATCAAAACATTAATCTAGAACCACTGTTTTAAAGATTATTTTGCATAAACATTGACAGATTCAATTCAATTGTCCTTGAATATTTGATAATAATCAGAACAGTATCCTGTGAGAAAGAGAAATAGAGGTAATTTTTAAATACTTCTCGAAACTACCAAAATCAATAGAAGACAAAGTGTTCAGTGAAAAACTCACTTACATAGTAATTATTTAATATTAATGAAAACGTTAAACAGAAAAGAGTTTTAAATACATCTCAAAACTTATATAAATAGAAACGAAAGAAACTAAAGTGTTCAGTGACAAACTCACTAAAAGTAAATAGATAACAAAATGTTCAGTGATACACTCACCCTTGGAATTATTCGAGAACGACACGACACAACACTTATTCACAGTACAAATGAAAATGTTGCTTTCAAATACTGACATGAAGCCATGCTCCACCATTTTCACACATCAGACGGTAACTACCCTTAATTGTTGTCGAAGCTATAAGATAGTATCAGCGAACACATTGAACGTAAAGACAATAACAGAACCCAGTGTCCTTAAACGGAAAAATGGAATATAGTCGGCATCTGGTCAAATGCAATGAAACCCATCTTTACCAAAACTATCGTTTTGCCTGAGAATGAACAACAGACCGGAAAATCTCAAATAAAACGATTGGTCTATCGTTTCCGATCGAAACCGATGTCTGAAAAATATATACGTACTAAATAAAAATATTTCTTACAGAAAGGAGTTTATTAACATTTTGTCGATATTTTCATAAATTGAAGTGATTTCATTTTTATGATACGATTCTTATCTTTTATAACAACTAGAGACCGGACCTCCAGTAATTACATAACAGACTAGATAAATATTTATACAAACTACATGCGTTTCTCTTTCTTTAAAATAATCCCTATGAACTTTCCAGACGAAACGATGTAAAAAAGATTTGATTTTTTCTCATGATAGATGGGAATGAAAGTAAAAACCGAAGTAAAAGTTTTTTTTACGAGTTGGAAGCTTTTGTTATTATGATCTGATTCAATAAAACTATTTCACACATAAATAATCGCTATATTAATTAAGGGCATTATTATTACTAACGAGAAAATTAGTATGTTCTACGTTTTAGGAATAAATTACCGTAGAGCTAGTGAAACGAAGAGCTTTAAAATAAGAGACCCTTCACGAACAACCAATAATTATTTTTTTAATCGCTACCGACTAGTTCTCGAGTAAAACACGTAAACCGTGGAATTCTTCGCCAATCATTCGTTATTGTACCTCCATCCAAATTACTAATGAACTACAATCTTGATTTCCCGTAGATAAAAAAGACGCTCATTCACGACAGTAATTGTATATAATTGGTTTTAAAAGCCATGTAACTTTTTTTTCTCGAGATTATGCAACTGATAATACCGGAGCTCTGCATTTCCGGTCACATATTAAGGTGTTTCTTAAAATTTTCACTTCTTATTTCAAGTATTCAAATAAGATTAATGGTTGAGTAATTTATTAAACTGTGTGTCAAGACATTTAACTTCTATTTATAACAAAAAATGTATTCTATACGCAAATATCACTATTTGCCTCTTATTTAAAAATCCAAATACTTTTGGAGCCGAGAAGACGCCTGAACTGAACACTGAACTTGGTCCAGTGCAAGCAAATACACCTGCCAAAAAATCGAACCTTGGGCGAAAGCCAATAAAAAGTGTCATTCTAACTTCACCGGAAAAAATTTCGGTATTGAAGGAACGAAAACGATAATAAACGATTAACAAATATTCCATAAACATTAATTATTTGGTATATTTACTTAATTTTCTCACGTTTCAACAAATTTTTAAGATGTCTCAACCTACAAAAAAATTTTTGGCCAAAATGTAGGCCATTGGAAAATTTGATATATTTTTTTGGGCTTTTAAAAAATCGACAAACGTTTTTATGGATGTATTAGTATGGCCTCTAGTTTTCCAGCGACATAATAAACTCTTCGATATCTTTACCCAGTGAAATTTTAGGACCAAAAAACAAAAGGTGTCTCAACCTACTCCACCTTCCCTTATATATATATATATATATATATATATATATATATATATATATATATATATATATATATATATATATATATATATATATATATATACCAGGTGTCCCATTAAGGATGGATCCATAATGGGACACCATTATCCCACAGGTTTGGGAAAAAAAAAAATGATCATGAGAAATTCACCAAAAATATTTTTAAGCTTCTAAAACGACCGCAAGAGGGCGTGACAAGCTCAACATTTTTAAAAATCATTTTTTTTGTGTATTTTCAAGTGTTAACCGAGTAAGAAAAATTCTCAGTTATAATTAGCAAACCGTCTCCTACAACTTGGTTTTATGACATTTTGTCGTAACTTTGCGAATAAAGAAGTGGGGGGGAGTTTTAGCTATTTAAATAAAAAGTCGTCTAATGTCCTTTGGATTGTGGAGAGGGACTCCCTATTCTTGGCTCTATGTCGGTACCCTGATGAGTCTAACCACCAACAGATGAAAGATGCGCAGAATATGTCGTAGTGATACGCGTTGGATCATCATCATTTTCGTAGCATTTATGTTACTTTATTAGTTTTTCAAAGCCTTGTCCTGTGATACGTGTGGGTTAAAAGATGTGGACGAGATGATGGTCGATTCCAACTGATTGATCATATTAACAAAGTATATGCGTATATTTGTTCACTTCATTTCCAAGCAGAAAGTGGTTCAACAACAGAACACCCTGAACACAACAGTTGTGTAAAAAAATCATGTAATCAGGTAATTTTAATCCATTTAATTGTTAATGTAATAGCTCATGCTATAATCTCAAATGATGAATGTTTTTTGTAGGTAAAAGTACGAAGGACCTGTTTATCTGCAGAATATAAACAAAGTCAACGCGTAAGTTAATTATTTAAAAAAGTTGTCCCTATGGTAGAAAATAAATATACATTAAATTTGCTCCAAATTTAATATAACAATAAATTTAATGTTTTAGGATATGAACCACAGCTTTGAATATCTAAACTACCCTGCAGCAAATATGGATTGTGAAGACGTCCAAAATTTGATCATTGATGGCGGAATAACGACACCACATCAGTATTCGCATTAGGTCATGATGTTAATAAAACATCGGCAGCTATTTCGTGTAATGAAGATAATGATATATCAAGAGCTTATTTCGCCATTGAAAATTGATTAACATCAAAATTTATTAAAGATTAACTAATAATAATTTCTAATTTTTGATTATTAATGTGTATTTTTTTAATTATTAATATATTAATTAATGTAAACCTAATATAAATATACCTGTCATTTCAACCTTTCAATAAGTTCTGCTTTATTTCCACCTTATTGACGGCCATGGCATTTCAAGTATATAGAGCAATGAAAGAACTATATAATCTACTACATTTTCAAGTTTACGCAACTACTGAACAAATAATTAATTCTATACATGATATGGTAATGGATGACACACAATTGACTTTGAATGAGATTGCTAAGGTCATGGACATCTCAACTGAATGGGTGTTTCATATTTTGAAAAAGGAATTGGGCTTGAGAAAGCTATGTGCAAGATGGGCACCGCATTTTTTAAATTTTGATGAAAAACGATTTCGAGTGAAACTTCCTAACCAACATTTAGATCTTTTTCGGAAGAATAAAATAGATTTTAAACGTCGTTTTGTTGCTATAGATGAGACTTGGGTTTATCACTATGATCCTGAACTGCCACAACAAACCGCAGAGTGGGCTGAGCTTTGGAGGAACAATAACAGGACAATATTACTCAAACCTTTTGGATTAATTGGATGCAAAAATTCGTGAGAAGAGACCTGGTTTAGCGAAGAAAAAAATAATTTTTCATCAAGACAATCCACCAGCTCACGGAACTGTTCTTGAAATGGTCAAATTGAAGGAGTTACACTACGAATTGTTGGAGCATCCACCATATTCACCAGATCTGACCCCCTCTGACTTTCATCTCTTCCCAAACCTCAGAAAATTCCTACATGGTAAGCGTTTTTCCTCAAATGAAGAAGTTATAACAACAGTAGATGAGTATTTTGAATTACTTCCAAATATTAGGTTTAAGGGAGAATATACGGAAGGATAAAGATTCTCCTATAAACTTGTTCTATCATTTCCGCTCCACGAACTTTTCAACTAGCCTAGTATTTTACATACTGTTGACATGTTTTCATTTTTTTTACGAACTAAAGTTAATTGAAAGTAATTTAAAAACTACACAACATCCCAGGCCATTTTACGTAATTTTTCTTTGCAAATGATTGTTTAATACACAAAATAACCTTATCATTGACCATAACAACACAAAAAAAAAATGTTTATTGTTATTTATCTGCATATTCATGACCTTGACACGTCCGGTCGTCATAGAAACTAAACAAAATAAAAGCCCGAGCATGTCACTCACTAACGATCAAACTATGACAATGTACAAACGTCAATTTTCGCTGAAGTTTTTCCTGGGCGCTGTTATAGCGTTTTCCGGGTTCATTTCATGTGAAAATTTATCGGAAAACATGGAAAAAGAAAAAGTGGTGCCCGATGTGATCGATAAAGTCCCGAATGTTGTGGTTGAAGTCAGTTTTAAGAGCGGCACCAAGGCCAATATGGGAAATATTTTAACACCGTCTCAAGGTAAGTTTTTTTTAAGGTTAGAGACATGCGAAGGGAGTCGTAAATATTTCCAGACTTGAAAATACAAGGGCTTTTAACAAGAACTTTTATTATAAGTTAAGGAGAACTTGCAATTATAGGTCGTCTGTTTAAATGAGTGAAATAACGTTTAATTTTTACCTCGATACATTTAGATTAATTTTGAATTATTTTTGTTATTCACCAATATATTCACACAAATTATTTTTCAGAAATAATGTCAAAATTAGTCAAAAAAATTTAAAATTAAATTAAAGAGCTGATATTTTAATAAACATTATCTATCACGTAAAATACACCAAATCACGGGCTGACTTTTGACATTTGACGCTCTGAAGGAGTGAAATTGTCGACACATTTCCAAAACATTTTTGAAATAGCACCACTTAGCTTGAATCCCGCGAACTTTTCAGTTCTTCAAGTAAGTTTGTGAAAATAATTCTGTATTCTTCGATTATTCTTGTAACTGTTTCTCTTGACGTTACACGCTTTCACCTGGACAACAAATTTGCCAGAAGAGAACCAAACCAAACCTATCCGCAATAAAATATCAAAATACCTAGGAGTAATCCTCAACTGAACAATATCATTCAGAGAATACTAAAACAACTGCCGAAAAACTAAAAACAAGAAACAACACTATTCAAAAACTTTGTGGCATAAAGTGGGGATCATCGGCATCAACTCTGAGTTCCTCCGCTCTGGGCCTTGTTTTCTCGACTGCCAAGATCTGCTCTACAGCCTAGCCAGTAATTAAATGCAAAAAAAACTACTAGCGCCATCAATTGAAACAACATAAAATGTAAAAGCTGTATATCTTCTCTATAAAACAAGACCACTATTATACGAATCGATATACGGATTGTTAAGTTATAGCGCTAAAGTGACAGTATCTTTTGTCACCTCGTCAGAAAAAACAGGATGGAACAAGAGCTAATATAATTTTTTTTCAAGCTCGGTAAAACTTTCACAGAAAGATTTGAATTGATGAAAAAGTAACGACCCAACGCCAGGGGCCAACGCCAGGGCCAGAAAAACGACCCAAAGCCAGGCCGACCGAAAAAACCAAAATCGCGATGGATTGGTGGAAAAAGGCGTGAAATGATCGCCTACGATGCGAATTTGACTGTCATATGACTGTCTGGAGCATTAAATAGGACCAAACATTTGATCGAGCGGCGGGAAGTCTGTTTTTGTACACGTCGCTGTACATTAATTTTTGGAGAGAAGAGAAACGTCTGTGTGCTTCAACATCCTCCATATTCACCTGAATTATCTCCGTGTGACTATTTCCTGTTTCCGAAACCCAAACTGTCCATGAAAGGGAGGTTTTATGACAGTGTTACTTACACAAGTCAAAGACAAATAGCGACGAGGGTCATTGAAGCGATTCCGAAAAACAACATAAAATAGTATGGTAGATTTTTTGAACGTGCCCAGTAGTATATTGAAGCGGACGGATGTATTTTGAATAAAAAGAAATAATTTTGGCAAAATAACTAATATTTTTTTATTTAAAGTAAAGTAAAGTTTTGGGGTTAGAGGCGCATCAGCAACTGAGAAGGCTATTTAGCGACTGGACCTTCTACAGCTTAACGTGGGTTCCGAACCACGGTCATCAGCTACCGAAAACCCCGATCAGCACCCCCTCGGGCTATCAACCCTTGGTTTTGTGCTTAACCGAAAGTATCTCGAGAAGCCTACCGACTGGTGAGTGACCAACGTAGAAGACCTCTCAGAAGGCATCCCGGCATTACCCAGCCGCGAACTGACGTGACTGAGGGGCGATTCCTAGTCAGATTTTACACTCTTACCTAGAAACATTCACAAGAATTTTAGAAAAACTTTTTTGCCTAGTACGGGATTCGAACCCGGTCCACATTAACTGCCGTAACGTAAGACTGACGCCTTAGACACCACAGCTAACGTGGCTCCTATTTTTCAAGTCATATGATAAATAACGTGACATTTAAAAATACACATATGTCTAAAAGTTTGGAATATTTACAATAGGATATCTACTCTACAAATTGTGGTGGATATTTATTTTAGACCGTTTTTAAATGAAAATAACAAAAACAGAATTTTGCTGATAACATAGGTTTTTCGATTTTTGTCAATTCCGTTGATATATATATATATATATATATATATATATATATATATATATATATATATATATATATATATATCATCATCATCATCATCATCATCATCAGCCCGTATCGATCCATTGCAAGATGAAGGCCTCTTCAGCATGCTTCCAACCTTCACGGTCCTGGGCTTTCCTCTGCCACTCGGGTCCAATATACTTAACGACGTCATCAATCCATCGTGCTTTCGGTCTTCTTCGCGGACGTTTGCGATCAAGCGGTATCCACTCCAGGATTGCCTTGGTTCATCTGTCATCCCATCGCCTCGCTATATGGCCTGCCCATCTCCATTTCAACTGTTTTACTCTTCCAATAATGTGACAGACTTTTGTTTGTTCCCTGATCCATGCGCAGGACTTTCTGTCTCGTCTTGTAATGCCAAGCATACATCTTTCCATTCCCCTCTGTGCCACCCGAAGTTTTTGAATTGATTGCGATGTGAGTGTCCAGGTTTCACCTCCGTATGCCATAACGGGCAGAACGCACTGATCGAATACTTTTCTTTTCAGGCAAAGTGGGAGTCTGCTCTTAAACACTATGTTGAGCCTACCAAATGGCATTTGGTAGGCATTTGGTGTATATATATATATATATATATATATATATATATATATATATATATATATATATATATATATATATATATATAATCATTTCGACCTATGTTATTGAATGAATCCAGAATTTATTCAAAAAATTTCCTACTTTATTTTCATTTAATATCTAAGTAATTGTGAGATTTATTTTTTCTTCGTCTATTTGATATCTTTATCAATTATCTTTTATTCTAAAGAGTAATTTTTTTAGCGTGTCCGAACTTTGGATAGGGGTCGCTGTCAAACGAACTCTGAGTTTTCGCGCAATATGTATCCTAATAGCCTGGTAAATCATGGAGCTTTTAACATCAGAGAAGCGCTTGCAAATTGTAGAAATGTATTATAAAAATCAATGTTCTGTTCGTCAAACTTATAGAGCAGTTCGTGAATTTTATGGTGCACATAATCGCTTAACCGTGCGATGTATTCGCCGAATTATCGACAAAATCCGAACGCATTTCACTTTACTCGATATTAAAACAAAAACAAAACCGTAGTGACACCGTAGGCCATGGTTGGATATACATTATGTTCGGTTTAGCTCTTTGGGTGGGTATCTCGTGCGGTTTTCCCTTGATACCCCGTTCATACTCGAAGCTGGCACTGTTGCATGTTTGCCCCTCAGTGTCAGGAACAGTACCCAGTTTGATATATGTTTATTGGCCGATCAATTTATCATGGTTTGAGTTATGTAGAGAATTTCTATTTTAATTTATGTTGATGTCATGGCTAGTATAACTGATGTGCTAACGAGTAGCTCTCGTTGAGTATGCGAATAGTCTCGTGTTAAAATATGATTTGTATCGATCTGATAAATCTAAAGTAACAGATAGTAAACAGAGAATAGTTTGATGGATTCGGAGTGTCCAGGGTTACTTTTATTTCCAGGTAGTTAACGCTACAATGATTGGTAGTCACCACCATGCTCGTCAAACTCATGTACCCAACTAGCCGCAGATCACATTCACCATATAAGCCTGGCATTGCATCATAAGACTTTAATTTTGTACGTGTATTTGCATCTTAAATATATAAAAATTCTTTTTCGAACAACCCTGATAATCAACGCTTAATTTTTTTTTCGCTACCAGTCATCAAACTTGTAAACAATCCGTACGTCTATAACAAATTGATGTTTTATAAATCGTCTTTTAAACACGCCTATCACAATGCCAAGTACAACGAACTAAGAACAATACATTAAACATAAACTCTATGAATGTTTTCATGTCCCAAGACTTCAACAGTACTATAAATAAACAAGAATAATAGCGACAGGAAGTTGAAAACATCTTGCCGAAATTGTTTATAATATATTTATAAACAAATTAACTTAATTAATCAATTATCATCATTTGATTTTAATCATACGCATAAGTTCAAAAGTTTGGAATATTTAAACATTTCACTTTTTTATTAATATTAAGTTTTTTTTATTACGTAATCATCATTTTATTACAACTCTTGCTCGTACCAATTAAAACTTGACATTAAATGTAACCAATATGTGTAAAATAGATTAAAAAAATACAATTTACCAATTGCCTATAAAAATAATTTTAAAATAAAAAGAACAACTTTCAATCAAACTAGCAAACACTAGTTCCTCCATGGGTCTGTATGCGTGTCTGAGAGCGATTTGTCATTATGTCGATTAAATGATCAATTTGGGCTTGTGGAATTATCTCTCATTCTTCGCGAACAGCAGCTTTTAGTTCTTGCAGGGTAAGAGGAGGGTTGTTTCGTTTCTTGATGCGTGTTTACAGATTGTCCCAAGTATGGCTAATGACACTCAAGTGACAGGAATTTGCTGGTCACCCTAACTTGGTTATTCCCGCCTCTCGAAGAAAATTTTGAACTCTATTTTTATACTTTAGTACTTTGTATTTATAAACTTTTGTATTTATAAATTTCCTTGATGTACACAGCACCAGTGACACTTCTCTCCATGGCCAAAGAGGTGTCCGTGTACCTCTCATAATACAACCCCAAAACATCACGTTCCCACCTTCAAATGGGATACGTGGTTAAGTTGTTTCTAATCGGGCTTGTTGACCTGGAGCCCTCCAAACTAATTGTCTTCGTGAATCAGAAACCAAGCCAATTCTCGTCTCATCGCAAAACATCACGTTATTTCAGTTAGGACTATGATCCACCATTTCTCAAGCCCATTGTAATCTAATATTTTTTAAAAAATGAATAAAACATATTTTACTTTGTTATCTATCACTTTTATTTTTAAACAAATTATTGGTGTGACTGTAGTTTCGTAAAACGACTATACATTCTCAAACACTACTAGTAGTGTTTGTTATAAGTGATTGCTATTTTTGTATTACTAAAACAAAAGGGATTTCAAAAAAGCAAAGGGACAAATTTCAGTATCCAAATTTGTCTTCTACACATAGGCCAGTTACTCATGGCCAGGAACTATCGGTACCAATTACACCTTTAAACCTGGACATGTTTCCCAGTGATTCTGATTCTTCATCAGGATTTGATACACAACTTCCTGATTGGTACTTCAAACATACAATGTGCCCCCCTTGTTCACCCAAAAAAGGTGCTTCTTCCACTTCTCCATATTAAGCTTGAACTAATGAAAAACTTTGCCAAAGCCATTGAGAAAGAAAATAATGCTTTCAAGTACCTAAAAGAAATATTTCCTCATTTACGTGATTATTTTAAGAATATATGGGACATTCCATGCCAAATCGACCACTTTCGAATCTGACCCCTTTCGATTTCGCTGAAACTTTTGTGTCCTATACAACCCCCCCCCCCCCCCCCCAAGACGTTTCTCAGATTTTTTTCAAATTTTTGACTCAACCCAAAAAAAGTTATGGGTTTTTGGAAAAAATGGCTCTGTTTTTTTCACATAGCCATAACTTTTTCAAAAATTGGCCTATTGATAGTACTTTTTTGATTTTTTTTTTAATGCTTTTTTAATGTTTTTTTAGAAAAAAAAATACGAAAAAAATTTCAGAAATCAATTTCTTTGGGATTTTTCAGTTTTTTGAAAAAAAAACCGTAATTTTTTTTGAATTCCGACATTTTTACTTTTTTTTTTAATATTCCCAAAGTTCAAAGTTTTTTTTATTTAATTGAAAATGTTGTTTTTTTAATCTTTCAAACTTTTTCACTTTCTCTACTTTAAAAACTTTATTTACACAGTACAATTAATTTCGATCAATGATTCTGCATTATTTTATTCTTAACTTATAGTCTAAACTTATAATTAATGATTAGGATTTTACAGTTAATCCAAGTTAAGTTTAATATGTTTCGGATGGGGCTCTCCAACAATTTAAAAATTTTATCAATTTATATTAAAGTAAAGTTTTAACTGAGAAGGATATTAAGAACTACAAAATACTTCATCTATTATCATCAATGTGACCTCAAAAAATTTAAATTAGTTGATTCGTGTAATGTTTGTTTACAGTCAAAGACGCACCGTCAGTACTATGGCCAGCTGAAACTGATGCCTATTACACGCTGTGTATGTTAGATCCTGATGCACCTAGCCGTTGTAAACCGAAATTTCGCGAATGGAACCACTGGTTAGTAGGAAACATCCCTGGAACTGACGTTTCCAAAGGTAATACTTCCGATTATTAGTACTGAATATACTGTAAATATATCAAATCAAAAAATTATCACGCTTGCTGAAGCTTTATGTGGTGTTCAATTTTATTTCTGGTACATTATTGATTGATTTGTCCGTTACTTTGTGATAGTTCATTTTTTAAAAAAGGAATAAAACAATTTTTTACTTTATTTTCTATCACTTTGATTTTTAAACATAATTTGTGTGACTATAGTTTCGTAAAATGACTTTACATTCTCATACACTACTTTAAAACTAGTTAACTATTAATTTAACTAGTTTTAAACTAGTGTTTGAGAATGTAAAGTCGTTTTACGAAACTATAGTCACACAAAATTTGTTTAAAAATAAAAGTGATAGATTACAAAGTATAAAATTATTTTATTCCTTTTTTATTTCTGATGTTTATTTGCTTGGAAAACCCATTTTTTATTATCTATCTGACAAAAATAGGTTTCCTCACCGAAAAAAAGAGACTTATAGTTAAATACAATTCATTCATCGAACGATTTCTAATATTCTGAGTGTTGAGAAGAATGTGTGCCGCAAAGGGGCTATTGCGTTGACAAAACAAAATGGATATTCAATTGTGTCAGGTCTGAAATATTAATTCAATGTAGAAAACGCTTCCATTTGAGTTCCAACAGCGCCTCCTTCTCCGATCTGTCAACATAAGGTCCTGAATTCTCACGATAATGAATACGTGTGTTGAATACCGTTCATGAATACCGATGGTGAATATTTTTTTCCTTTATTTGGGTTTTTCGCCACTATCTAAAACTGAAAAAATATCAAAAATACATACATAATTACATAATTTACATAAGAACAGGTATTTTTGAGTTTTAGATAGTGGCGAAAAACCCAAATAAAGGAAAAAAAATATATGAACACACCATAATCATTCAGACTTTAAATTTCGAACGACACAAGTCATATATAAGCATTAGATCAACTTGAAAGAGTTGTATTAACTTTAAATCACTCTGGATATTTTTTGATTTGATCAACACACGAACGAAACTATTTCCTTCTTATTGGTACTAGGTGATGTGTTGAACGCTTATGTGGGAGCTGGACCTCCAAAGGGCAGCGGTCTACATCGTTACGTCATTTTGATCTATAAACAAAAGGGTAAGGTGTCATTTTCGGAACCGAAGATTCCAAACACTACAGGGGATGGACGAGGGAGCTTCTCCATTAAAACATTCGCGAAGAAGTACGATCTTGAAGACCCAATTGCTGGTAACTTCTTCCAAGCTGAATGGGATGATTACGTACCCAAATTGTATAAACAATTAGGAAATTAATAACGTATATTATCAATGGAATTGTATAGCATTTTTATTTTTTTTTGTATCAGGTTTAATTGATATTAATTAACCACATAGCCATTGCAAATTGTATAAACAATTAGGAAACTAATAATATTTATTATTAATAAATTTGTATAGCAATTTTAGTTTTTATTTTGTGTCAGGTTTAATTGATATTACTTACCCACATGTCCATTGCACTTTGTAGCATGTCCATTTTGTTGGTACAGTCCAGTATGTCCATTGCCCACAACATGCCCATTTCCGTTGAATTGCGCATGACCATTATGAACTAGATTACGTAAAATGGTGTGTGGCATTTTGACGTGGTTGAGGTTTTTACACTTCAGAAGGAAAACTTCTTTAGATCACATGAAGTTCACATTTTAATGTATTATTCACGATTGTTCTCGGTTTATCTGAAACGAGATAAAAGCAAACTTTAATTCCCTCGTCAGTTCTTAAATGGCCTAAATTAAAAATATAAAGTATATCTTATTAAGGTAGATGAAAATATTAGGTCTTCAACATAATCACAGAATCTATTCGAATCAGAGTATCTTCCCATCGTATAGTTACTTTAAACCGACATATTTATATGAAGGATTCAGGGGAAAAACGATAAAGGTCTATTCTGCAATTTTTGGGAAATGGAAAAACAAACTTTCCAGTCTCCCCAACACTATGATTTTATAAAATTTACTATTCTTGAGTTGATTTACTAATATAAACCCTTCCATAAGAGTTTGTATAAAAATAACCAACAAAAGTAACGAATAGGTATTAAAAAATAATTTGCATTTCAGTTTAAAATATTTTTGGTAAAATACCTAATACTTATTAAAAAAATTCAACCATAACTTATAATATGAGATTGAAACATTTTAAAATGTGTAAAATAATGTAAATTGTTAAAACTACCAAAGATAAAGATAAAAAAAATGGGTTATTTATTTAGGTAGGTATGAATAAAAATGTTTTTTTCTTTTTTCGCCACGATCTAAAACTGAAAAAATATCAAATTACATCAATTACAAACCAAAATTTAATGGCTAGTTTTGACCTGGTGAGTTTATTTATTAATGTGCCAGTTGATAAATCACTTTTAATAATTAGGAAAAGATTACAACATGACACAACATTAAAAGACCGCATTAAACTAAACATAAATACAATTTTGGAATTATTAACTCTATGCTTAAAAACCACATATTTCCAATGAGAAAATAATTATTACCAACAAAATTTCGGAATGGCAATGAGTTCTTCTTTTTTCTCCTTTGAGAAGTAATATAAAATCAATTGGAAATAAAATCAATTGGAATAATTCCAAAACGGTATTAAAAGAATCAGTATCAAAATACAGAAGATTAAAATAAACCGCTATAATTAATTTAAATAAAAATAATTGTATTCCTATGCCTTCGGTAGATTTAAATTCAATATGGTTCCCGATTCTAAAGAATACATTTAAAAACGTTTAAGTATTTCAATACACAATAATCACACTGTAAATCTCACCTACAATTTTTTTTGGTAGTCTATCACTGTCACTAAAAACTATTATTGTCAATGTAAATATCATTGACATAAACAAAATATATTTACTTCCTATCTTTGCATTATATATAGAAATTAATTCAATTTATGTTTTAGATTCGTTTTGAAAACGAGGGGAGAAGACCTCCCGAAACGTTAACGTTCAAAAGTTTGTATTTATTTTAGATAATTTTTAAAATTTCTCTTTTGTTAGGCAAAATTATTACAGAAAAGAATTACTGAGAAATTTGTCTCCGTTTGATGTTTTGTTTTTTTACCCAGTGATTCTTTATTTACGTAAGAACAGATATTTTTAAGATGTTTTTTGAGTTTTAGATCGTGTCGAAAAACCTAAAAAAGGAAAAAAATATATGAACATGCCACAATCAGACATTACTTATGAATCAAAAATGTATAACCATGTATATGTATATGTATATTTACATGATACTCGTCATGTCTTTAAAAATTGCAAAAATGCGGAATACCACGAAAAACAAGCAACGAAAATTATCGGCAATTCATTGTAAAATCATGAACTGTTTGCAAAAAAAATGTCGTTCGTCATCTACAGTTTTATTGTGTCTATGCCCGTTTGAAACAAAGATTACTATTTTCTGCTGAGACTACCGGTCTCGTATCGTACAAATTACAGTATAGGTTCTTCCATTTTTGGTCCGTTGCATTTTTAACTGTACACTGTACCTTACACCGCTTATTTTTAACAGAAAATTGTTTAATAACCGGCAATAGGATTAATTGGAGCTTCCACGTATGGGTTTCATGGGTACGCGATGCTGCTCTCCTGTCCATAAACCACCATCGCGTGAGACGCGCTCGCTTGTCAAGCTAATGGAGTCAGAATTTTTCAAACGATTCAGTAGGCAAAGCGCAAGTTTTCTTTACTAATTGGCACTATATTATGAGACATTTTTTAATAGTTAGGTGTTTATTTTCAATCGCCAATAAGCGCAGAAACGGGGCAGTTTCAAAATAGATATTCTCAGTACAGAGAGGCACAAAAGAAGGTCCCCTATTTCAAATTAAAATATATTAAATATAAAGTAAAGTGTTTGGGTTAGAGGCGCATCAGCAACTAGGCTATTTAGCGACTGGACCTACAGCTTAACGTGGGTTCTGAACCACGGTCATCAGCTTCCGACAAACCCAGGCCAACACCCCCCTCGGGTTATAAACCCTTGGTTATGTGCCTACCCATAAGTCTATCGCGAAACCTACCGACTGGCGAGTGACCAACGTAGAACACTTCTCAGAAGGCATCCGGCCTTACCCAGCCTTTAACTGGCGTGACTGAGGGGTAATTCGTAGTCGGATTTTACACTCTTGCCTAGAAACAAAACATTAGGAAACATTTAGAAACACAAACATTTAGGAAAGATAAACGGACAGAAGAAAGAAAAATAACCATCCGAGCGCTGGAATCGAACCAGCTATCGCTCCAGCGCGGATTCGGCAAAGCAGGCGCTCTTACTACCGCACCAACGCGACCGGCTATTAAATATAAGAATTTTTATATGTACACAAATTGGTAGCCAAATTTTTGGTGACTGGGTCTGCCTCAAGCCACCAGTCAACCACCCTGTATATCTTTATTTCCTTACTTATCGGAAGGCGTTTGACAGTTGGGAAAAATATATATATATATATATATATATATATATATATATATATATATATATATATATATATATATATATACATACTAGGTGTCCCATTAAGGATGGATCGCGGCCGTATCTTGAAAACTATTTATCCCACAGCTTTGGGGAAAAAAAATTGTACTAAAAATGATCATGAGAAATTCACCAAAAATATTTTTAAGCTTCTAAAATGACTGCAAGAGGGCGTGACGAGCTAAATATTTTTAAAAATCTTTTTTTTGTGTGTATTTTCAAGTTTTAACAGAGTAAGAAAAATTCTCAGTTATAATTAGCAAACTGTCTCCTACAACTTTGTTTTATGACATTTTGTCGTAAACTTCACGAATAAAGTGGGGGGGAGTTTTACCTATTTAGATAAAAAGTCGTCTAATGTCCGTTTGCCTAAACCGATTTTCCTCAATTTGGATTCATTTAAAAGGCAATTGCTGGGACAATCAGATAATCTGGGAGATAAATTATTTAGTTTATAAATGAAACCGCGAGGTGGCGTTACATTCAACAATAGTTTTTTGAAGCTTTGTTCAGTTTTTTCAAATAGAATGGTACAGCTTTTATTACATGGCTAGAAAGGTAATTTAAAGAGGAATCATCCAGTGAAAACCCGAAATCGATATCTCTGACATGTCAAGAGATATTTCGATTTTTCTGAAAAAATCAGTTATTCATCAATATATTAATATATATATATATATATATATGTTCGGAAAAGCTTCCGCTGTCGGTAATATTGGAATTACTAGGTTCTCGGGTAGAACCGCGTTTTATATTTAGATCCTTCGTCGTTCCAATTTCTAACGACCCTACAACATATCTAAAGAAGAAAACGCGTTCTGTCATCAATAATTCTAATCTTCCTTCAGATGATAAAACAGGCTTTAAAACATCGCGAAAAATCTTCTCGTATCCCAAAAATCCATAAAACTGACATTCTTCCTCGTCCCATTGTCAGCCCATATCGTTCATCAACTCACAAATTAGCAAGATATTTAGCGAAAACTCTACAGCCGCTCGTGGAAAAATCAGCGTCCTACATCAAAAATTCTTCTCATTTCATTGAGCTTCTTCAAAGGCACAGTATATCCGAAAGTGACATTCTGGTTAGTTTTGATATTGTCTCGTTATTTACAAACATGTCCCTTTCAGAAACTCTACAGATCCTAAAAAACAAACACCACACATCAAGGGATATGCTTAGTCTTATTGAACATTGCATGTACAATACATATTTCATTTTCAAAAATAAATTCTTTGAACAAATTCGTGGAGCTCCTATGGGCTCCCCTCTTTCTCCGGTCATAGCCAATATTTTTATGGAACATTTTGAAATTCAAGCCATTTACACTAGTCCGTTGAAACCTACTTGCTGGTTCCGATATGTTGATGACACCTTCGTCATTTGGCTCCGTCTGGACCACAATCTTTAAATCTGTTCATTTCGTATTTGAACAGTATACATCTCCAGGTCCAATTTACAATGGAGACTGAAAACAATTCTGCTCTCCCTTTTCTAGACCTTCTAATATCAAAAAGGCCAGACAGAAGCTTTCTCCAATTCTGTCTATCGTAAACCAACCCACGCAAACTAAGTTCTAAATGCGAACCCACATCATCTATCCCAATTAAATTCGGTAGTCAAAACTCTAGTTACGAGATCACTAAGATTGTCGGATAGGGAACACAGGCAAACAGAACTTAATTCATTAGAAACGGCACTAATTCAAAATGGTTATGACATGCGTAAAATAAAAAGGCAAATTAATAAAATTCGGGCAACTGAACTGAACTGACAAACAGGCAAACCAACCAATCTACTAGAGAAGTGTCCCAAAATCCCAAAGTTCTTCTGCCATACATCAAGGGAGTTACTGATAAAATTTGCCACGCATTCGGGTCTCGTAATATCGAAACGATATTTACAACAGAAATATATATATCCAATTTCCTCAGACCAGTGAAGGACAATATTCCTTAAGAGTCACATGGCGTATGTGGGATTCCTTGCTCTGGCTGCACCCAATTATATATGGATCAAACTAATAGACGTATTCAAAATCGCATATACGAGCATTCTCTCGCCGTCCAAAAATCTGATCTCTCCTCGGCTTTAGCAGAACATCATATCCAAACCCCACATAATTCGTGAAGCAATTGAGATCGAAAAACGTCTAGACTGCTTAAACAAGAGGGACGACGGCCTTAGAGTTCCAAATACATGGAAACCGCTTATTTCGAAATTGCCCATACGAAACCGTCAAGATTTAATAAATCTAAAACGCGGTTCGGGTCCAATACACTTAACGATGTCATCAAATCATCGTGCTTTCGGTCTTCTTCGCGGATATTTGCGATCAAACGTTATCCACTTCAGGATTGCCTTGATCCTTCTGTCGTCCCATCGCCTCGCTATATGGCCTGCCCATCTCCCTTTCAATTGCTTTACTCGTCCAATGATGTCACAGACTTTCGTTTGTTCCCCGATCCATGGGCAGGACTTTCTGTCTTGTCTTGTAATGCCAAGCACGCATCTTTCCATTCCATTTGAGATGGAGTCAAATGCTTTTTCGTAGTCGATAAAAGCTAAACACAGTGGCATGGTGTATTCGTTGTGCCTTTCTATGGCCTGCTGTACAACCTGGATGTGATGCATTGTACTGAATCCACTTCTGAATCCTGCTTAATTCTTGTACGTTATTCAGTTTTTTTTTTAATATTCTTTTAGAAAATATCTATCTAGTGAAAACATTGTACATTACTGATAGGACACTTATTGGACAGTACTTCTTTAAATCATCCTGTGCTCATTTTTTATGTAAAAGGATCTGCGTTTTTCATAAGTCAGAAACTTTTTGTTCTTTGAGGCATTTTGAGTATAATTTTTTCAGTGTTTTATATAGCGTCCGACCACCAGTTTTTAGCATTTCGACAGTTACTACAGTCTTTTTCTGGAGCCTTGCCGTTTTTCATCGATTCTATAGCATTTGGTTTTCCGTGGGTATTGTTGTTTTTGATGGGTTCTGATCTTCATATAACTGGGAATAATATTTTCTGACAACCTCTAACATTTGCGTACACGCCCTGCACACTATGTCTTAAAGCATATATTTGCATTTCTTTGTTTCTCAGCTTCTGTTTAGCCTTGTTAATTTATTTGTTTTCTTTAAGGATTTCTTGCACAGCGTGTCCTGTCTGATACGTTTCCTTATATTTTTGCAGAGCTCAGTGTACACGACCCTGCCAAAAGGATTACCTGCATTTCTCATTACCCGCCATTTCTTCATTAAATCAATGGTCTCACTGGAGATTTTTGTCTGTTTGAGATATTTTTCTTCTGCTGCAATTGAAACAGCCGTTTGAAGCACATTGCTGGCGATTTCTTCATATTGAACTGATATTTCCACCTCTTCCGGATCTTGTAACACAGCAAACCGGTTTGACAAAGCAATCTCAAAATCGCTTCCGCTCTGCAGTAGTTTCCTAGAATCCACTCTGCCCTTCTTACCATTCTTTCGCGTTCTCTTCATACATACATACATACATATAAATATATATATATATATATATATATATATATATATATATATATATATATATATATATATATATATATATATATATATATATATGATACCTTTTGTTTTTTGGTCATAAAATTTGGGTGAAGATTTACAGCTATCGTAGCGTATTTACAGCTTTAACGAATATCAAAAAATTTAAATTTGATAACAACCATAGCTATCTAAGTAATGTCTGAATGATTGTGGCGTGTTCATATATTTTTTTCCTTTGTTTGGGTTTTTCGCCACTATCTAAAACTCAAAAAATATCAAAAATACCTGTTCTTATTTAAATAAGAACATTTATTTTTATAAGAACACGTATTTCTGATATTTTTTGAGTTTTAGATAGTGGCGAAAAACTCAAACAAAGGAAAAAAACATAGCTATCTAACTTCAGAAATTACGCAATTCAAACATTAACACGTATATGAGGTGAAATTGAATATGTACTGAATAAATACTTACTGTGTTCATACATTATATAAATGGTGTCACAAATAGAACTTAAAATTACGTTTTCTAGTTCAGTGGACGTACTCAACCTTAAGACTGCTGCAACACGCTAATAAAATATGACTTAAACTAAACATATTCAAGTATTAGCAATTAACATTACAAAACCATACAATACCTTACAAAAAAAGCTTAGCAAACTATCTATGCCAAAAAACTGGTTTCTAGCATCCTCTGACGTGAGCAACATGCTCCCGAATATTCCGATCAAAGATTGTCTACAATTAATAGATAATTTACTCATAAAAAATAACTCCAATCCAACTATTAAGCAAGATATTTTAGAACTCTCTAACTTATGCATTAACGAAAATGATTTTCAATTTAATAACGTTTTTTACAAACAAAAGGATAGTTTAACAATGGATTCCCCACTAAGCCCTTTATTATCAGAACTGTTTATGTTAAAGCAAAAAATATATATGTTTTGGTTTAGATATGTAGACGACATTTTTGGTTTATTATACTGGAAATGACAGACAAATAGAAGGAACATTAAAGCATTTAAATAGTATCCATCTAAAAATAAAATTTACACTAGAAAAAGAACAAAATGAAACCATACATTTCCTGGAACTTTCAATACCCAAACAAAATAATAAACCAGAATTTAATATCTATAGAAAATCCATATACTCAGTTATAACAATTACAAAACAGTCAATCCACCCCATTACACATAAAAATGCTGTATATAAGTCTATGATCCACCGAACTTTCACAATTCCACTATCTGAAAATAATAGAAAAATAGAACTGCAAAAAATATAACTAATAGCACAAAATATCGGCTTCAAAGAAGAAGAAATTAATTATTTAATAAATAAAAAACGGAAACAATTACTAATTCAACAAGTACATCTAAAAGTAAAACAAACAAATGATAAAAAGTACTGTAAAATTTCATATTTCGGTCATATGTATTTCAGTCAGAACAAATAGCTCGCTCTTTGAGGAAACATAATTTGTAATAGCGTTTAAAACCACCCAGTCAACCAGTAAATTAATTGTTAATGCCAAAGATAAAACATCACAAAATACAAAATCTGGACTATATGTGTTAAGTTATAACGAGTGCAGTAGCTTCTACGTAGGACAAACCGGCCGAAATTTTCAGAGCAGATTCAAAGAACATAAATCTGCATACATATTATAGAACCAACGTTTTAATTTTGCGAACCATTTCATAGATACCGGACATATATTTCCCGACATTACAAATTTGAAAAGCAAAAAATTAAACATTTTAGAAGCTATTGAAATTTATAAATATAATAAAGATCCGTCTAGACAGCTATTAAACGATCAGACGGATCTCCGAAATTCCCCACTGTTTAAAATATTGTACAAAATTAACCCCAATAAAAGTATAAAATTAGGTACATAGGATAGATAAACAACTGTAAAACCTTAGTTTTTAATTAGCGTTTGAGAATGTAAAATCCTTTTACGAAACTATAGTCACACAAATTTAAAAATAAAAGTGATAGATAACAAAGTATAAAATTGTTTTATTATAATAATCGTGATGGATCGACTCAACTTTTTTAGGTTTCAAATATGAGGCATTTCTTGATTATTTCTTAATAATAAAATGAGTCCAATAAACTATACGTATTTGTGATAGTGGTGTTGATATGTGTCAAACACTATATATTAATCAGAAACAGATGTACAAATTCCCATTTATCAGTTTTAGATTTATGTACGTGAATATGGCAGAAATTAAGTTTAATCGCAAAAATTAAAAACCTATTGTATGATGTGACACTTACTTTGAACAACCACTCAATGACTTTCTGTTAAATACATAAAATCAAAAGCGATTATTAGTAGAAAGCGACAAAAAATCATCGACCCATGAATAGATATGTTCGAAAAGGCAAATATAAATGCTATAATTGAGGTTAGGTGCTTTCACTAATCGAGCAAACAACATTAATATCATCCAATTTAGTAGTAACAAGTTATTGCCCTCTGATAATATACCCTTTTCAAAGCACGAAATTGCAATATGAACTGCAATAGATGAAAGTAAATTGACTATATCGGTCTAAAAAATTCTTTTTTTATTATACGAAAACGCCTATCTAATTTAGATAGTACCAAGGCCACCTAACATTAATTAAAAAAAAAAAAAGAAAACGTAAGGTTTCTTTGTGACATTCAAATATACATTTTTATATAGCACATACGAAAATGCCCTTACACTTATACATCAGTTAGAATCAACTTTAATATGTGTTCGTTTTAAGTTTTAGTAGATCTGGTTATGTTATTTTAAAATTGTTAACCTTTTTAAAGGTTGCTAATTTCAAACGTAGAAAAAAATAATAATATGGAAGAGAAAAGACCTGGGAGACCAATTTTTCTTCACCTCCATTAATCAAACTTCGAAACGAAATTATGGAGATATGGCAATGAAAACTCTTCACAGACATGTTATTTCTGAAGAATATTATGCCTCCCTACGCATGTTCCATTGTTCTACATATAAAAATGTCATTTAAAGTTCGATTTAAAATTGTTGAGTATCCGCCATACTCTCCTCATTTATCTTCACCTGGTTAACATTTATTACTTGCACTATTGTAATTGATACTGTATAGCGTCAACTGTTACAGTTTACTTTCTATTCAAGATATCTCTTGGAAGATAAGATATAGCTTTTCCGGTAAGCTGCTTTTGTTTCGAAACAATACTTAGTTTTCCTGATGACGACCATCATTTAGTACTAGAAACTCTCAGATCACTCTCGTATAGATAACACTGATAAACACTGTTTTTGTCACACGAATTTTGCAATGATATTTGATTATAGCTATCTACTTTCACTACAAAAACAATGTTATTTTTTTCCAGTCACCCTCACTTTTTTTGTGACAGTACATATTCAATTTCACCTCATATACGTGTTAATGTTTGAATGTTTGAAAACATCGTAGTAGATCTAGTTATATTGACGAAGTCGAGGACAGCGCAGTGGATATAGTTTTCTAGTAGTATGTCTGCATACTCACATCATCAGAATCATCACGACATAGTTCAATCTTCAGATTGATCAAAATGAAGATAATCTTCATATACAAACATATCTATGTCTGTGGTAAATATTGTTGAAGAGGATTTTGTCTCTTCCTGTATTATTTGCTCCGGACGACTACACTTTCAAAGAAATAATTATAATTCTAATAATTATCATTAAGCTACATGTTCTGGTTAAGATTTTCTTCTTCATTCTTTTCGCTGAATCTTCTGATCTTATTACTGATGATTCACCCTCAGTTTTTTTGTGACAGTACATATTCAATTCCACCTCATATACGTGTTAATGTTTGAATTACGTAATTTCTGAAGTTAGATAGCTATGTTTTTTTCCTTTGTTTGGGTTTTTCGCCACTATCTAAAACTCAAAAAATATCAAAAATACGTGTTCTTATCAAAATAAATGTTCTTATTTAAATCTCAATTATAGCTCTTGACACTACGCCAAAACACTTATACCACTATGACAAATACGTATAGTTGATTGGACTCATTTTATTATTAAGAAATAATCAAGAAATGCCTCATATTTGAAACCTAAAAAAGTTGAGTCGATCCATCACGATTATTATAATAAAACAATTTTATACTTTGTTATCTATCACTTTTATTTTTAAATTTGTGTGACTATAGTTTCGTAAAAGGATTTTACATTCTCAAACGCTAATTAAAAACTAAGGTTTTACAGTTGTTTATCTATCCTATGTACCTAATTTTATACTTTTATTGGGGTTAATTTTGTACAATATTTTAAACAGTGGGGAATTTCGGAGATCCGTCTGATCATTTAATAGCTGTCTAGACCGATCTTTATTATATTTATAAATTTGAATAGCTTCTAAAATGTTTAATTTTTTGCTTTTGGGCGCTGTATGTAAAATTTTCAAATTTGTAATGTCGGGAAATATATGTCCGGTATCTATGAAATGGTTCGCAAAATTAGAACGTTGGTTCTATAATATGTATGCAGATTTATGTTCTTTGAATCTGCTCTGAAAATTTCCGCCGGTTTGTCCTACGTAGAAGCTACTGCACTCGTTATAACTTAACACATATAGTCCAGATTTTGTATTTTGTGATGTTTTATCTTTGGCATTAACAATTAATTTACTGGTTGACTGGGTGGTTTTAAACGCTATTGCAAATTATGATTCCTCAAAGAGCGAGCTATTTGTTCTGACTGAAATACATATGACCGAAATATGAAATTTTACAGTACTTTTTATCATTTGTTTGTTTTACTTTTGGATGTACTTGTTGAATTAGTAATTGTTTCCGTTTTTTAGTTATTAAGTAATTAATTTCTTCTTCTTTGAAGCCGATATTTTGTGCTTTTAGTTATATTTTTTGCAGTTCTATTTTTCAATTATTTTCAGATAGTGGAATTGTGAAAGTTCGGTGGATCATAGACTTATATACAGCATTTTTATGTGTAATGGGGTGGATTGATTGTTTTGTAATTGTTATATCTGAGTATATGGATTTTCTATAGATATTAAATTCTGGTTTATTATTTTGTTTGGGTATTGAAAGGTCCAGGAAATGTATGGTTTGATTTTGTTCTTTTTCTAGTGTAAATTTTATTTTTAGATGGATACTATTTAAATGCTTTAATGTTCCTTCTATTTATCTGTCATTTCCAGTATAATAAACCAAAAATGTCGTCTACATATCTAAACGAAAACATATATTTTTTGCTTTAACATAAACAGTTCTGATAATAAAGGGCTTAGTGGGGAATCCATTGTTAAACTATCCTTTTGTTTGTAAAAAACGTTATTAAATTGAAAATCATTTTCGTTAATGCATAAGTTAGAGAGCTAAAATATCTTGCTTAATAGTTGGATTGGAGTTATTTTTTATGAGTAAATTATCTATTAATTGTAGACAATCTTTGATCGGAATATTCGGGAGCATGTTGCTCACGTCAGAGGATGCTAGAAACCAGTTTTTTGGCATATATAGTTTGCTAAGCTTTTTTTGTAAGGTATTGTATGGTTTTGTAATGTTAATTGCTAATACTTGAATATGTTTAGTTTAAGCCATATTTTGTTAGCGTGTTGCTGCAGTCTTAAGGTTGAGTACGTCCACTGAACTAGAAAACGTAATTTAACTAAAAGGGTTATCAGTACTGCAGCTTTGGATACAAGGATCGTGACACCATTTATATAATGTATGAACACAGTAAGTATTTGTAACCTAAGAATTGCAAAAAAGACTGTTCTTAAACCTATCGTAAGCACTCACAAATTAATTTTAATTTTCAGAGCAGCTTGTAACTTTGAATTCCTTACATAAGCAATTAAAGATAAACAACTGTTTGACGGATGCCGTATGTCATTGTGCAGCGTATTGAAAGAAGTAGGTTTTAAATGGAAAAAAGATAATCCAAGATAAGGCCTTATGGAACTTCCCAATGTTGTCCTAAAACGTATAGATTTTTTGAGAGGTTATATGAAGGAAAGAAAAAACGCCTTGTACAAATTTGTCTTTTTAGATGAAACCTGGATTTTTCAGAATTGTACTGTAAGTAATTCATGGCAAGATACTAATAAGAGGAGTGTAAAAACCACCAAAGTTGATGGTAAAAGGTAAGTTACATAAATATGCAAAAAAAAATTAAAAGTTTTGATTGAAAATTTTTATTTTAGACAGTGGCAAGAAAGTTCTTCCCTTAATTATAAATACTGCAGATGATAGCAGTGATTTCAGCCAGTACTTTTCAGACTCCGATTAATGAAACTAAGTGCATCCAGATATTTTATTGTTTTTTTTTTGTTTAGTACGCATATAATATGTATCAATAAATGTCACTGATAATTATATAATCTTTTTATTTTAATAGTCATTCAAATATTAAAAAATGTTTGTTGGTGGTTTTTGAACGAAGCATTTTATATATGCGAAATCTGTTTAGAGGTACTAAATCAATTACACTTGCAAAACTTTCAACATTTATTATAATTTTGTAACTTACCTTGTAATTTGCATTTAATTTGGAGATATTTTTTTAAATTGTTATTAAAGTAAAATTGTATAAATGATTCGCTAAAGTAAGGTTATAATGTTTAATCGCAATCTGGCAACAGCGCAGCCGAAATTTTGATCACGTGCTTAATGACGTGCAACGGTTTTAATTTTGTACTAACTATATAGCTTCATTATACAGGGATCCCAGTAGGTTTCCTTAGGCTCTGTTTATCCCCTGATTTACCAATGCATCCATTATTTCTAAATCTTCCTGTGCTGCTTTCTTATGAAGATGAATCATTTCAGAATTTTTTTTGATCTTTTCGGCATTTTGAGTACAATTTTGCCGGTACATTATGTCAAGTTCGACCACCAGCTTTTAACATTTCAACCAATACATTGTCCTTTCCTTTCTTTTTCGCTTCTATGGCATTTGTCACTTCATCCAACAGGACTGTTTTATCCTTTGACATAAAATGTATATTTCGATAATAGTTTTTTGATGAACGTCTCTCTTTTATTTATATCGCTATATCAAAAAGAAACTTTCTTTTGGACACTTTATATATCCAGTAAAGTTGGAAACCAATGCTGTAGTGATTACTAACCTGCTTTATAAATATATAGCCCCAATAAAATAATTCCAGCAGTGATAGCGTCTAATCTTCTACGTTCAGTATGACCTCCGCAACAATATCTAGACTCATTACTGAAACATACTGAGTTCAATTCTAGGCCCTTACTTAGCAGTATCCTGAGTTAAGATTCTTGTGGTGCGCTCTAAAAGGAAGAACTCAATAAGAATAATGAGGCAGTTGGTGTTTGAAGTTGTTTCTAGTTCAAAGTAATCAATGGCAACACATTTTCCCAAATGGGGGTACTGTATTTAAATTGTAAAAAACTTCAGAATAATCGTTATTCAAAGTCCTTCTTCAAAGTTTCAACTCGTTATTAGCATGAAATTATCTCCGAGATTAAATGAGTTATACTGGATTAAATATTGTTTAACCATATATTACTGACCAAGATGGGAAACTATAAGAAGTAGAATGGAAAGAGAATGCCGAACTAGACTCTCCAGAGAAAAAGTAGGAGATGTTCCAAGTCAGAGTAAGGCTAAATGTTTCTCAATCCTGAGTATGCGAAGAAACATCATGAAGGATAAATATGCGGGAGTACCGCGGAAAGATGTGATCGACACTGGATTTTTTTTACATTTTATTAAGAAAAGTATACATGTTGAAGAAAACATCGTAGTAGATCTAGTTATATCGACGAAGTCGAGGACAGCGCAGTGGGTATAGTTTTTTAGTAGTATGTCTTTGCATACTCACATCATCAGAATCATCACGACATAGTTCAATCTTCAGATTGATCAAAATGAATTAACCTTCAAATCAGATTGGATACTTTCCTGATGATGCTAACACGGTTAGCAAAACATGCGTAGAGAAGTTAAAGTTATTTAATGTTTAGTGGTTAATCCCTTCGAGTTTAGTATATCACCCCGAAGGTTCTAATAAAAGAATTGATTTGCCATCTGAATTTAGATAATCTTCATATACAAACATATCTATGTCTGTGGTAAATATTGTTAAAGAGGATTTTGTCTCTTCCTGTATTATTTGCTCCGGACGACTACACTTTCAAAGAAATAACTGTGTAATTATTATAATTCTAATAATTATCATTAAGCTACATGTTCTGGTTAAGATTTTCTTCTTCATTCTTTTCGCTGAATCTTCTGATCTTATTACTGATGATTGCTGTTTGCAGGAAAAAAAATAATTTCAGTGTAAACTGGTACTCATTCACACTAAATTATTTGTTTAATTGTTCTGCTACTTGCAGTTAATTCTACTGAAATCTGTTCCACTACCATTAATAATTCGCGATTTTTCTAGGTGACAATTATGTATAATTAGAAAGAGTTATGTGCCACCAGAAAATAAAAACAACTAACATAATTACCAGACTGCAGTTATATAAATAAATAATTTGAGGAAGCAAAATAAATGACTGAAGAAAAAGTATCCGTATGTTAAGTTAAGTTCCTACTACAAATTGAGGCTTATATCCATTTGATTCTCTTATCCATTATTACTTTCCCAACATTGCCCGCTACAGATTAATTTCTTTTTTATATGCTCCAAAACGGCCTTATTGAAGAAACATGTATTAATGTTTTTAATTAATTATTATTAATTATCATCTTTTTCGTTAGTTTTCAACCTCTTTATAGCGAAGAAAATATTTTGTCTGTTTTGTATCTATATAAATTTGTACATAATATTACACAGATTTATCTCCCTGTGACGTTCGTTTCTTTCCGTATCTTATATAAGAAATAATGGCAATATTTTTTTCATGTTATTGTTATATTTCCTTACCGAGTTTTAAGATCACCAGGTCCTGAGGAACACTACGACACTCCGAAACGGTGATTTTCTTCGCGCTAACACTCGGTTTCATTCAAAATTCCTGACCGACCGGACAACGTACAAGTTTGTTTACGCGCGTCCGACAACGTGCTCGTTCTCCAGCTGATCGCGGTGGCCAACGTACACCTGCACCTCTTCGGAGACGACTTCGTCGCGTACGACGAGGAAATACCGCGAAATGTCCGCTCTTCTAGGATAGATCTATGCGGCGTCGTTGCCGCTTTGACGGAGGAAGTTGCCTTTTTCGTCGGACGTTTTAGTCAGGGCTGGTTCTTTGAGACAGAGCCATCTACAATTAGATTCTTGGATAAAAAGCTAGGGACAGTATATTAATATGTTGACTGCATGATTGTATACTTTTTATAATAATAAAGTAGTTTTTAAAGTATTTTTACCCGCATTAAAGATGCTCGTTTTTTTTTTAATTATTTGTGGCTATAAACGATGCTAATAAATGTAGTATAGTTCATTTTTTTGTAGTGTCAGTAATTATGCAGGAAAAACAATAGATATTGTTGAAGGCAGTAAATATTAATAATAATACGAAAAATAGGAATGAAATTAGTGCTAAATTAGTGTTTGTAGTTTATAGTAATCACAAGATTTTTTTTATTCTATTTATGAAAATAAATATCGGATACAATGGAAAATGATGAAGTTGTCGGAAAAACGACCCTAACCCCGAAATTACAAATGATATAAATGTTTGTAGTAGTGCGCGTATATTTGTAGTGATTGTTAAACTTTTGTTATAACAAAAGAATCAACTGATCAAAAAATTATTATGATTCAAAAGGTTAAAGTCTAAGAAATTAAACCTTTTATTGCTTCTTGAACTAGTACACTATACCTAAACACTATACACTATACACACACACACACACATACACACACGCGCGCACACGCACGCACGCACGCACGCACGCACGCACGCACGCACGCACGCACGCACGCACGCACGCACAGATATTTATATATATATATATATATATATATATATATATATATATATATATATATATATATATATATATATATATATATATATAGATATAGGGCTTATAAGACTTTCTAATGCAAGAAACACTACACCATAACCTATACATGTTTTATGGGGCAACTGTTTCCATCGAAACTTGTTAATTGCATGGAATAATAAATTCGCGAAATTCAGTTGATTCTTTAGGGAATTAACATAACCTTCAAAAGTGTAACAACACCCCTTTCAACAAGAGTTCGATTGAATGCTCATTCACAATTTATAAACTACAAACGATTGTATCGAATGTAGATCATTCTGTCCATTTTCAAATTTTAGAGAACATGTGCTACTCAAACGATAAAGAGATATAAAATATCTTGAAGTTTGGTGTTTAACATACTGGAGACT
Source organism: Cosmopolites sordidus (assembly GCA_031761425.1). NCBI lineage: Eukaryota > Metazoa > Arthropoda > Insecta > Coleoptera > Curculionidae > Cosmopolites > Cosmopolites sordidus. The sequence continues at coordinate 688,105 of JARFXV010000009.1, forward strand.
TGAAAAAACACAACTCTCATTATATTTAATGGAAATTTATATATAGATCTTAGTTCGTTTATTTGAAATAACTTTCTGAAGGCTACTGTATTGGCTTCTTCTGTTAAATACAATAAAATAAAATACTATTCAGAGTGTTACATCTTTTTGTTCTACAATATGATACAGTCAACAAGTGGCGGTTCGTGGGTTTTTAAAGTGGAAGAGCGTAGAGTGCTACTATATATTTTTTTGCTTTCCCCTTTCTCCTTTTAACTTTTCGTGCTATTGAAACCCCATACGGGAGGTGATCCAGGAAAACATTAAAATTTTGTATTTGTACTACTTACGAGGATATTGGAGGATGGGCGAAACAAGTATTCGCGAGGCGAACGAAATACGCGACGCGAGACATATCAAACGTTCCATACTCGTTAAATAAGTGTCGGTCGCAGGGAATCTACGTCCAAATCGCACGTTTTAGCAAGCAGTTAAACCCCCGAATTCTGACAACCAACAAAACTTGCAACGCCAACGATGAGATAAGATGAGATGGTGTACGATCGCTGGAGGTAAACGTTCGACCAACGATGTACAAATTGTGGCGAGAGGATGGAATTTTTATCCGCATTATTTGGTGTGACGGGTCGACAGACGTTCTTCTGCATTGGGAGATTTTTATTTTTAATAATAACTTAAAATGAGTTGAAGGAAAGAAACCGAACGGAAATAAAATATGGTGTTTTGCTCTGAAAAATTGTTTACTGTAATAAATGCTGGAGGGGCTGCGCACCAACGCCCTTCCTCACTAGACACCACTACAGCAATATGTATTAAATAAATTCCCCAAATATTAAAATAGGCTCGACAACGTGGCAACCTCGCCTATCTAAAGATGAACGGGACAGAATTCTGATTCTAAACACCTGTACGCAGGAAACGCAGCTTTTCTTCCAATTACAAAGAAATCGTGCCTTTTGTCATCACATCCGACCGCTGAGTGTCTTTTTCTTCTTCTTTAATACGACATGTATTTGTTTGTTAACTGTTTCGATAGATATGTACCTTTTTCTATAATTGTTTATAGTTATCAATGTGGAGAGAAAGAGTTCACATACTGATAGAAGTTGAAATATGAACACTCATTAAATTTGAGAGCACGAAGATAGAGTCAGATACTTTTTCGATATATGGCGGCGCAATCATAAAGCTGATTCAATTTCTGAAAAGAAACTTCCTTTCTAAAGGGTGTTTTTTATTGTGTTCTTCCGGTAGGGGTTGCTGTCAAGCGAACTGTGAGTTTGAGAGTCTCTAGCGTCAAAATTGTTTAGTATAGTCTGAAAAATCATCACGGAACGTTTTACATGAGAGCAAACTATCGTAATTTATTAGCAAATTCAGTGTTCTAGACTAGAGTAGACCTATAGACCTACGCCAGACTTATAGAGCACTTCATAAATTTTATGGTGCACATACCAAGCGATGTGTTCGTCGAATAATCGACAAGTTCAGAAACGCCTTTTACGCTGCTCGATGTTAAAACAAAAACAAGACAAAGAAGAAAGTTTTGTTTCTTCAAGACAATGCACCAGTTTACACATCCGTTATCGCGATGACCAAAATCAACGAGTTAAATTTCGAATTGCTTCTCCACGCACCCTATTCACCAGATTTATCCCCCTAGGACTAGTTTCTGTTTCCAAACTTGCAAAAATGGCTCGGTGGTAAAATATTTGCCAGCAATGAAGAGATGGAGTCTGCGCGGTAAACAGGTTATCGAAGCTATTGAACATCGCTAGGAAAACCCCATCGAGCTAAAACGAGGCTATGTAGAGAAATAAAGATGATTTTCCCAAATTTATCATGTCTTCTTTTTTAGGTATAAACTAATTATAATAGTGCCAAATGATGAATATTTTAAACTTTCAATTTAATAAAACAATTAATAATGTGTTTTTTAATGTGACGTAATTTGTAACATGTATTATAGTGTGAAAAATTAGTGCTACCAATTTCAACTCTAATATTAAACGGACATTAATGTGTAAGTTCTCCCTTTTTTTTGTAAAAACATACCAAATTTATGCTGAAACATTTACATGAACGAAACATCTCAATTTAAATCAGCTTGAAAATCAGAAACGCAGCGATTACCTGACAATTTAAAAATTGATATTCCCATCGTACAAACTCATCTCTTTTACTGAATAGTGTGAACGTACCAGAGCAAGAAGTAAACCGAGTGCATCTCTGTCACAGCTCAGTGAACTATGGCGAATGATAATTACGTCACTAATGTACAGATATTATTTTCATATGAATTAATCAGTCGGTGGTTGCGGATAACTGTTCTTAGAATAAAAATGATGCCACAGTTTCTTCAAAAGTGTTTTTTTGACGGAGTGGTATGCTATGTACAAGAAAGCATTATGATATTGTCCGTGGTATAAAATAAACTATGTGGAATGTCTGAAATAATTTTATTTTTCAAAATAACCAAACTTTAAGAATTCCTCTATTGGAAATTTTGATGTGACACACTAAACTCAAAGAGATTTTTCACTAAACACCAAATCTTTTGTTTTTAACCTCTCGACGCGCGTTTACCTAATCATTATGAGGAGATGATTCAATCGGTGATTTAATCCCGACAAGGCTTACGTGTTTAGCGAAAAGCGCGTCGGGAAAATAAAACCAAGTGAATTGGTGTTTTGTGACAAATCTCTTTGAGTTAACTGCTTCACTTAATGTATCGTTGACAATGAGTTTCTATGGCTTTGCTATGAAACTCCATTTTCTTGTCGTGCTACTGATTATATGTTCCAGTAACGATTATAGCATCTACGAACAATAATTACATCTCGATTGTAAGAAGGAAAAACTTCATAATGTTCCCCGTAAACATTTTTTTCAGCATACAGAATAAAAAATAATCGCTAGGAGCCATAATGGACAGTTAAAAGTTTGTAATTTTCTCCGTCTATTGTTCCAGTGTTTATGCAACTGTTAGTTGCTTGACCGGGAGCGAGACCTACCCATTCCTTACATTGGAGGGCTCATGTTTCGTCTGTTGGTTGTTAGATTAGATCAGGATACCGACATATCTTCTCGTCAAGAATATTTGGGCCATTCAACAAACCATCTTCAGAACAACTCTAGAAAACACATTATTCCTATAAAAAAATACAAATTTATATCTAAAAACCTACCACTATATCTAATTGAACAATTAATTTTTCAAACTTTTTTAAAATAATTATTACATTTTTTTCCAATTTTCAATTGATACATTTTTGACTTTAATTTATTTAACAAATTTTTTACCCTCATAATTTTTGTTTTTTTATTCTAACCTAACATTTTTGGGTTTTTCACATGTAATGGTATTAGATGCAAAAATAAAAAAAATACTGAAAATTTATTATTTAATGATTATTATTGATGAATGAAGGTAAAAAAATTGTTAAAATTATTAAAATATCATAATCAAAAATGTGTCAATTAAAAATTGGATAAAAAAATGTCATATTTATTTTAAAAAAGTTTCGGAAATTATAGTGTTAGGTTTTTAGATATAAATTTTGATAAAAATTATGTATATTGTAGGGATGTCCTGAAGATGGTTTGTTATTAAACTGAAACGTGAACAAAACAATAAAAAAAAATAATAATAATATTAAACGGTCACGAAAATTTATATATATATATATATATATATATATATATATATATATATATATATATATATATATATATATTGTGAACTGGACCCGTGGAAAAAAATATTAAAAAAGCTAAGGAAGTTCACCCGTGCTCCACGTCGTACTTTGCAATTCCTTTATCCGCCACACAAAGCGCCAGCAAGCGTCTCCCAAGACCGGTTTCTGCCCTTAAGCCGTCATCAGTTGGGCTCAAGCTGGACACCTGAAAAGCGGATGAAGGAACGACTTCATCCATGACCATGAACGAAGCCATGACCATTTAAATTGGGCATGTCGAATGAAGGCTGCAATCACATGCAGCCAAGCCATCCTGCGGTAAACGGTCGCAGTAATTATAATGTGCGAAACCATTCGTGACCCGTCTAACCTCAGATAAGTACCAGGTATAATCAAAAAATTGTGCACTGAGCCCGTTGAGAAAAGTATTAAAAAAGCGAAACGTCGTGCTTTGCTATTCAGGTGTCCAACTTGAGCTCAACTGATGACGGCTTAAGACCAGAAAAACCGGTCTTGGGAGACGCTTGCTGGCGCTTTGGATGGCGGATGAAGAAATGGCAAAGCACGACGTGGAGCACGGGTGAACTTTCTTAGTTTTTTGAGAAATTTAGGTATCTAGCTATGCTGGCTGTAAAAAATCACCAAACGGTTTAAGATAGGTATAGTATATGTTACATTAAAAGATTCAAAATGATTCACAGAATCTAGAAATGCAAAAATATAAGAGATATTCCATTAAAAACAACGAAGTTGAAATCAGCTCCGAGTAGATCTGACAACACAGTAGCGCAGAAAATATATTAAATAGAAAGTTCATATTAATTCAGATAAGTATCCAAAATTTAAATTATATTGACAAGGTATAAAGAACATATTGCCCACGTTAGATATGGGAGAAATGAAAAATTTTGTGTTGCCCAACATGCAATCGAACACGACCTGAGTATAGGTATTAGTAATTTAAGACTAATTAAAAGTGTTAATATTAATAGGGCTTTGGATTCATATGAAAGCATTCAAATAGAAAAATGTAAGAAAATCATGAACCGAGATAAAGGACTTATCCCGTTCAGTCAACTTTTTCAATTATTAATCTAAGGCTTAGTAAACTTCACGGTTCATTTTTACACGTTTCGTTAGGTAGGGTTTTTCATATAAATAGAACATAGTTTAGTTTTAGAATTCGATTAAATCATCTCCTGATGATGCAAATATGGTTAGCGAAACGTGCGTCGAGCAGTTTAAAAAAAGTGATTGGATGTTTAGTGGTAAATCTCTTCAAGTTTAGTGCTTCACACCAAAGGTTCCAATAGGAGAATTGATTTTATTAGTTGCTTGACCAGGAGCGAGTCCCACCCATCCCTTATATATGATCCGTTGTTGCTGTTGGTGGTTAGACTGTTTTCTCATTGGCGCAGTCCAAAGGATTGAAAACAACATATATAAACCATCCGACGAGAAGTCAGCGAATTTGTGAGTTATTTGATTGTAGATAGGTCTTCCTACTCTTGACGAGACAGCATATGTCGGTACCCTGATGAGTCTAACCGTCAGCAGACGAAACATATGCCCTCCAATGTAAAGGATAGGTGGGGCTGAGATGTTACCTGTGATAATTAGTATACATTACTTGAGCTAGCCACTATCTTATTGAAAAATGGACTTGCACTTAGGCCTTCTAAAAAAATTAAAATAGAAAATCCTCCTGAATTTTTGCCAACTTGGAAGACAACCGTTGGCTAATCCTTTTATGGCTTTACAAAAGATATGACATTGGTGTCTATGGAAATCTGGCAAAGCTTAACCTATTTCTACGCCTACGTTGAAAAGGTACTGAGGTACTTTTTTAAAAAAAGTAAAGTTTTGGGATTAGCGGCGCATCAGCAACTAAGAAGGCTATTTAGCGACTGGACCTACAGCTTAACGTGGGTTCCGAACCACGGTCATCAGCTACCGAAAACCCCAGTCAGCACCCCCCCTCGGACTATCAACCCTCGGTTTTGTGCTTAACCGAAAGTATCTCGAGAAGCCTACCGACTGGCGAGTGACCAACGTAGAAAAGCTCTCAGAAGGCATCCGGCCTTACCCAGCCTCGAATTGGCGTGACTGAGGGGTGATTTCTTGTCAGATTTTACACTGTTACCTAGAAACATTCACAAGAATTTTAGAAAAACTTTTTTGCCTAGTACGGGATTCGACCCCGGTCCACATTAACTGCCGTAACGTAAGGCTAACGCCTTAGACACCACAGCTAATGTGGCTCCTAGGTACCTTTTTAGAAAAGGTACTAAAAGGTACTAATGCGTTCAGAATACAATGTGGGTTTTGAAAGGAATTTAAATTCACACTTAAATAATTTTTGTCGACAACACCCCTTTTCATGGGGATCAACTGAATTATTTGTTTTAACAATATCCATTAGTTTATGTCTAATTTATTCGTTAAATAGTAGGTTTGTTTTAGCAACAATTTCAAACGGTTCGGAATCGTCCGGAGTTTTTTAAATTCGAGTTTCCGACTTCCAGTCAGATGTTCTAGACGACAAAATCCAGTTTGCAAACCCTTCCAGTTTTCTAAGTGTGATTGGGGCTATTGACGGCTCGCATATAAAAATTGATTAGCCTACTATCGATCCAGACTCATATTTAAATAGAGAATATGTTTACTCCATCCGGGTGAATTCATTGAGGATGATTTATAACTTTTATTAAATCTATTTCAAACAATATTCATATTCCTTTTTTGATACTCTTCATACTTAATGTTTTAAGTTTGTTTTTTAATTATTTTCAGATGCAAGCTGTGTGTGATCATAATTTGAGGATAAGAGATATTTTTATTATATATACTGGCTCTATTCATGACAACAGTTCATAATTCATCATCAACATAATTCATGATTTTTATTTACTCGGGGATAGTGGCTATCCTTACATGAAGAACTTATTAACCCTATTTAAAGTTAGAGGGAACCTTACAGCCATGGAAACAAATTTCAGTTTAAAGTTATCCACAACCCATTATGTTATCGAACACTGTTTTGGCTTACTGAAACAGAAATGGCGCCAGCTGTACTACATTAACATAAAAAAAATTGTACTGCACAATTTACCTATAAGAGATGAATTTCTCCTTGATGAAGTTTTACAAAACATAGACAACTCTCTTATACGTGTAATTAATAAGGAGGAGGACGAGGACAATCAAAATATCCATAGGGATACTGCTGATCACAGAAATTTTGTAGCTCGACAAGTTTTAAGATAGCATTAATATTGTCATATTTTGGATAACTTAACCTCAAAGAGGATTGATTTTTAAAAACAGCACAGAAATTATAATTAAAAGCTCCTTTAGCGGACTTCTAAACACGAATTTCTTTTAAATGATTTGACTTTCTTTTACTTCTATTACTTCATCTAAATTTAAATATAATTTTCATTGACTGTGTGCCTTATTGTGTATCCAAGGCTTACCAACAAATATTTTATTAAGTAATGTAACATTATTAAATATTTTCAGATAAAAGAAAAAACATTTGATAACCTAGTTACTACTTTTTAATAATTCTGAAACTCAAAATAAACAAAACTCCATATAAAATAATAATTCCTTTCTAGATACATCTAATATATAATAGAAAACAAAAACATGAAATTTACATAAGTGAATTGATATTATAATTTGTATGTTTACTAATTTCTCCTATCTAATAATTCATTTCTTTGTTTAGATTCTAACTTCTCTCTCTCTCAATTTAATCAAAATTTGCTCTATTTTGTATTTTTCTAGCTTCAGTTTTTCTTCTTGATAGTGCTTCCTATCTAAAAGCATCTGTTCAATAGCTACATCCTTTTTATACTTTGTAGTCTGTATCAGTTTTCTTATTTTCCTCCGTGTATTTGCAGGGGTTGTTGGTGTTTTTTCGATAAATGTATTTGCATCTTTGAATTCCAAGTCTGGTTCAATATTTTTAATTTCACTTCCAACTCCCAAACTTTCGTCATTAGATGATTTAGTTGTTATAATACTTGATAAGCTGAGTAAAGGTTTTGGGTTTGTGACTTGTTTTTGCTAAAAAAGGCATTCATGTCTGCATCAAATTCAAAATAGTTCCTTCCTCGAAGAAGGCCCCGGTTGTACGGGTACAACTGGAACACAAGAATACTGCTGTACGGGTACAGACACACTGCTTGTGTTGGATGGAGGCGAAATTATAACAAATTCTGAGATATCTATAAATATAAAATCGTGTATTTAAAGAAAATCACAGCAAATGAGGTACAAAAACTGCCAGTTAACATCAATTTTATCCATTTTAACCAACTTTATTATTTTTATGATAAAAACTACTTTGTTGGCTTTACTATTTTCAAATAAAAATACAAACAAACGCGACTTAACCAAAGAATATTACGTACAGATACAGTTCGTATACGTCAATATTCTTTGACTCAGCGACGCAGAGAAATGTCCATCAAAATAAGAGTTCTAGCAGAAAAAAAATCCCAAACCGTTTGCAACGGTGGCGTATGTTGCAACATACGCAATTAATTCATCAAACTGGTTTCAAACCATCAGAAATTTTGTATAACAAATATAGATTTCTTAGATTTTTAACCCTCGTTGGAAGGAGCTTTTTTCATTCAAATGATGTAAGAAATCGTTGATTAAATTTATGACGGTTATTTCCCCTACACCACGGGCGTAGCCAAGATTTAGTTTGGGGGGGGGGGGGGGGGTTAGTTTGAAGTAAAATAGTTCGACTACTCGACAAGAGATACTTGTCGATACGTTACTGTGGGCAACGTCCACTAGTTCGGATATATATTCAATTCAAATATAATAATTTAACTCTCTTCACTCCTCGTATTTTTTCGGTATAATATTAGGTAATATTTGGCTTATTTCGGGTTCAAATCCCCCCCCCCCCCCCCCTGGGCTACGCCCGTGCCCTACACCCTAAATAATTGAGCAAAAATTATTTTTTAATATATTTCAAAGACGCAAACTAATGTACCCAATATTTTAAAAATACGTCACAAGACTATGATTGAACTCGTGACAGACAATGAGACATGTGAATCCTATGGAGCAAAACGTCTATTTTTTCCTTAGAGTTGAACGATTTTAACGACCAACCGTGCGGATCTAAATCTGTTCTGTCATCTGGTCGATTTATCTTTCACGTGCTATTGTTTTGATTTGAAATGAAACAATGTCTTTTTGAAAATGGGAAAGTAAATAATAATCCGTTTGATAAAGAGTAGTTATTGGCGATAGGTATGATCTATAAGGTCGCCTTTGTTATTAATTTTTTTTAGAAATTTATGATTGTACATATTTAGAAAGTTTTCTAATTATATATTTAAGAACTTGGTAAGTATGACATTTCTTACATACAGGGTATAATGAATGACTCTTTATTGTCTAATAGGCTGCTGACTAATTAAAAGACAATTCAAAACGCAAGTAGATATAAATAAAATAATTTGAACTTAACCTAACAATAGTACAAAAATATTCTTACCGTAACACGGTTTTTTCTTTCTTTTTTCCTTTTTTTTACACGCTTCATAACAGGTAGTAATTAGGATTATCATATTGTAAATAAAACATAGTTTAGTTTTAGAATTAGTTTGAATCATCTCCTGATGATGCTAACATGGTTAGCGAAACATGGTTAGCTTGTACACAACCTTAATGTCCACTTTTTTCAAAATTTTGTCTAGCACTCGTGTTAATTGTGCATCCAACGGTATTACCATGAATTTATTTTTGTTCTAAAAAAGGAATAAAACATATTTTACTTTGTTATCTATCACTTTTATTTTTAAACAAAATTTGTGTGACTATAGTTTCGTTAAACGATTTTACATTCTCAAACAACTCTAGTTTTAAAGTTTATTATAAGTTTAAGTTTTAGTTAAGTTAAGTTTAAGTTTGAGTTAAGTTTTAGTTTAAGTTTAAGTTAAGTTTTAGTTTAAGTTTTAAAGTTTACTAAAGTATCAGTTTTAAAGTAGTGTTTGAGAATGTAAAATCGTTTTACGAAACTATAGTCACACAAATTTTGTTTAAAAAAAGTGATAGATAAAAAAGTAAAATATTGTTTTATTCTTTTTTAAAAAATGAACTATCACAAAGTAACAGAAAAATCAATCAATAATATTTTTGTTCTGATCTTTTTGAAAAGTCGAAGATTCTTTCAATAATTTTCTAAACATATGCTTTCTAATTAACTACAATGTTCTTATTACACCCATTTATTTCGGATACCTCCCTAAATCATTTTAATTCTTTGTTATAATTATCTTTCTTAATAAGATAACATTAAACTATCCATCTTATTTTGGATGCTACGATTCGAATCGTTACGAATGTATTTCGAAGTGTTTTTTTTTTCTAAAAATATCAAAATAAAACCTGTTTTTAGTGTTTCTACTGATTAAAACATCCAGAAGTGGTAAATTATCGTTGTTTTGGAGTTTATGCGTGAATACTATGTTTTGGTATTTTTTATTTCAGTTCTTAATAAAATTGTCTAAGTTTTCATCTCGTTGAATGTTGGTATATTTTCCAAAGGAATATGTTCACAGTAGTAAACAGTAAATTTATTAAAAATATGTCATCTTTAAATAAAAAATTAAAAAAACTCAAAATTGAGCCGTCGAAAGAAAAAATCTTTCAACACAGACGTTCGACAATCCAGAACAAGATCTCTTGAATAAAGGCCTCAATTTCGCTTTGCCGGCATCCCGTACTGTTTTCGAGGTTATGGTAGCCGGTATTTTTACACGCTTCATAACAGGTAGTAATTAGGATTATCATATTGTAAATAAAACATAGTTTAGTTTTAGAATTAGTTTGAATCATCTCCTGATGATGCTAACATGGTTAGCGAAACGTTCGTCGAGAACTTTGTCAAGACGTCAAATATCTTTGAGTTTAGAGTTTACACCGAAGGTTTCAATACAAAAATTGATAAAATTCAAGGTTAAGTTTATGGAATGCTTTCCAGAAATCAGTGTACATTATGTCAACCTGACATTTACGGTCTATTGATTTGTATATAAATTGAAGCAAGCATGATTATTGTGGATCTTGCTTGATAGAATTCAGATTGCTCAGATAAACGTGCGGTGCCCACATAATTGTTTAGATAATTGATAGTTAGGAATTTGATAATGCAAATTAAAATCATCTAAGATTAGAATTTTGTGAATCATAATATAAGAAAGAGATTGGAAGATATCAAAAATTAGTTTGTACGGTACTGAATATTTGATTTTGAAGGAATATAAACAGAAAACATAAACATTATGGCCTCACTTATGACTATTGTGCAACCAACAATCTCGATACTTGGGAGCAACTCCTCAAATATGGACAGGTCGAGCTTGGACGCTTGTAAAGATGAATGAACGACAAGAAGAACTATGCCGCCTCTTCCGACTCCAAGGGCAAGACCACATACCTGGGATCGAACATCTCAGCATCAAAAACAGATGGTCGTAGCCAGGTCTTCGACAGAGAGTTTTAGAGTTTCCCTTGGGGTGTCGAATATCACTTCTCCATTTCTATTCTCCAGTATACTGGATATTAAAGCTGTAGTATCTTTCCTCCACCTTTGATATCTTCGCACATTTCTCATTGAGCTCATTTTCCTTTGCTTCAACAATATTTCTTCTACCTGGCTTCTAGATTTTCTTGTATCCATTTGCGCTGGTTATCTTAACTACTCTTCGTTCTTCCATCAATGTCAACATTTCTTCTTTCATTCAGACTTTTTTTTCTCCTTCGCTTTCCGGATTTTCAATAATTTTACTTAAATTGTTTATTGTGTTTTTAGTAATGATCAAATTTTCTTTTAGGTTAGTTTTTTATTCAATATTTATTCTGACTGATTTCAAGTTATTATTTATTTCTTGCTGTACTTGTTTTATCAATCTTGAGTTTATCAATATTTAGTTTTTCATTTGTTTGTCTTCTTTGCCCTTTTATTATTTTGAATCTTTTAGGTAGTAACTGGTTTTCTTACTGTTAGTTTAATTTAGTGTGTATTTGAAAAAGACACTGTGTGTCGAAACAATTGTCATACGTACAAGTTTTAAATATAGTGGAAATTTAGATATTAATCTTGGTTTTTTATTTAAAATTAATTTCCATCAAGTATCGGCTACCTCAGTTCAGTTTCAACATATATTTGTTGTTCTCCCACATATTTTCTTTTGGTTTTATGTTATTTATTTACAGTTTCTTTCTAGCTTTGAATTTTCAGGTTAAAATTATTGATGGTAAAGAAAACGCACAGTAAACCTTTGTTGAATGTTGAATTCTTGTATAGACACGTCCTTATCTGATGATGATATTATTATGTGCATAACGTTGTGCTGAAAGTAATTTAGGCTTCAAGGAAATAAATAGGAAACCAATTCTTTTTAAATATAATTTATTTAATCCTATTCCATCTACTCCATTTATATCATGATATATTTTACAAATTTCTCAGTTAAAAAGGTATGTACAAAGAGAGAGTTCGTAACAGTAGAGGTCCTTACAATAACAAAATTTGACAGAAAGGCACATTGAACGTCGGATATCGCATATCGATGCGATCCACACAAGTTTTTTTCTCTTTCCTATATAAGAAAACAGTATGATGGAGATAACATTTTGCCAATAATATAAGGTCTCTTCACCTGACACTCAGTCATTCCGTTAAACACTCTAATCTAACACTTGAGTACTAAATTTACAAATAGTAATAGAACTACGATTAGTTTTTTTACAAACTTTTTATATCTAGGCCTTGGACTATTCGAACTGGTCACCTAAGAGCTTTTTCGATGACTTCAAAGTACAAGACTTACCTCGAAACAATCATAATATTGTCTATCAACAGAGGGCGCTGATAGATATTATTTTGAAACAAGTGTTGTATTAAATTAAATCACATTTTAAGAGGGATAAACAGCTTAACTTAAAGTAACCTTTTACTTAAAATAAAATATTGAGGTATTGCCATGATAAAAAAAAAACTTTTAAAATATACGTGTATGTACAATACCCTGATTTTAAATAAAGTTTTTAGTTTTTTTTTTGTTAACTTTATTTTTGTTTTATTTTTTTTGGGGGTAAAAATCTTTTCAGATATGAACTAAATATGACAGTGTGTGTACGTGTTCAGAGCACTACGCACTATCTATAACCATTCTAGCGCTATCACAATGAGGCTGGACGTTCAGAATTTAGATTCTTGGCCGGCCTTGGACCTGGCGCCCTCATACTAGGGCTTCAACCTCTTGAAGCCTGCCCCATCTTGACCTAAAACATTAAAAAAAACTTGTATTTTCTGTGGAGTAATTTACAACTAAACTCAAAGAGATTTGCCACTAAACACCAAATCACTTTTTTTAAAGCTCTCAAGGCACGTTTTGCTAACCATGTAAGCATCATCAGGAGATGATTTAATCTAATTCTAAAACTAAACTATGTTCTATTTATATGATAACCCTAATTACTAACCTAATACCTAGGAAGATACTACTTTGCCTAATAAAACGTGTAAAAAAAAGGGAAAGAAAAGAAAAAATGAAGCGTGAAGTTTACTGATCCTTACATTAATAATTGAAAAAGTTGCCTGAACGGAATAGGTTCTTTATCCCGCTTCATGATTTTGTTACATTTTTCTATTTAAACGTTTTCATATGCATTCAAAGCTCTATTGTTATTTACACTTTTAACCAGTCTTAAAATACCAATGTCTATATTGTGGTCATGTTCGATTGCATGTTGGGCAACACAAGATTTTTCCTTTCCCCCATATCTAACATGGGCAATGTGTTTTTTTATATATCGTTAATATGGATCACTTTGTTTGTCCAATATACCTTCGATCACAATTTTGACAGCTAATTTCATAAATCTCCGACTTTTCATGTTGCTCTACTTTATCCTTTAGATTACTCAGAACTTCTCTTAATTTATTATATGGCTTGTACACAACCTTAATGTCCACTTTTTTCAAAATTTTGTCTAGCACTCGTGTTAATTGTGCATCCAACGGTATTACCATGAATTTATTTTTGTTCTAAAAAAGGAATAAAACATATTTTACTTTGTTATCTATCACTTTTATTTTTAAACAAAATTTGTGTGACTATAGTTTCGTTAAACGATTTTACATTCTCAAACAACTCTAGTTTTAACGTTTATTATAAGTTTAAGTTTTAGTTAAGTTAAGTTTAAGTTTGAGTTAAGTTTTAGTTTAAGTTTAAGTTAAGTTTTAGTTTAAGTTTTAAAGTTTACTAAAGTATCAGTTTTAAAGTAGTGTTTGAGAATGTAAAATCGTTTTACGAAACTATAGTCACACAAATTTTGTTTAAAAAAAGTGATAGATAAAAAAGTAAAATATTGTTTTATTCTTTTTTAAAAAATGAACTATCACAAAGTAACAGAAAAATCAATCAATAATATTTTTGTTCTGATCTTTTTGAAAAGTCGAAGATTCTTTCAATAATTTTCTAAACATATGCTTTCTAATTAACTAGAATGTTCTTATTACACCCATTTATTTCGGATACCTCCCTAAATCATTTTAATTCTTTGTTATAATTATCTTTCTTAATAAGATAACATTAAACTATCCATCTTATTTTGGATGCTACGATTCGTTAGTTACGAATGTATTTCGAAGTGTTCTTTTTTTCCTAAAAATATCAAAATAAAACCTGTTTTTAGTGTTTCTACTGATTAAAACATCCAGAAGTGGTAAATTATCGTTGTTTTGGAGTTTATGCGTGAATACTATGTTTTGGTATTTTTTATTTCAGTTCTTAATAAAATTGTCTAAGTTTTCATCTCGTTGAATGTTGGTATATTTTCCAAAGGAATATGTTCACAGCAGTAAACAGTAAATTTATTAAAAATATGTCATCTTTAAATAAAAAATTAAAAAAACTCAAAATTGAGCCGTCGAAAGAAAAAATCTTTCAACACAGAGGTTCGACAATCCAGAACAAGATCTCTTGAATAAAGGCCTCAATTTCGCTTTGCCGGCATCCCGTACTGTTTTCGAGGTTATGGTAGCCGGTATTGAAACTGGTATTAAACACTTACCGGAGTCTTCCAAAGCTTTCGTCAGAGAGTCATGTAAACGCAAAATTGCAAAAAATATAAATATGCCAAACATTTCTAAGATTGTCAAGCGTCTGAGAGAGAAAGATTGTTTTTATTTAAAAGCTGATGAAAGAAATAAGCTATTCCTAATGATTCGAATTATAGCTTCCAAAATAAGATGGCTAGCTCAAAAATGATGGTAAATAGATTAATCAATTTTTCTTTAAACAAAGATAATTATAACAAATAATTAAAATTAACTAGGAAGGTATCTGAAGTGAATGTTTATAATAAGAACATTGTAGATAAAAAGAAAACATTAGTTTAAAAAATGATTGAATCTTCCATTTTTCAAAACCATCGGATCAAAAATAAATTCATAGTAATATTGTTTGACGCCCAATTAACAGGGGGGAGAGACAAAATTTTGAAAAAAATGGATATAGGATTGTATTTGGATGTAGACATTACATATAGTCGAATGGTGTTGCCCACCTTGCAATCGAACATGACCACAACATAGACATTAATAATTTAAGACTGGTAAAAAGTATAAATAATAATAGGGCTTTGGATGCATATGAAAGCATTCAAATAGAAAAATGTAAGAAAATCATGAACCGGGATAAAGAACCTATTCCGTTTAGTCAACTTTTTCAATTATTAATGTAAGGATCAGTAAACTTCACGGCTGATTTTTTCTTTTTTCTTTTTTTTCACGCTTCATTAGGCAGGGTACTATCTTCCTAGGTATTATTAGGGTAGTAATTAGGGTTATCATATAAATAGAACATAGTTTAGTTTTAGAATTAGATTAAATCATCTTCTGATGAAGCTCACATGGTTAGCGAAACGTGCGTCGATGGTTTTAAAAAAGTGATTTGGTGGGCCCAATACAGGGGCCCAATACAGGGCCCAGGATTCACCTCCATTCAGAAGAGTGAGACTTATGATTGGATCAAATATTATCTATCAATAAGTTTTCGACTATGTATTATCGCCACGCCGGTAAACAGGCCGGATATTTCCAACAGTAGTTGATCTATAAGAAAGCTAATATTTTTAATTTGAAAAATTAATATCCATACATTTTGGATGTTGAGAATATTCATATGATATGCAGCCAGACCTAAGATCTTTTGCAAAATGGTCTGGGTCACCGACTGGTTCAGAAGAGGATATTCATTCTGCCATATCAAGGGTTTCTTAAAGTTTAATCTTTTTTCCATAAAATAAACGAACATTTTGCTTTGAAGGCACGGTTCGCAGATCATATTGCGAACTTTCATCGTTAGATGGCGTTAGGCGATGTAATTTATCCCGTTCTCCTAAAAAAGGTATACACGTTTATTGCATGAAAATTATAAAAAATATTTTATTCGAAGTATTGCCCATCGCTACCTATACATTTTTTTCACCTGTCTGACAATTTGTGGATGCCACGCCAAAAAAAACTGTTGCTCTTTTGTGAAGTGAAGTGAAGTGAAGCGCTGCTCAGTACATGCGTGTTCCAACGATGCAAATAAGTAGTGATCGGATGGAACCAAGTCTGGTGAGTAAGCCGCATGCAGAAACATTTCCCAACTAAACGTCTCAATCGTTTCCTTGACCAGTTTTGCAGCCTGTGATTACGCAAAGCTTGATTCCAGTTGATCTGATTCTTGTATACAGCATTCAGTATTAATGGTTTCGCCAGGTTTTAGCAGCTCATAATAGATCACACCCTTCTGATCCTTCCAAATACAGAGCATTGTTTTCCGTCCAATCTTCAATTAACCTTTTATTCGAGTCTTCCAATTCAATCAGTCTTTTACGCTTAACCCACAAGAGAAGCACTGGATAAGAAATACCTAGGGGTGTTTTTCCCTTATCGATGGTTACGTTGAGGGGATGACTGAGTGGGGGAAAAATGTTTACTATTCCTACTACAGATCCCCTATCATAGTGATCTTAAGATGTAAATACTAACAAAAATATAAGCAACCGTAGTCAGTCTATGGGTATACGCCACCCAGTGCTGTTGTTGTGTCAGTGTTTTGTCAATTTATTTAAATAATCTTTTTGCCCAAATAGTGTGTTTTTTTCGATCTTGACACAGTTTGTGGTAAGTAAATCATAAATATTATATTTTCTATATTTTTTTATCGGTTTCTTTCATTTTCTATTTAGCTCAAATAGAACACGTGTTCTCGTACTCGCTGTGCGCCTGAAGTAGAAGCGTTATATGAGGTAGCTGATATTTTCGACGACAAAGAGAGTGAAAGCGAGACCGAATCCATTTTTGAAGAGCATCATACCATTGAACTTTACCTAACTAAATAAATATTTTTTTCTAAAAAAAGCTAAATTATGTAATAAGTCCCAGTACATTAAATTGGATAATTTAATAACTTTTAAGGGAAGCTCAGAAATGCTTCTCTTGAGGGTTAAGATTCTCATAATATATCCACTTTTCATCGCCAGTCACAATTCGGTAGAAAAATTATTTTCTTTTCTACCTCGCGAACAGCATTTCGCAAGTGGTTTTTCGGTTTTCCTGCTGCCTTTCATTCAGTTCATACATTAACAGCTAGGGCCATCTATTGGCAAATTCCGGTTTCATATTTACAGACCTGGTAAAAAAACTCCTAAATCAACGAACTCATGTTCTATTGGTTCCCTCAGTTCACATCGGTGAATCGAACAGAGATGATGTTTCCGACAGAACTCACAGGAGCACAGAGAAGACCAATGCACTCAACGGCACACTGAGGAAAAAATAGTTACCCAGATGCTTGTAGACTTTTCTACTCCTCTCCTTTGGACGAACCCGATAGTCATTCGTTTGAAAAAGATATGAGGAAAAATGAAGACAAATAGTACAGTAAAGATTACGTGAAGATTAAAGTAATTAAGTTCGTTCGATAACGATTCCTTTTGTCGTGCTTGAGACGCTGTTTGACCTAAAATATTACGGGATTCTTGTAGTTGGGAATCTTGAGTGGTGCTGTGAATAGTATGGTTCGTGTTTCCATTAGCTTCTCTCCATCCGGAAAGCCCATAGGACCAGAAACCGGTCTTGGAAAATAACGTTGACATTCTGGTAATGACAGAAGGTACGAACAGGGCACCCATGTACTTTTCCATACTTAAAAGAAACTGCCCTCAAAAAGAAACGCATCAGCGTGTGTACATCTGGGTTTATTCTTGTTCTTTTAGGTATATAAAGATTTACCTGTCGGTAATCCCCAGTGCACCTAATAGAAAAAATGAAAATTGTGCGGGCTGACCCATCACACAATAACTTTTTGAAGGAAAAAACATCGAATTAATTCTTTATCCTCTATATAGTCCTAATCTATCACAGTGGCGGCTTGTGAGGGAGGGCGTTGGGATGCCGTCCCTCCACCATTTATCACAGTAAACAATTTTTCAGAGCAAAACACACTGGTTCATCTCCTGTATAGGGTTTCAGTACCATGAAAAGTAAAAACGAGGAAGAGGAAAGCAAAAAAATTCTTCAGCAGCGCTATGCCGTCCCACTTTAAAAACCTACGAGCCGCCACTGCTGATTACTTCATTGAAGTCCCTGTAAATAAACCCTTACTTCTGAGTACAGTAAATGTTTCGAAAATTACTTCTACCGAATTTGTAGTCTAAAATATGATATTTTCAAGCAATTTAATTTTTCTAACCTAGTTTAAGTTCTTCGTAAAGCGTGGGATTGACTTCTTGTGTAGCTGGTACATGTAGTTGTTCGTTTTTCCATCCCTGACCACCTGAAGTACTCGAAACTGAAATGCTTCCATTGGCTGAACCATTCAATGAACTGGTCGTACTGTCTTGACCGTTTGGAATCTAAAAACAATCCATTAATTAACTGGTTTACTCAAAGTATCAAATTTACAACCTGAACGTGGTCCATGTTGACCTCCCTCAAATAACTAGGGTTTTCAAAGGCGATACCTCCCGATCCCTTTACTCCCAACATCTTTTTCGTTCGTACAAACCACACGGCTCCTGCTACCAAAGCTGCTACCACTGCTAGAGCAAGCACCACAGCCACAGCGACACCCACGTGACTGCTCTCTTGACTTTGACTTGCAGCCGGAGTAATGTACAGTGATTTTTCACCCATTGTGAACTTAATAGCATCAGCTAGAGTTGAGGTACCTTTACTGTTACCTGCTTTCACAACTGCTTCATAAGTAGTTCGATCTATAAGGAGATTGATACAAATTAAACTATTTTTGAAATATTCATAGTATTTTTTGCACCTTTTAAGTCTGTTATCTTCAATTTGGTATCAGCTGTATCTCCCTTTTGACTAGATCTGTTTGGAGAATCTATCGGTCGCCAGAATACTCTATACATTTCGACGGTGCTGGGGTTCTTCATCGGGGGATCCCACAGGAGATAAACGGAATGAGAATCAATGAATTCCACTCTAATATTCTGTGGTGGACCTGGTAATTTGTCTCTGTAAAAATCAATAATAACAGTTCAGCTGAGATTATATTTAATGATGATAGAAACAAAATATTGACCTGAGTTCATGAAAACAACTCATAATGTGTTTCGTGAAGGATAAAACACACGTCTTGCTGTTTAGAATTGGTTCTCCTCTGCACCAATCCAGACATCTTCTCGGAACGTTGGCGTGAGCGCAACAATTTCGATGGTCAGAACCATCTGCCGCACATCTCATTAACTTATCAAAATCCTAAACAACAACAAAAAAAAGTTTACTATGAAAATACGTGAAAGAATGAAACGATAAGATTGTAAATATTAAAATTGAATGTAAAGTTGGTAAGATAATATATCATATTAAACAGATCTTTACAAGTTTCTCACCAATTCTTCCACGGGCGTAGCCAGGATTTAGTTTTCGGGGGGAGGGGGAGGGGGGGTTAGTTTGAAGTAAATAAAACAACAAAAATATACTTACGCAAATATACGTGCGCAACGTCCACTAGTTCGGCTATACATTCAATTCAAATGTAATAATTTAACTCTCTTCACTCCTCGTATTTTTTCGGTATAATATTAGGTAATATTTGGCTTATTGTTGGGTCTTTGGGTTGAACACCCCCCCCCCCCCCCCCCTCCCTTGGCTACACCCGTGAATTCTTCTATTGGAACCTTCGGTGTAAAACACTAATCATGTTAACTAAACATCATCATGTTAACATCAGGGGATGATTTAATCTAATTCTAAAACTAAACTATGTTCTATTTATATGAAAAACCCTAATTACTATCCACTACCTAGGAAGCGTACTACTTGCCTATTAAAGAGTGTAAATAAAAAAAAGGAAAGAACAAGATGAACCGTGAAGTTTACTGAGCCTTACAATAATAATTGAAAAAGTTGACTAAACGGAATAGATCCTTCATCCCTGTTCGTGATTTTTAAAAGGGTTTAAGAGGCCGCATTAACCCTTCGGTCAATTAGCGACCGCGCGCAGCTGTTTGGATTTTTCTAATAAAGAACTAGTAAACTGAATTTTTCTTGTGAATCGTTGGTTGTGCTGTATATTACAACTTGGACAAACCAACATATACTGTATAAATAAAAGTAAATAAATAAGTAAAATAAATAATATTAATTAGAATTAGAATAATACTAATGGAATTAATTCCAGTATACCTCGCCTAAGGTACTGGACGGGTCACAGATGGTGGATAGTGAAAGTTCCTTTAGATATTAATGGACAGCTGCCAAAATCTCAAAATAAGCAGCCCCGAACCAAGGCAAAACAAACTAAATCCACTTAGCGTCTGACTTGTATCAAGCGGTTGAGTGGTCAGCGTCTGTTCACCAGTGGTGCGGCTGATATTTAAATTCTGGAACTAACCCCTCCAGTCTTAACCTCTGAACCGCCATGGTTCAAACCTTTAATTCAAAGTACAAGATGAAGCGTTCTAGTAATTACAAAATTACCTCAGGGGGTAGACAATCCTCTGCCAGCTTTGCTGGTACAAATGGACTTTCGAATTCTGGGGCGTCCGGATTTAAACGCAAAATGTTTCAGAGGGAGTCGGAGACTTCTGGCCAAAAACAAAAACTTTCTTTGGAACGGTAAATATCAATTCTCTCCTGCGTCCAGGAAAACTACTCGAATAACAAAAACTATACATTAATCAATGCACACCTCCCAGTTAACAAAGAAAATAAATCAAAACCTGAAAAAGTAAATAAGTCCAGGGAAATTCTGGAAAAGACTATCTCTAAAATTCCTCTAACCATGTAAAAATCCTATTGGGTGATTTCAACGCCCAACTAGAGAAAGAAAGAAAGTACAGGAAAACAGTCGGCAGTTTTCCCGCTCATAAATGGACTAACCATAATGGCAGAAGATTGGTTGAACTATGTTCGCAGTTTAATCTAAAAATAATGTCAACCCATTTTAAAAAGAAAATAACAAAACAAAAGACCTGGAGGTGCCCAAACACGTACATGGGGGAATTTAAAATTGACCATGTTGCCATTTCGTACCCCAATTATAAAGAGCTAACAAAGACACGGATCACTATTTGACTAGAATCAAACTAAGCTTAAAACCTCGAAAACTGTAAAACCTTAAAAACTTATTCAAAAGAGACTGCTAATACCAATGTTCGACCCTACGAAAATAAAACCAACCCTAACAGAAGAGCTTGATAAACAACCAGCACAGAACTGGCAAGAATTGAAACAAAAAATTAGTAAAACAGCCTTAAAGTTGGTCCCTAATAAAAATGTAGAAAACATCCATGGTGGGATGAAGTTTGCGAACAAGC
Organism: Cosmopolites sordidus; assembly: GCA_031761425.1. NCBI lineage: Eukaryota > Metazoa > Arthropoda > Insecta > Coleoptera > Curculionidae > Cosmopolites > Cosmopolites sordidus. Next base: position 709,686 of record JARFXV010000009.1, read on the forward strand.
AGTATTAAGCGGAAGTAAAGCATTCAAAGAGCGGAACAATCAAAAAACAGTAATAAGTTATAACATCTTTTTGGAAGTAAGAAAAGAAACATCGAAGCTAATTAGACAAACTAAAAGAAAATATGAAATTAATCAACTTAATGAAATAGAAAAAGATTTGAAAAAAAATAACACCTAAACCATTTAAAACTAAATTAACAGGCAATAAACCCCAAAGTTTTTGCTTCCAAAAGGAAAACGGACAATTAGCTCTAAATAACCAAGAAAATTACAAAGAACTTGCGAAATATTTTGAACAACTACTAAACTGTCCTGAACCTTTAAACAGATTACCAACACCAAACTCTAAACAGACAAATCCAGATTCATTACCACCGAATGAAGATGAAATAATTAGGCAAATCAAGCGACTTAAAAATAATAAAGCTTCTCGAGAAGATGGAATTACTGCTGAACTGTTGAAATCCGCTGGTCCAGATACAATCAAGGAAATAACCAAAATTTTACAAGAAGTTTGGCGAACCGAACGGATTTCGGAAGATTGGAAAGATGCTCTAATCTAAACAACTACAGAGGGAAATCTCTTCTCCCAATTTGTTACAAAATTCTATCTCAATGTCTACTAGACAGAGCACACGGACAGTTAGAACCTTAAATTGTTGAATATCAAGCAGGTTTCGACCGGGCAGATCCTGCCCTGAACAGATTCTGAATCTAAAGTTGATCCTAAGACATCAAAAACTGTACAATAAAAATCTCGTCTGTACATTTGTGAATTTCAAAAAAGCATATGATTCTATTGACAGCGAATCTTTATTCCAAATCTTGAAAGAACAAGGACTAGATCTGAAAACGCGGGCAATTATTAAAGCAACATTAACTAACACCAGGTCAAAAGTTACATTCATGTGTGACATCTCAGAGCCCTTCGAAATTAAAACTGGAGTGAGACAAGGGGATGGACTCTCACCACTCTTATTTAACTGTATTCTAGAAAAAGTAATACAGGAGTGGCGTGAAAAAAAGTCAGCCCTGAATATTGACCAGTCCATTAAACTGGGGAGAACCAACATCAAAACTGATTGTTTGGCGTTTGCTGATGATCTAGGAATTTTGACTCAAGATGTATTAACGGCACAAAAACAGATTGAAATCCTAAAAGAAACAGTAGAAAAGGTAGGACTCCAAATTTCCTTTGAGAAGACACAATACATGATCTGAAACAGACTAAGAACACCATTTCTAAAAACAAAATATGGTAACATCAGAAAAAGCGGCCAATAAGTTGTAGGTGTCAAAAAAATGGAAACGGCATTGAGACTAACACAAAATATTTATAACAAAAAATGCATATCTAAAAACACAAAACTGAGACATTACAACGCAGTTATTAAACCAGAATATCTATAGGGGGCAGAAACGCTGATTTTTAATAGAAAAGAGGGACATCGAGGACATTGAAAAGAAGGAAAGAAAAATCATAAGAAAAATCCTAGGGCCCAAACAAATAAATAGCACAACATACCGACTTCGAGAAAACCAAGAAATCAAACAATATACAGATATACATAGCGATATGAGAAAAAGAAGACTTAAGATTTACAGACACATGAAACGGATGAATCCGAGTAGGCTAACTAGACAAATAGTTGAATTTTATGAAAATAGGATCAATCAAAAAAAATCATAAGGAAAAATCACAAAAATAAAAATAAAAAATCACAATAAAAAAAGATCACAACTTACACCACATTATCGTAAACTACCTCATTTCTATGGTCTACCAAAAATAAACAAAACTAATATACCACTTCGCCCTATAGTTAGAAGTATAGATTTCCCATGTTATAAACTAGCAAAAATTTTATTAAACATTTTAAATCCACTTTAGGGTAAAACAAATTCATATATTAAAAATACTTCAGATTTTTTAGATAAAATTTCGAAAATTAAAATTACAAACCGAAATTTAATTGTTTTGACGTGGTGAGTTTATTTACTAATGTACCAGTTGATAAATCACTTTTAATAGTTAGAAAGAGATTAGAACATGACACAACATTAAAAGACCGTACTAAACTAAACATAAATACAATTTAGGAATTGTTAACTCTGTGCTTAAAAACTACATATTTTCATTAGAAAATGATTATTATCAACAAAATTTTGGAACGGCAATAGGGTCTTCTCTTTCTCCTTTGATGAGTAATATCTTTATGGAGGAACTCGAAAATGACACATTAAATAAATCTCTTAAAAAGCCAATAATTTGGCTTAGATATGTTGATGATATTTTTGCTATATGGCAACATAGCATTGACGATCTAAATATCTTTTTACAAGATATAAATTCTCGAGAGCCTACAATTAAGTTTACTTTAGAGATGGAGAAGGAGAATAAATTGCCATTCCTCGGCACTTTAATATTAAAACAAAACAACACATTAAAAACTACAGTTTACAGAAAACCGACAAACACAGATAGGTATCTCAATATCTTTTCAAATCACCCAAAATCGGTCAAAATAGGAGTAATTAAAAGATTATATGACAGAGTAAAACTTGTTTGTACCGACAGTGATACACTACAAAAAGAAACAAATCACATAAAAAACATCTTAATAAAAAAAAAATTACCCGAAAAATTTTATAGATAAATCGTTTAAAAATTTTGATACTAGACAAAACAGACAAGTTATTAATAACAATAATAATAACTCTCAAACAATTAACCTCACAATTCCTTATATCCGCGGTATTTCTGACACAATTAAAAGAGTAGGAAATAAATACAACATAAGAACGACATTTAAAACAAAAAATACTCTTAGATCTCTATTAACAAAAACTAAACTAAACAATATACAACAAAATACCAAAAATGTGGTTTATAAAATTCCCTGCGAATGTGGCAAATTCTATATAGGTGAGGCACCTAGACCGTTAGATGTTAGAATAAAAGAGCATATAAACCTTCTTAGAAAGGGCGATTTTAATAAATCTTGAATTTGTCAACACGCATGGGAATCGGGTCATAAAATCAATTGGAATAATTCCAAAACAGTATTAAAAGAATCGGTAACAAAATACAGAAGATTAAAAGAAACCGCTATAATTAATTTAAATAAAAATAACTGTATTGCTATGCCTTCGGTAGATTTAAATTCAATATGGTTTCGGATTCTTAAGAATACAATTAAACACATTTAAATATTTGAATACACAATCAGTACAATAAACAATCGCACAGTAAACATTGCCTATATATATTTTTTTGGTAGTATGCCACTGTCATGAAAATCTATTGTTGTCAATGTAAGTATCGTTAACATACACAAAAAAATATCTTAATATATAAAAATATTTCTATAAAAAGAATCACTGAGAAATTTGTCTCCGTTTGGTTTTTTGTTTTTACTCAGTGATTCTTTCTTTACATAAGAACAGGTGTTTTATATATTTTTTGAGTTTTAGATAGTGGCGAAAAGCCCAAATAAAGGAAAAAAAAATATGAACACGCCACAATCATTCAGACATTACTTGCCTCGCATTCCTGTAGATGTGTATTTTTGACTTTTTCTATGAATTTTGTTGAGTTTATCACAGAAAAGGAAGTTTTAAAATTCCTTTGCTAACTATTTTGCTAAGTTATATGTTGGAAAATCAATATATAGTATAATTGGTCTTGTTGATTTTCTTGGTTTATGAATTTTTGGTAGAGCATAGAATATTGGCACTTTTGATTTAGAAATATGCAGTTTATTTTTTAGAGAAGGGAAATATGGCTGTTACAAGATTTCAATGTATCTCTGACTTCGTCGACCATTTTTGACAATGGATTTAATCGGTATTCGTTTATATGGACCGTCTTGAATTATTTTTTCAACGCGTTCAAGGTAATCAGATTTATCAACTGTTATATTACACTATAACCTTATTTCTCTTATCAGTTTTTAAATAAAAACAATCCTTCTCTCTCCGACGGTAGTTAGTAAAACCATAAAAATATTTTTTGCAATTTTGTCTTTACATGACTCTCTGACGAAAACTTTGGAAGGCTCTGGTAAATGTTAACTTTTTCAATTATTAATGTAAGGCTCAGTTCACGGTTCTTTTTTCTTTCCTTTTTTTTCTTTTATCCTTTTTTTGCACGCTACGTTAGGCAGGTAGTACACTTACTGGATAGTAGATAGTAATTAGCGTTATCATATTGTTAATAAAACATAGTTTAGTTTTAGAATTAGATTAAATAATAAATCTCCTGATGATGCAAACATGGTTAGTCGAGAGCTTTAAAAAAGTGATTTGGTGTTTAATGGTAAATCTCTTTGAGATTAGTGTTTCACATTGAAGGTTCCAATAGAAAAATTGATAGGATTATATTACCAAATATATGGATTTAGAAAATTCAGTTATTAATCGCGAGTTGGTTATTATTATTTCAAACAAATTCAGTTATAACGTAATTTAAATTTATTTTATTATATTGCTATTACGTGGTAATATTTAATAATTTAAATTAAAAATACTTTAATAAAAGGATCGTTGATATACGGGCCTTATTTTTGAATAAATTGCGATCCTCATATTCCTGAACGCGACCCCCCAGGTTAAGAAACGATGTTTTATACAGATATAATACTTACTTGGATACATTCTGGTTTATCAATGACTGCGTCAATGTCCAAATGGAATGAGCATGCATCCATACACGCGCTGGTCACATTTTGCTCGATGCAACATTGCGTAACATTGCTGATTGTTGGCATTTTTCGAATTCTGACCGATACCGGTTGAGTGGCAGTTCCAAAAGCATTTTCGGCATGGCAATAATATTCTCCAACATCAATCTCTGCAAAAAAATATCAACATTTTACTCAGTCTCACCCCTGCATCAGTAATACCATCACCTGTTATTTGTTTGATGGTCATACGCATGTAATATTTGTCATCTTCGTCTTTGGCCTTCATGATATCGATGTCGTACTTTCCACCTTGAATCACCGGAGTGCGATCTTCGTGATTCTTCCAAAATATCATTTTTGGTTCAGGAGTAGCCTCCACTTTACACTCCAACGTTACTGAATCTCCAATTGTTGCCATGGTGATCCCGCTGGCTTGTATTGTGGGTTTATCTGCCAAATTTGTTTTAGAAATCAAACATCTGTAAAACAATGATTGTTTCGACTTACGACTGATGGTGATTCTTCTGGAGGCTTGCATAGGAGTACCATAACCATTATCTGCGTAACAGGATATTTGATCCATGTCTCTCGTGACATTATGTATCACTGTTACCATATGTCTGGTGGTGTCTTGCCGGACTAATCTTCCAGATATATACAGTGAGATTGTCGGCATTGGATTACCCATGGCAATGCACAAAATAGTCATGCTGCTCCCCTCTATCACCAAGTTGATTGGATGAACAGTGGGAGGCTAAAATTTTCCTTAAAACAACAAGATCAACAAATATTTCGAGTGATTACCTCAACAAAGGCGGGATAAGCTGGGTCTGTCCAAGCAATAAGAGTCTCTGAAGGCATGCTCACACCTTTCTCAGTAATAGCTTCCACATAAATGATATACTTAGAGCTGGGACTCAGGTTTTTAATCATGTACGATGTCACTGAAGTGTTTTTAACTTGGTAGCCTTCATCAGAGTTTGATTTATAGTACAACCTATAAAATAGTAACCTATAGACTATCACAGTGATGGTGAACCAATGGCACCCGTGACATTGATGGCACCGGACAAAATAATTTGGGCACGGTTTTAATTTTTTTTTACCTAATTGAAACAATTTATTTTTCCGTCTACATTTGAAGTCATAGTAACAAAGTTCATACCGGTGCCGGAACCGGCAGTAAATGTTTTTTGTTGAATATTTACTCTATTATTCAAACATTGGTAAAAATTTTATTTTGAAAACGAAGCCCCGCTTTTGGGCTTCGGAGCTAGGTCTAGATCGGCCCTCCGAAGACCAGATGCCGAGGGTAAAAATTTCGCGTTCTAAAGCTCGGTTCACATCGGTTGACAGTTCACATCGGTTCACAGCTCGCAACACAAATTTGCTTCGTGCGGGCTGAATGTGTTGTATGTGGTGTGCCTGCGTGGCAATGTAGACACTCTGACACACAAAGTCACACACAAATATTGTCGCCGCATAGCACGCACACGAATCATCTGTTATCCACCAGATAATTCAAACAAATTGCCCCAGTAAATTTAATACAAACGCAACATTTTATTGGTGTGGACCCAGCTTAACGTATTTAGCGACGAGCATCGGAATGTTTGTATTTATTTAATGAAAGAATTGGCCATTTCTTACTATAACGCAACTGAATGGCGATTGTTTATAGATAGCTCAAAGCGTAGCTTGAAGTGTGTTCTCCTACATAATGAAAATTTATACGTGAAGAATATGGCGACATAAAGAAAGTCATTGACTTGTAATATAACATGCACCATTGGATCATCTGTATTGACCTCAAAATGGTCTGTTTCCTTCTTAGCCAGCAACGCGTGTATACAAAGTATCCCTGTTTTTTGTGCATGTGGGACAGCAGAGCTCGTGAAAAGCATTGGGTGTAATCGAACTGGCCGTCAAGATCTGACCTAAGACCTGGTGATCCAATAATTTGTTAAGGCTTTGTCAATTGAAGGAAACTGCTTTAAGTATATCATTTTGGCATTCCCTAGCCTGTCATATGAAAAGTTAAAGGCTGGTGTGTTTGATGGTCCACAGATTCGGCAACTCGTTAAAGACGAACATTTCACTGAAACAATGACCGAAATGAAAGGAATGCTTGGTTGGCTTTTAAAAATATTGTTAAAGATTTTCTTGGAAATACACGAGTCCCGAATTACATCGAAATTGTTCAACTCTTGGAGAGCTTTAAAAAGCTTGGTTGCAACAAGCGCATCAAACTGCACACATTAACTACACGTACACGTTACTCTTACGTTACTACACGTAGGTTAGGTACATTTCAAAATATATATGTACCGTTAGAACCAATATAACGAGCATATTCAAAACCAAAATCCACTGAAGACCTGTGCAATTTTATCAGTTACCTGTAATTGATTTGTTCAGACGGGTGACTGAATTCTGGAGGTTGCCATGCTATGGTAACCCAAGTAGAACTGTGACTTGCTATTCCTAGTGAGTGTGGTGGAGATGCAACGGCATGCACCCATTCACTCTCATTCCAATTTGACAACTTGATGAACACTATAGACGATGGCAGTGATGTACCATAGTCATTTCTGGAGACCACAAACACTTGATACATGGCAGACGCTTCCAAATTGGTGAGGGCAAAATAGTTTCTTGTACTAATCTCTTGCTGTAAAGAAACAAGAACGTAGATTATGTTACCATGGGAAATTCCATTTGCTTACACTGTCCAGCTTCAAGAGTGTCTCATGCATGGAAGTATTATCCACTTTCTGATAATGAATGACATAGTCTGTCACGTTAGCGCCTTCATCAGGAGGTGACCACTCCAAAATCAAAGTAGTAGCATCTGCTGCAACAGCATGCAGTGACGTTACCGGCCCAGGAAGTTTTTCAGTACCCTCTTCAAAGCACTGTACGATGTTCCCAATATATGTTACACAACTAGATGCAGTACTTCTCAAAGAACCAACTATAACTCCAGAACACAATGGCAGGCAGGCAGATGGTACTCCTCTTCTGCTGCAACAATTTCCGTGGTTTCTTCCTCCAGCAGCACATCGAAGGATAGTGTGGAATTCTGTTGTGTTTCAATGACATTTTGTGAGCATAGTTTGAAAGAGGTCATAAGTGATGATTTACCTGAACCACAAACAGCCAGTCGTTTGATATCGTTCATGTTGGCATCATATGAACATAAAGGCAAACATACACTGTTAAGGTTTGCTTCAACACAGCAAGCAGACACATTGTAGGATGAAGCAGCTTCGATTTCTTCTTCTTCAATCTATAAAAGTAATTTCATATTCAATATATATATATATATATATATATATATATATATATATATATATATATATATATATATATATATATATATATATATATATATATATATATTTATTCTCGTGACCGTTTAATATTATTATTTTTTTATTGTTTTGTTTACGTTTCAGTTTAATTACAAACCATCTTTACAACAACTTTACAATATACATAATTTTATCAACTTTAATTAAATTTATTTAATTAATTTTTATTAATTTTTTTATTATTATTAATTAATTTCATTTAATTAAAACTTTTTTTTAATCAACTTTACAATATACATAAAAAATACAAATTTATATTTAAAAACCTACCACTATATCCAATTGAACAATTACTTTCCCAAACTTTTTTAAATGATATATGACATTTTTTCCGAATTGTCAATTGACACTTTTTTGACTTTGATATATTTAATGAATTATTTACCTTTATATTTTTTGTTTGTTTTTTAGTATAAAGTAACAATTCTGGATTTTTATACAACTTAAATTATCAGTATCATTTCTGAAATTAATGGTATTATTTGTTTTTTTTTTTATATAAATCATTTCTTTTATATTTCTTTTTTATGTGGTTTTTCAAAATCTAAAATAATTATGTTGTTAAAGTTAAAGTTGTGATCATTATCTACGGCATGTTTTTAAATAACTGGGTTAAAAAAGTCTGTTGACAAAAAATTAAAAGATAAACTAACATGTCACAACGGTCATCCACCATACATATATGGTTTACCAAAACTACACAAAGAAAATATTCCATTACGACCCATTGTAATTATAATTGAATCTCCCACATATGAAATATCAAAATAATTATCAAACATTTTATCCAACATACTAGTTACAGCAGAAAAGCATATTAAAGACTAGAGAAAATCACATACTAGTGTCATCTGATCGTCGTCTCCTGATGTACAAATATTCCAATTGAATTGGCAGTTAATAGCATTAAATAAAAATGAGAAATAACGAGAAAATTTAAAAAATCCACGTTTTTAATGGAAATCCCAAGCATGTCTTGAATCCACATTTTTTAAATGTGATAAACAATTATACTCCCAAATTTACGGTCTAGCAATGGGCTCCCCAATATCAGCAACTATTGCTAATCTAGTTATGGAATATGTTGAAACAAAAGTTATTGATACTCTCGATTTTAAACCTTATTTTTATAAAAGATTTGTAGATGATTGTATACTATACATACCAAAAAATAAAATACAATATACTTTGAACAAATTCAATACATTCCATAAAAAATTAAAATTTACTCATAAAGAAAAAAATAAAACAATACATTTTTTGTTCTTCTAATTCTTCATTTACATAATAACAGATATTTTTGAGTTTTAGATCATGGAGAAAAAGCCAAGAAAAAGAAAAATATATATGAACACGCCACAATCATTCAGACAATAAGTAAAAAAAATGTTTTGGGTTAGAGCTACAGTTTAACGTGGGTTCCGAACCACGGTCATCAGCTACCGAAAACCCCGATCAGCACCCCCCTCGGGCTATCAACCCTTGGTCTTGTGCTTAACCGAAAGTATCTCGAGAAACCTACCGACTGGCGAGTGACCAACGTAGAAAACCTCTCAGAACGCATCCGGCCTTACCCAGCCTCGAACTGGCGTGACTGAGGGGTGATTCCTTGTCAGATTTTACACTCTTACCTAGAAACATTCACAAGAATTTTAGAAAAACTTATTTGCCTAGTACGGGATCGACCCCGCTCCACATTAACTGCCGTAACGTAAGGCTGACGCCTTAGACACCTCAGCTAATGTGGCTCCTAGACAATAAGTAGTTGACATTCTCTGTCGCACCTAGTAACTATTCATTCATTTAACACAGTAACTATAATTATATAATTTCCTGTAGTGTTATATGTAAAGTCTAATAAAGCTGATTTTCAAAGTTATGTGTCAACGCATGCGCCATTATATTACCAGAATATTTTTGATCATTAACGCGATCTTCATGTTGAGGGTGGAAACTTTTCAGACTGCTCCCGTATATCTCCTGACTAACGTATAATTTGCGCTATGTTCTACAAAACGGGCGTTTCAAATTTTATTCCAAGTATAGTTTATACCTGGTATATTCTTTCATTGTAGAACCGGCCCTTATTCGACAAATCGAAGCTTAGATTTGTTGAAATATTGATGATTTGAAAGCACTAGCTAATAAAATAAAAATGTTAAGTTTTTTTTTAATAGCCATACAGCCATTTAAAGTTACCTTTAAATGACTGTATTTAAAGCTAACTACAAAAAACTGCACAAGCATGTGGTATTATTAATATATTATAGGGCAGAGTGAAATCTTAATAAATCATACATCACAAACACGAAATATATCACTATCCCTGATGATATTGAATAATAAAGAACGTAATTTTTAATCTGCGTAAGATTTATATAATGAAGGAAAGACATTTTTACCGAGAAACATTATCAATTTCGATATGATATACTAAAATGATTTAGTTTTCTTAGTTTCACTCAGATTTCTCTTGATCCATTTATTAGGATTGCCAGCTCTAATCCAAAACCTGTATGTAACATCGTGCTTATAAAGTTCACCAGGTTTCAATATACAATTTGGAAATTGCTTCAGATTTACAGCGTTTGGATAATTCTGAGTTTGCAAAGCGATGCCTCCGTGAGCTCTGTAGGGGCATCGGCCCTTACCCTTTATTTCTTCCGAACTCTTATAGTACGAAGGTATCTTATTCTTTGAGTTTTGTCTTGGGATTACTTTTTCTTTAGATGGCAGTTTGGTTGATGGACTTGTTTCGTTCGGAACAGGGAGACTATTTTTGCTAGATCTGTTTGACAAGGATACTTTACTCAGTTTCGCCGCCATCTCTTCTTTTTCTTCCTCTTCCACAGATATTATTTTTAATATAACACTTAGAGTTTCTTTTAAATCTAAACAAACCTCATCGGATTCGTCATCCTCGCAAACAATTTCTTTAGCTTTAATCAGGTAATCTCTTTGTGTCGGGGTAACGGTAAAGTGCTCTAAAATTGTACTTTTTGAACCTTTAAAAGCCCAAAATTTCATGATGAGATTTCTAATTTCATCAAAGTTCTGTTTCTCATCTAATTTTAAAAGCTGGATTACTTTTGCATGTAATTTTTGGTATAGTAACATTGATGTATCGGTTTCCTCAACTGAAACTGATTTTTTGTCCTTGGGGCGTTCGAATTCCTCCATAGACCTTAAATTTCCAAATCCAAAGTTATTTCCAGTCAGAAGTTGAACTCCTGGTTGGTTGCTGTACACTTCAACCATTCTACCACTTGGGGGATGGAAAATTCTCGCGACGAAACATTCGTTTTGGTACATTCCCCTGTTTATGCACAAATTCTGACTGAAACCATCTTTGGGTACAATTCCCATGACTTTTCCCAAGACTTTGGGTACTTGGAAATCAAATGGGGAATGAATAACGTTGAGAATCTCTCCTGTTGGTAACCCATCGACTTGGGGAGTGAAGCAGTTGCAGTTCAACATCAAAGTATGTCGGTATATTTCATCTGGACCAGCTTGATGACCAGCTAGGTTGAAGTAAACTAGCTGGGACATATCAACGGGAGTTGGCTTGGTTGTTTGTGCATCCAGGGATACTCGAAACTCATTCTTCGCTGACAATTCAAAGGCGACACGAACTAGAAGATCTCCAGGAAATCCTTCATGAAGATGAGGACTAATATGGCTCATTATAACTTTTTTTCCGGTAATGTAGGTATCCCAAACCATCTTATCAAAACCTAAGTACCCTCCATTTATACTGTGAGATCCTTTATTAGCAGTGATAAGAAAACGCTTATCCTCTACTATGAAGGTGGAGTTTTTGATGGTGTTTGATACTCTTCCCAATACGGCACCAAAATAGTACTTGTCGTAGAAGATATAACCTGCTAAATCATCGAAACCTAATACTATATCTTCTAATTCCCCTTTACGATCAGGGACTTTAATCGACATTATTCTAGCACCGTAGTTGATTACTTGAACTTGTATCTTGTTTTTGTTTCGCCAGGTGAACCGTTTAATAGAATGCGCGTCTCCATTGGCATCAAAATATTTTCCAAAATGATCCTCCACTAAGACCACGTTTTCTTCTTCGAAATTTTCCTCCAGATTTCTAATACCATTCAGGGATTTCTTAACATTATTACTTCTGTGATTAATGTTAGCTGCTGCTGAGTCCTGTTGCTCTTTGATCTCGATGATGCTCGATTGCTTTATGCTCATTTTGAATTTAGATGAATCGCAATTTATAAATGACGTTTTCGTGACAATTTGCGTCACTTACCTTGCTACCAGTTCGGAACACCAACCGGGGACTGGGGTTGCTTACTCCGTGAACGTTAACAGCTTCAACGTAAATTTCATAATCAGTTATGCTATCCAGATTTTCTAAAATAAATGGACTTCGAACCTTAGTTGAAACCTAAAAATTATTTAATAATAATTTAATAACTAATGTAATAATTAGAATTTTGTAATTTATATATAATACCAAAGTTCGACCCTACGAAAATAAAACCAACCCTAACAGAAGACTTTGATAAACAACCAGCACAGAACTGGCAATAATTGAAACAAAAAAAATATTAAAACAGCCTTAAAGTTGGTCCCTTTACAAAAATGTAGGAAACATCCGTGGTGGGATGAAATTTGCGAACAAGCAGTATTAAGCTGAAAGCTTTTTGAAGGTAAGAAAAGAAACATCGAAGCTAATTAGACAAACTAAAAGAAAATATGAAAACAATCAAGTTAATGAAACAGAAAAAGGATTTCCAAGAAAATAACACCCAAAACTTTAAAAAAATATTTAAAATTAAATTAACAGACTATCAACCCCAAAGTCTTTGCTTCCAAAATAACCAACGCAATTGCAAAGAACTTGCGAGATATTTTGAACAACTACTAAACTGTCATGAGCCCTTAAACAAATTTCCAACACCAAACCCTAAACAAACAAACCCAGATTCATTACCAGCGAAAGAAGATGAAATAATTAGGCAAATCAATCGACTTAAAAATAACAAAGCTTCTGATGAAGATGGAATCACTGCTGAACTTTTGAAATCCGCTCGTCCAGGTACAATCAAGGAAATAACCAAAATTCTACAAGAAGTTTGGCGAACCGAACAGATTCCGGAAGATTGGAAATATGCTCTAATCCATCCACTATACAAGAAAGGAGATAGAACGGATGTAAACAACTACATCTTTTCTCCCAGTTTGTTACAGGATTATATCTCAATGTCTACTAGACAGAGCACAGAGACAGCTAGAACCTAAAATTGGTGAATATCAAGCAGGTTTTCGACCGGGCAGATCCTGCCCTGAACAGATCCTGAATCTAAAGTTGATCCTAAGACATAAAAAACTGTATAATAAAAATCTCGTCTGTACATTTGTAGATTTCAAAAAAGCATATGATTCTATTGACCGCGAATCTTTATTCCAAACCTTGAAAGAGCAACGACTAGATCTGAAAACGCAGTTAAATTATTAAACCAACATTAACTAACTCCAGGTCAAAAGTTATATTCATGGGTGATATCTCAGAGCCCTTCAAAATTAAAACTAGAGTGAGACAACTATGAGATGGACTCACGCCACTCTTATTTAAATGTGTTATAGAAAAAGTAATACAGGAGTGGCGTGGAAAAAAGTCGGCCCTGAATATTGACCAGCCCATTAAACTGGGGAGAAGTAACATCAAGATTGATTGTCTGGCGTTTGCTGATGATGCTGATGTCTTAACGGTACAAAAACAGATTAAAATCCTAAAAGAAACAGCAGAAAAGGTAGGACTCCAAATTTCGTTTGAGAAGATACAGTACATGACCTGCAACAAACTAAGAACACCATTTCTAAAAACAAAATAAGGTAACATCAGACGAGTCTCTCAATTCAAATATTTGGGTGAAATAACCATGGAAAATGGGTTGGAAAAAGCGGTCAATAAGGGTAGATGTATAAAAATGGAAACTGCATTGAGACTTACACAAAATATTTACAACAAAAAATGCATACCTAAAAACACAAAACTGAGACATTACAACACAGTTATTAAACCAGAATGTCTATATGGGGCAGAAACGCTCATTTTGAATAGAAAGAGAGACATTGAGGACATTGAAAAGAAGCAAAGAAAAATCATAAGAAAAATCTTGAGCCCCAAACAAATAAATAGCATAACATACCGACTTCGAGAAAACCAAGAAATCAAAGAATATACAGATATACATAGCGATATGAGAAAAAGAGGACTTCAGTTTTACCGGCACATTAGACGGATGAATCTGAGTACGTTAACTAGACAAATAGTCGAATTTTATGAAAATAGGAGTAGAGCTAAAGCAGAAATTACTAAATGGATTGCTGCAATTAAAGAGGACCTACGATCAGCAAATATTTCACAAAGTGAAATTCAGGATATAGGCTGCTTCAGACACAAGGTTAACGTTTGGAAGGTTGGCCAGAGAGAAAAATGTAGGAAGGCTGGAACAACTTGGTCTGACGAAAGAAAAAAAGCTCATAGTGCAATAATGAAATTAGTATGGGTGCAAAGGAAGGTTAACTACAACAAACGCCTCTAATTGTACTTCGCGTGGTCCACCAGAGCCCATACATATACCCGGAATGATTTAGAAATATTATCTACCATCCGTGACAATATTAGATGCAACATAATTTATTTAAAGCAACAGTTTATTAGACTGTATAACCACAAACTTAATAAGAATAGGAAAAATACACCAAAATTGAAGGTGTCGAAGTGTGTTTTAATAAAACTGAAGCAATGCAAGAGAAATGTAAAGAAAAAAGCACATTTTAAATAATTCCTTAGCACCATATACCTTGTATTCGGCTTCATCATCATCTTCATCAACATTCACCTTCCTAATGTGAACGTTGTAACTCCTTACAGTGTCCGCTAAAGTTTTGGGAGGAGACCAATGTAGCAAAGCATATTCGCTTTCAATATTAGTTATATGTACCATAGTGGGGGCACTAGGTAAAACCCCATAACCTTGGAGAAGACAGTTATTATATTCTCCCATATAACGAAGACACCTTAAACGATAGAGATGTATGATGAGGTGGTTCCATGGAATGTTGTGACCACATCTTACTTGAAATGATTAAAATCGATGCTAGAGACATTTCCTGTGCATAGCTGTTGACAAATATCTGGCAGTCCTTTGGCTTTACAGCAAGAAGTGTGGTCAATACCATTGGTAAGGCAGCTGAATGTATCCTGGGCCCATGGAGCGCAAATCATGAGGTCCGTTATTTCAACTTTCTCTGCTTCAATTGGATCACACAGTCTATCCAAGCAGGTTTTGTGAGCAATTCCTGAATGAACACAAGTTGAAGTGATTATGGTAATAGTCTAATTCATGTAAGTCAAGTACCTTTGTTAATACAACAACTTCTGATATCAGGTAAAGGTGGAATTTTTCCACTGGAAGTTTGTAGGAGTTGTCCTTGTGCTAAAGTCAGAGTTCGCACGAAATAACTTGGTAAAGAAGACCCAATAATGTTATGGGCCACCACAGACACCTCATACATGGTGAAAGGTTGCAAGTTCTGAAATATGGTAACATTTTGAAACCTGGACACCTAAAATAATCTAAAATTAGTTTAAACCGATCGAATGAAGCTCTAAATAAACCTTGTTGAAGAATGATTGATTTCTCATAGCTGGTTCATCTTCAGAGGTTTCATCAAAGGTTTTTAGAGCGGTAACATTAACAGTGTATTCAGTGATTGTGTCTGCATTGGCGTGAGGGAGAGACCATTCCACTTTAATTGATTGTTCTGAGAGAGGTTCTACCTCTACGTTTTGAGGAGGTCCTGGTAATATTTCTGCAATAAAATAAACATTAACACAATTAAGCACGGTGTATTGTTTCATTATTATCAGCATCAGATCAGCAACCCTAGATGGGTCTTGGCCTGTTCTATGAGTATGCGGATTTTATGCCTTGTCCTTGCAGTTTCTCAGGTTTTTTTCTACCAGGTCTTTTAGTCTTCCTCTAGGTCTGTGGTCTGTTAGTTGTTAGAATTATATATGTTTTGTAGAGTGTATCTCCACATCTATCTAAACCTGCTAATTTTTATTGCATTGGATCACGCTCATAATTCCTTTCGAAGTGATTATGAGGCGGATTTCTGTTCAGCGTGTGAGCAATATCATGTTTAAATAAATAATTCAGGCATTAATCACAGTTAGAGGTAGGAGGGGCAAATTCTACGTCAGATTCAGAAGAGTGACAATACTGTAAAGATTACGGATGCCGTGGTACTGGTATATCAGGGCCATGAAGAATGGGTAATATTACGGATGGAATATTGCTTGGATCCACAATGTTACGTTTGTTCCTGCTCTTAAATCCCTTCATATTCACAGACCAGAAGTAGCAGTGAGTATTTTGGTCTCTAGGTTGTCGGGACACAATTGAAATTTCGATTAACAATGCTCTTCGTTTATCGTTCACCCACTGCCGTAACTGCTTTATACAGGTTCTCTACAAGCCGTATGTGGTGTCTTGGTTGCCCAGTTTCATTCCGAAGTAGGCCTTTCTCACAAACTCGGTTATACTACTCCGCTAAATCATCGTCACGAAACTTCCACACCATATCACTCACGTATAGAACACTCATGAAGACAAAAACTCTTGTTATTAGCAAGAGAAGCATACCTCAGACTTTAGCGAACATAGCACAACAACAGCTACTTTATACAGGTTCTCTACAAGCCGTATGTGGTGTCTTGGTTGCCCAGTTTCATTCCGAAGTAGGCCTTTCTCACAAACTCGTTTATACTACTCCGCTAAATCATCGTCACGAAACTTTCACACCATATCACTCACGTATAGAACACTCATGAAGACAAAAACTCTTGTTATTAGCAAGAGAAGCATACCTCAGACTTTAGCGAACATAGCACAACAACAGAATGGGACCACTCAGAAAAATCTGCTGTGTTGTACAGCGTTGCCGGCTCTAGACTGTGAGTGTGATTATACAGTGTTGCCAGATAACTGCAGGACATCGAATTACTAAATAAATCTGGCATTCTTCCATTAGTGCATATGAGGAAAAAAACTATAATATAGGATTTAAAAGAAATGGCTTCAATGAAACCATCGCTACTAATAGTCTGCACAAACCTATTCCTTCCATGATACAGGCTAATGTTTGTTCAGTATACGCCGAACAAGAAAAATGTGTCTTGATGTTTTCGGTTATCGCTGTATACTCTCCCCTGCAGACATCCTGGCATATATCTGGAACCCTCTCGTGAATACAGCACGGAACATGATTCCTTCCATCAGCCATACATCTAACAATAGATGGAAAATCTTGCTCGCAATTTTCCGGGTCTTGACCGGTGCTCCCTAAAATCAAACGCATAATTTTTCACACATAAAATCAGATTTGTTGATGTCACCTTCCAAAATGTTTTGTATATTACAGAATCCCAAACATCCTGATGACACGTTTTGGGCCCTGCAACAGTCAGTATAATTGTGGTTTTTCATCAGGTTACTCGTTGGTTTCGGATCTTCGTAGATGATGACATCGGTAGGATTGGACGTGATTGCTGTAGATAATACTGTAATCAAAATTCAGTTTATACGTTTGGACGTTTCATTGTATTCAGAGGAAATACCGCTTAGTTTATGGAAACTTCTTACGATTGGATTGCTGTTTACTTCGCAGACATATATGCCGGAATCGGTGGGTTTGACATCTTCAATGACCAGAACCCATACGTCTCCACCTGATGGTAATTCTGTGGTACCATCATCATTTATTACTGCAACAAGATATATTAATAATATAAGTTTACTATTTTAAGCTAATATAAGAATAATTTATCTAAAATATTATCAGCTCATAAAATCTCACTCAATTTAGTTTTATAACTATAGGGTTCTCCTATAGAGGCGCTCGAACTTTGACTATGTTTAGCGGCCATGTTGCGGCCAAATGATCCAAGATAGATCCAAGATTCGTCAGCTGTGTAGATGTTATACACACAAATGTTAAATCCCTTCACAATTACAGAACAGAAGTAGCAGTGAGTACTTGTAGCAGTGAGTCTACGTGAGTAGACATAGCAGTCGCTTTATGTATGAATAAAGCGACCCTTAGTCTCTGTTGTCGCCACACCATTGGAATTCCGAAAAGCAATATTGTTCGCTTACCGTTCAGTCATAGCCGAAACTGTTCTATACAGGTTCTACAAATCGTATGTGGTGCCCACAGCTTATCTTGGTCTCCCAGTTTGATGCCGAAGCAGACATAGCAGTCACTTTATGTATGAATAAAGCGACCCTTAGACATTCAATATTATAGTCAATATATTGAACAATCTATTGTGCAATATATTGACTGGAGGACCCACACGTTGCAATATTATTGCCTAATCTTGTATTGTACAATCTTGTATTGTAAAAGCTTGTGTGAGCATTGCTTTAGTCCTAGCTTTGAAAAAGAATGCGAAAAAACGCAGATGGATGAAGGAATGGTCCAAAAAAAGAAATAAATACACTCATGACAATTTGTTAGGTGAACTAAGAATATGTGAACCAGCTGATTACCGAAACTTTCTGCGAATGGACGGTACATTATTTAATGAACTCTTGAGAATGGTTATACTTGAAATTCAAAAAAAGGACGCTATAATGCGAGATACTATACCAGCAAGCCAACGTTTGTCAATAACAATATGTTATAGAGAGAGAGAAAGAATTTGGGGGAAAGCCGCACAGACTACTGAGGTCATTTCGCGGCATAAATTAAAATACATTTTAAAAACTCATGACATGTTCTGAAGGAATGGAAGTGTTCGATAATAAAAGGTTGTGTAATCGCGGATAATTCATTTTCCTGCAAAAATGCGTTGAAGTTGATTTGGAAGGTGAGAAATGAAATCCAGACATATGTGCCCATTCAATCAGTTTATTAAGACAACCCTGGATTTTCCTTTCCGCGACCCTTGGCGTGGGGGATGAAAAATATATCAGAATATCGTCTGCGTATAGCTTATATTTGATATCAGAGCTAATGTGGCTCCTTATGTTGTTAATAGCTATATTGAAGAGGATCGGGCTGAGGACTGAATCTTCTGGGGCATTTTTTCCAAAGTATATTTACTAGAGACAGTATTATCTAACCTAACGGAACAGGTCCTGTTAGATAGAAAATTCTTGATAAAGAAGGGGATATTTCCCCTTATGTTTAGCCCATGAAGAGTTTTGATTATATTGTATTTCCAGACAGTATCAAATGCGCATTAGAGGTCCAAAGATACGGCAAGGAGGTGATGACCCCTGGAGAATGTGTCCCAAATGTCCATCTTCAGACCAATCAGATGATCTGTAGTAAATCTACCAGGCCTGAAATCGAATTGATTGCCAAATGCCATGAAAGACTCCGAAGTACCATCCTCTCCATTACCTTACACATATGATTTGTTAATGATATAGGTCTATAACTAGAGGGTGAAGGAGACAGGTTTGTCTTTTTTATGCAAGGAAATAAGAATGGAGTGTTTCCAAGAGTCAGGAAAGAGTCTGTTACTCCATATGTCATTGTATAGATTGATAAGAAATAGTAAAACATTATCTGGCAATTAATTAAGATTTGTGGAATAAGAACCTCGTCAGGACCGGGCGCAGTTGGTCAACATTTTAATAGGGCCAATCTGAATTCAGGCGTATTTATAGGGGAAGATTCGGTATCATTTCAATTTAAAGGAAGCTCAAGTTGTGTTTTGAGTGTAAGAAAATCAGGAGCGAGGTTTTGTTTGATAAAATTAATTATCATATTTCCTCTTAGGTCATTAGTACTGGATCCCCATGTACTGCTATGTGCATTTAAGTCACCTCCAATGATATAAGGTGGAGCAAGCTGGGTTATAATGTCCTCAAGTTGCTCGATGTTGATCGGAGAGTTTAGAGAAAGATAAATATTACAAAAAATGATAGGGTGGGCAATACACACTCTAACGGCGACAGTCTCTAAGTGGGTGTTGATGTCTACAGGGGTAAAATCTATTGATTCATGGATCATTAAAGCTACACCTCCAGAGGCTCTTGTAGCTCCTACTCTATCTTTTCTGATTATGTGATAATTCTTAAAAGTGAAATTATCAGAAATCTTCAGATTTGTCTCCTGCTACATTAAGCAAGCAGGCCTGAGTCTTGAGTTGATGCATTTGAATTCCGAAAATTTAGGGTATACGCCGTTGATATTCCATTGTAAGATTGATTTCTAGAATATGATTATTTGGTGATAAAGGCTGAAAATCACAGGAGAGATTTTTAAAGATGATTATCTGTTTAGTTTGATACCTTTTTTGTATTGATTTTTAACCGTGCTTGTTTTAGGATGGTCAAGTTCCATAGATTCTTCTGTGGCACAGACTGAAGATTTAGAGCTACTTCTTGATACGGGTTTTGTAGCTTTTGGATGTTTTGATGTTAATGATGGGGCGTGGGGTTTAGATGAAGGAATAGGGGGGGGGGGCAGATGAGGAAGAAGTAGTTGAGGTATGAGGAAGGGGAGTGTTGGAAATAGGAAGGAAGGAAGGAGATTGGGATTTGAGAGAAGGAAGAGAGGAAGTTAGGGTATTGGAGTCACGAGTTTTCTGAGTAATCTTAGGAGTTGATGCTATTGTATTAGCTGATTTAATATCGTTAGCTTCATAGTGTGTTGCGCATGAAACCATAATTTTTTTGAAGAGCCAACACTTGAGAACTTGGTCATGTTGTTGTTGGACGGGTCTTTGACTTTTGCCTTCGCAACAAAATAAGGGACTTTTTTAAGACTAAGAATTTTGTCAGATTTTTTTAAATTTGCAACAGCTATTAATAAAGATCCATCATTTAATTTCTTAACTGATTCAACTTCGCCTAAGTAGACCATTATGCATGTATGAATTATGAATGGGGAGAGTCCCCCAAATGAATCATCATCACTTTTTACAACAAAATATTTATCGTAGTCTAGGTTATAAGTTTGCTTCAATTGGTGACGCAACCCTGGGTCTTTTCGACCCTGTGAATATTGGAAAATGAACGCTTTTTAAATTGGACATGTGAATCCCACGAGTCTGGAGGATGTATATGTCCGCTGCAGCAGTGCTCCGTACTACAGTAACCCTGCATACTCCGAAGGGACGGGAGGTACTTTAGAGGCCCCGTTAACAACAGCTGTTGCCCACAGCTGCCATTCAGTCCTCGTCAGGGGTCGCAAAACAACTTGATTTAAGGGATGACTCAGGACCCTGGGGGTGTCACTCCCCGTACCTAGATACTTGATCTAGGCCCCGTGAGGGGGAACATTACGTTATTTAGCTACTGGAATCAGTTTTGAGGATTTAAAATTTACAATTTTTATTTATTGAATATTTTTACATTGAAAATTTGAAAAATATTGAGAAGTGTGAGAATGTTCTGAAATATTTTCATTATCTGGTGCCCTATGCACATTTTGTACAAATTGAGCAGGTCGGCCAAAATATTCAGAAGGTTGAGGTATATACATAATTTGTACAGACGGAGCATGGTGGGAGGTATCATAAGAAATTGGGCTTGGTTGCATACCATATAGAGTAGATGTGCGACTTATATAATTAATTTGCAGAGAATCCGTGTGCAGAGTGCCCAGATAAACCAGTCACAAATATACATGAGTAGCAACTCTGTAGATGTAGAAGATTTAGAATCTGGTAAGATCGTAGATGGAATTTAGAGAACAACTGGACAATCAACATTACTTGAGTCAACTCATTCCAAAAATTCACCTTTAATTTCAAATAATGTGAGAGATAGTTATTGCAATTACTTTAATAATGAGAGGCAGGTTTCAGGGCAACATAAATTTTCATAAAATATAGTCATAAATAAATATGTACATTTAAATATGAACCATGTACATGTGTAGATTATCGGCTGGTATATGATTCCATTAGTGGTTACAACATTTCATTAAGTGCACAAGATTAGAAAAATGTGACCAAAAACAAATTTTACTTTCACTGGATGGCTCATAGCACACGCACCAAAAATTTAGAAGCAATATTGATGGCGCGAATCACTAACATGGCGATAATATCACTAACAATAATCAAATAATAAAGTCTTACTTGAACATTTTATCTTCCATTCCTTGCGTTTGCCAACAGTTATTAAAAAAAATGAAGAATGGTACTAAGCCAACAATGGAATTAACTTCAAGTCTCTACAAAAACGAAGTAGAAGCCAAAGAAAATATAAATAAGAGGAAGAAGCCTGTACTGGATTTAAAAAAAGTTAAAATAGAAAAAGGAATAAAGAAAATTATAAAAAGAAGGAACACAGATGAAACATGTGAGAAAAATAGAAAAAGCTAAGACAAAGAATCATGTAAGGAAAATCTACTACTATGTAAGGAAGATCGTCAAGAAAACATGATCCAATGTATGAAATGTAAAGGCTGGGTACATGATCTATGTTCTGACGCTGAAAGTAAGATGTTCAATCTCAATAATTTTTGTAAGTGTAATTTTGTATGTTAAGAAATTATAATTTTGTTTTTCTATGGGTAATTTACATGGTGATTAAAATCAACTTTGGGACTGTAATAATTCCAAAAAATATTGTTTGTAAGTTGATCTTAGACTGAGTGGTTTGTGGTTTTCATTTTTTATTATTATCTCTTGTTATTAAGTATTTTTCTATATAGTTTATGATGTCTCCACTGAAGTCATATTTTAAGTACGACTTAGGCTATAGGTGGTATGTGGTGTGGTTGTGGTTTTAATTTTTATAGAGTGGTTTGTGGTTTTCATTTTTTATTATTATCTCTTGTTATTAAGTATTTTTCTATATAGTTTATGATGTCTCCACTGAAGTCATATTTTAAGTACGACTTAGACTATAGGTGGTATGTGGTGTGGTTGTGGTTTTAATTTTTATAGAGTGGTTTGTGGTTTTCATTTTTTATTATTATCTCTTGTTATTAAGTATTTTTCTATATAGTTTATGATGTCTCCACTGAAGTCATATTTTAAGTACGACTTAGGCTATAGGTGGTATGTGGTGTGGTTGTGGTTTTAATTTTTATAGAGTGGTTTGTGGTTTTCATTTTTTATTATTATCTCTTGTTATTAAGTATTTTTCTATATAGTTTATGATGTCTCCACTGAAGTCATATTTTAAGTACGACTTAGACTATAGGTGGTATGTGGTGTGGTTGTGGTTTTAATTTTTATAGAGTGGTTTGTGGTTTTCATTTTTTATTATTATCTCTTGTTATTAAGTATTTTTCTATATAGTTTATGATGTCTCCACTGAAGTCATATTTTAAGTACGACTTAGGCTATAGGTGGTATGTGGTGTGGTTGTGGTTTTAATTTTTATAGAGTGGTTTGTGGTTTTCATTTTTTATTATTATCTCTTGTTATTAAGTATTTTTCTATATAGTTTATGATGTCTCCACTGAAGTCATATTTTAAGTACGACTTAGACTATAGGTGGTATGTGGTGTGGTTGTGGTTTTAATTTTTATAGAGTGGTTTGTGGTTTTCATTTTTTATTATTATCTCTTGTTATTAAGTATTTTTCTATATAGTTTATGATGTCTCCACTGAAGTCATATTTTAAGTACGACTTAGGCTATAGGTGGTTTGAATTAGGCGACCAGGCGTCTTAATCGTACCGAAGGTACTTTTTTGAAAAACGTTAAAACATCTGTTTTGATAAAATATTTTTGGGTTTCTATGAATGTTTAACAAAAAAAGGAAATAAACAAAGATTCAGTAGATGCAGAAGATGTTTTTTCATTTAAATTGTGCTAAACATTACAGTATTATAGTTTCGATTCATTGCAGGGTTGGCACTTGGTGAAGCATAGTAACAATGCAAATGGTCGTGAGGCCGAAACATGTCAGAGAATATTTTGAATATATTGTAAAACAAATACCAAGTGTTTTAATTATTATCATTATTACAGTATTATTTCTTTAGGGCATACGACTTAAGCAAGCTTACCCTAATTAGATTTTCTTCACCCATTCAAGTACTAGAATCATAAAAAAAATCTAAACCCAATTCATAACACAGTGATCGGAAAGCAATGGATAATGGACACAGACATGGCGATTTGATCCAGTTTTGTTTTTAATTCGTTTTTAATCAGACTCCTCCCCTTCGCCATCGTCATCACCCACGCCCGGCCCGAACATTATTAAATGAAATTTTGAACGGGAGCCGGCATAATAAGTGTCGTCTCGGCTGCTTTATTCGAAAACTTTTATCAATATAGTTCCACGGTCTTTAAGCCCTGCCCCTTCGGTTCAGATTCCAATAACGCAGGAATTTATATTGAATTCTGTTTAATAGTTCTAATCGGGTACGTTAAGACGCGGACTACGTTTTCGAATTATTAATTTTGCCTGGGTTTTCTTCTTTTTCCTTTTTTATTCTCTGTTCCCCTCATTTTATTGGTGTTTTCTTTGATGTAGTGTTATTAGGTTTTTTTATTAAATAATTGGGTATTGTTGAGTGTACGGTTGAAAAGTTTTTTTGAAATAAATTCTTGGCTATGCTGCCTATAGGTCCAGTTTGTGAAAGATACTAAAAATATTCAAAAATCACAAAAAAATATGTTTTTTTGTCTGACTGTTCACCACAGGATGGCGTGAGATACATTATGTTGCAAACTTCAAATGAAAATGCCGATATGTACGGTCGTATGGGCCGTTTGAAAATATTTCGCTGCCCTTCGGCAATATATTAATTGCCCCATTATATCTCAATAAAAATATTCCTAGTTTTTTTAAAAAACAGCAGAGCCGGAGTGATTTAAATGAAAAATTTTGGAAAGAAAACATTGTTAAATTATTCCACTAGACCTCGCCTAAGGTACTGGATGATAGGTCACGGGTGATGGATAGTGAAAGTTCCATTAGATATTAATGGACACCTGCGAATATCTCAAAATAAGCAGTCCCGAACCAAGGCAAAAAAAACTAAATCCACTTAGCGTCTGACTTGTATCACGCGGTTGAGTGATATTCAAATGATATTCAAATTCTGGAAGTCTTAACCTCTGAACCGTCATGGTTCAAACCTTTAATTCAAAGTACAAGATGAAGCGTTCTAGTAATTACAAAATTGCCCCAGGAGATAGATAATCCCCTGCCAGCTTTGCTGGTACAACCGGACTTTCAGATTCTGGGACGTCCGGACTTAAACGCAAAATCTTTCGGCCAGGAGACCTCTGGCCAACGTCTGAAACCGAAAACAAAAACTTTCTTTGGAACGGTAAATATCAATTCTCTCCTGCGCCTAGGAAAAGTACACGAAATGGGGCGAATACTATTGGGTGATTTCATCGCCCAACTAAGGAAAGAAAGAAAGTACAGGCAAACAGTCGGCAGCTTTCCCGCCCATAAAAGAACTAACCATAATTGTAGAAGATTGATTGAACTATGTTCGCAGTTTAATCTAAAAATAATGTCAACCCATTTTAAGAAGAAAATAACAAAACAAAAGACCTGGAGGTGCCCAAATACGTACATGGGTGAATTTCAAATTGTCTATGTTGCCGTTTCTTACCCCAATTATAAAGACTTTTCGAATGTTCAAGTCAGGAAAGGAGCAAACATGGACACGGATTAGTACTTGACTAGAATCAAACTTAGCTTAAAACTTTGAAAATTTTTTCAAAAGAGAATGCTAATACCAAAGTTCGACCCAACGAAAATAAAACCAGCCCTAACAGAAGAGCTTGATAAACAACCAGCATAGAACTGGCGAGAATTGAAATAAAAAATTATTAAAACAGCCTTAAAGTTGGTCCCTTTACAAAAACGTAGAAAACATCCATGGTGGGATGAAGTTTGCGAGCAAGCAGTATTAAGCCGAAGTAAAGCATTCAAAGATTGGAACAGTCAAAAAACAGCAATAAACTATAGCATCTTTTTGGAAGTAAGAAAAGAAACATCGAAGCTAATTAGACAAACTAAAAGAAAATATGAAAACAATCAACTTAATGAAATAGAAAAATATTTCCAAAAAAATAACACCCGAAACTTTTACAAAACCTTTAAAACTAAATTAACAGGGTCTCAACTCCAAAGTCTTTGCTTCCAAAAGAAAAACGGACAATTACCTCTTAATAACCAAGACAATTGCAAAGAACTTGCGAAATATTTTGAACAACTACTAAACTGTCCTGAGCCCTTAAACAAATTACCAACACTAAATCCTAAACAAACACACTCAGATTCATTACCATCGAATGAAGATGAAATAATTAGGCAAATCAAGCGACTTAAAAATAACAAAGCTTCTGGTGAAGATAGAATCACTGATGAAATTTTGAAATCCGCTGGTCCAGGTACAATCAAGGAAATAACCAAAATTCTACAAGAAGTTTTTCAAACCGAACGGATTCCGGATGATTGGAAAGATGCTCTAATCCATCGACTACACAAGAAAGGAGATAGACGTAAACAACTACAGAGGGATATCTCTTCTCACAGTTTGTTACAAGATTCTATCTCAATGTCTACTAGACAGAGCTCAGGGACAGTTAGAATCTAAAATTGGTGAATATCAAGCAGGTTTTCGACAAAAAGTGTACAATGAAAATCTCCTCTGTACCTTTGTGGATTTCAAAAAGCATATGATTCTATTGACCGCGAATCTTTATTCCAAATCTTGAAAGAACAAGGACCAGATCTGAAAACGCTGGCAATTATTAAAGCAACGTTAAGTAACACGAGGTCAAAAGTTAAATTCATGGGTGACATCTCAGAGCCCTTCGAAATTAAAACTGGAGTGAGACAAGGGGATGGACTCTCGCCACTCTTATTTAATTGTGTTCTAGAAAAAGTAATACAGGAGTGGCGTGAAAAAAAGTCGGCTCTGAATATTGACCAGCCCATTAAACTAGGGAGAACCAAGATCAAAAGTGATTATCTGACGTTTGCTGATGATTTTGACTCAATATAATATTAACTTAATTTTGACTCAATATATATTAACGGCACAAAAAAACGATTGAAAATCTTAAAAGAAACAGCAGAAAAGGTAAGACTTCAAATTTCCTTTGAAAAGACACAATACATGACCCGCAACAGATTAAGAACACCATTTCTAAAAACAAAATATGGTAACATCAGACGAGTCTCTCCAATTAAATATTTGGGTAAAATAAACATGGAAAGTGGGTTCGAAAAAGCGGCCAATAAGGGTAGTTATCAAAAAATGGAAACGGCATTGAGACTTACACAAAATATTTACAACAAAAAATGCATATCAAAAAACACAAAACTGAGACACAACACAGTTATTAAGCCAGAATGTCTATATGGGGCAGAAACGCTCATCTTAAATAAAAAGAGAGACATCGAGGACATTCAAAGGAAAAAAAGAAAAATCATAAGAAAAATCTTAGACCCCAAACAAATAAATAGCACAGCATACCGACTTCGGCAAAACCAAGAAATCAAACAATACACAGATATACATAGCGATATGAAAAAAAAGATTTAAGTTTTACGGACACATAAAACGGATTAATCCGAGTAGGCTAAGTAGACAAATAGTCGAATTTTATGAAAATAGGAGTAGAGCTAAAGTAGAAATAATTAAATTGATTGCTGCAATTAAAGAAGACCTAAGATCAGCAAATATTACACAAAGTGAAGTTCAGGATAGAGGCTGTTTCAGACGCAAGGTTAACGTTTGGAAGGTTGGCCAGAGAGAAAAATGTAGGAAATGAAACAACTTTTTTGTAGGTGGCGGTTGTTTGAAAACAATGACTATGGCAGAAAGTACCAACCTTTTAAAGGTTAAATTCGAAGATGACAACCATTAATAATAAATCAATGAATTTGTAATCATGGAAAAAATTGGTGATCCTTATGTGATACAATACTTTTATTTGGAAGGTATCAGTTCAGCTAATATCAAAGCGGAGCTAAATTCTATTTTGAGGGAGTCTGCTCCTTCTGTTAGTACAGTAAAATATTGAGCGGCAGAGTTTAAATGAGGCCGTATGAGCTGCGAAGACGAACATTGCAGTGATCGACTAAATGAGGTGACCACGCCAGAAATGATAAAGAAAATCCACAAAATTTTATTGGATGACCGTCGACTGAAAGTGCACGAGCTGCAAATATGAAGGCATTTCAAAAAATGCTGTACATAGCATATTGACTAAAAATTTGGACAAGAAAAACTGTGTGCAAGATTGGTGAAAGAGTGATGCGCAAGTGGATTTCACAGGAATGAGGCTGAGTTTTTGCATCAATTCATAACCATGGATGAAACATGGGTCCATTAGTATACCTGAGACGAAGGAAAACTCAAAACAATGGACTGAAAGGGGAGAATCAGGTTCAAAAAAGGCGAAGACAGTTCCGGATAATTTTCACTGAATATCTTCAGAAAGGAAAAACAATACACGGCGAGTATTATGCTAACTTATTGCAGCATTCGAGTAATGAAATCAACAAAAAACGGCTTCATTTTGAGATTGGCTAAAATCAATAAGTTAAAATTGCACTTCCTCACGCACCCCTATTCGCCAGATTTAGACCCCTCGGATTATTTTCTGTTTCCGCATTTGGGGGCGTAGAAGGTATTGGTCAGGCCGACCACAGGCATTCACTTGCCTAACCGCGTTGGCAGTGAATGTGTTAAAGATCTTCTTATTCGATTTTCGAGAATACAAAGGTTGGTTTGTGAGTGTTAGGATTAAAATGTTAAAGTATTAATAAGGGCCAATCAATAGCTAACGACAATAGTTCGCACCTCTAACCCAAAAAAGTATCAATCACTACTTAAACAACTGTAACTAAAAGAAGGCAACCTTTCTATTTTAAAGCTTTTATTATGTGTGTTATATTTCGCACAAGATCGCCTCAATTTAAATAACAAAAGAACTCACAATGCATTTTCCCCTTTCGACGAAAAATAAATCCGAAATGGGAAACAGCCTGTTTCTTATTTGCTTTTTGAACAGGAGAACGTGGTCATTTTTTCACTGGCAGAAGCTTCTTCAACACATCGTTTCACCTAAATTTAAAGGAACGTAAACGACTCGACAATCTTTCGTAAAGTGGAAAATAAAATACATTTGGTCTTTTGTTCGGGAAACCGGGGATTGCGTCGATTATAATTTCCTTTGATTTTTCTTCCGTTTGCGTTGTTCCGTTTGGTTATCTTATTTTGAAAAATTCGGTTTGCCTGCATTTTGCTTTTGTATATTCTTTTAGATGTTCGCAATCATATTTGGTATTACTTGAACTCATGATGACAAGAGGATTGTTTGAGAAAATAATGTTACCTTGATGTTATAATAGGATAGGCAATTGTTTTTTTTTTCTTACTTGATATAACAAAGTTTTTCTTTCAAACATGAAATGTTAAATGATATTCATTTATAGTTTTCGTTAATTTTGATTCTAAATAATCTCATTCTGATTAAATGCAATAAGAAAAGTTGTCATACTATTTAAAGAATTACCTTCAAAATCAAAATCAAATCAGGAGTGACATTTGCATATCAAACAGTGATGACACAACTACATCTCAAATCTCTGACCCACTTATCGGAAAACTCTTTACAACAGAATTAATTTTAAAGCACTAAAAGTATATATTATAAATAATAAAAGAATGCGATATCTAATATATATATATATATATATATATATATATATATATATATATATATATATATATATATATATATATATATATATATATATATATATAAATATATATATTATATAATATAAAAATAAGATTTAAAAGACATTATAGTGAAACTAATATGAAACTATTTCAGCTGTATCTGAGCGGGGAAGATTGGTATGACATATTTCAGGCTGAAAATTTGGATCGGGGATTTGAGGCATTTTCACATTGTTTGGAGTATTACATTGATATGTGCTTTCCCCTTAGAAAAGTAAGAATATCCAATGAGGGTCAATTTAAACCTTGGTTGACAAGAGTTATCAGACTGTCATCTATTGCATTAAAAGAATTGTATCGAACGAAACTATTATCCGGAGCCGAACAAGATGCTACACATTATAGAGTGTACAAAATAATTTATAGAAAGGTTATAAGAAGGGCTAAACTGCTTTACAATGTGAAACAATATTTTGAATCGAAGAACAAGTCAAAAACGGTTTGGAAAATAATAAACAATAACATTCAAAAAAACCGCAATACAAGAACTAACATAAGCGCCATAAGGGATGAGGATGGAATTACTTTGAAAGAGAGAGAGAGAGAGAATTTTCAAGTTTAGGTCGCATCGATATCAAGATCATTTAGCGACCAGGAACTTTAACTTATGAATATGGAACTCACTTAAAAGACGGACATTGAATGGATTAATAAATATCACAGGTTATTAGTATCACAGATCAGTTCTATCACAGATGGCTTCTATCACAGATGGGTTTCGTCGCAGGATAAGCTATCACAGATGTGTTGATAAGTTTGATTTTGCTGCAAATAACTCACACTAGAATGAAATGTCGCTAGCAGTGACTAGATTTTAGTGAGATAGTTAATTTCTTTCAGATAAGCTAAGGTGTTAGATATGTTGTCTGAGCAAAGGTTTCGAGAAAGGTCCTGATTGAGGTCAAAAAAGGATCTGAGAGGGTATAATGCCGTGCATTCGGTAAGAATGTGCTTGACGGATAGGGGATCGTTGCAAAATTCGCAGAGCGGGGGACCTTCTCGTTTTAGTAGATATTCATGTGTAAATCTGCAGTGACCAATCATGAGTCTCATCCATTTTACTGTAATTTTCCTACTTACCAGATGTTCTGGTGGAGGTTGGGAGAATAATGGTTTAATATATCTCAGCTTATTGACTTTCTGTGGATCATCCCAGTAGGATTGCATTAAAGATTGCGAGAAGGATTTCACCGATGAGAGATGGTCTTTTGGATAGAAGCAGCGCATATAAGGTTGACCATGCTGAATGGAGTATTTTGCAAGTAAATCTGCTTCCTCATTACCTTTGATGGCCTTGTGACCGGGACACCAAACGAAGAGAAGAGAAGAATCATGTGCTATAATATCTTCTATAAGATCCATAATTAGCACTATAACTGGATGGGAAATGATGCGATTTTGGATCATGGATAGTGCATTCTTAGAATCTGAGAATATGATCCAGCAATTTGCGGGATTTAACTTGATATAGCTGAGGGATCTTTCAATGGCCACTAGCTCAGCGGTTAGTACACTTGTTGTGGCGGGCAACTTAAAGCCTGAGGAGGATCTGTCATGAACAAAGCCACAACCGACTCCATGGTCTGACTTAGATCCATCTGTATAAATTGTTTGGCATGGAGATTTGGACTGGATAATGTTGTTTATACTGGATTTGTAGACAGAAGAGCACGTAGATTCTTTATCATATTTTAGTAAGGAAAAATCAACCTGGATGGGATGTAATAACCACGGAGGAGTAGAAGTAGTGCTAATTGGGAGAGGAACTTGCAATTGGGTGTTGGACTCTTCAGATAGTTGCTGGAAGGTGCGTCTGAGGTCTAGGGTTAGGTTATGAGTGGAGGCTATTGGGGGTATTGGGGGAGGATGGAAGAATGACTGATGTCCAGGAATGAATGGTCTCTGCCAGAGATCCGTAGCATACTTTAAGAGTAGATACTTCCTCCTGATGGATAGGGGCTCTAAACTCATGATGCTATGTAAACTGGGAGTTGGGCTGGTGATAAAAGCTCCAGTTATAAGTCTTAGTGATGTATTCTGGATGACATCCAGTGAGCGCAGATAAGATTTGGGAGCCGTAGCAAAAATTATGCTGCCATAGTCCAGTTTGGATCTAATAATTGCTTTATATAATTTAAGAAGGCAGAGATGATCCGAACCCCAGTTGTGGTTTGAAAGCATCTTTAATATTCCCAAGTCGCGAGTACATTTAGCCTTCAGAGATTGGATGTGATCTTTCCATGATAGTCTGTAATCGAAGGTGAGTCCGAGAAACTTGTGAGACGAAACTGTTGGTAAAGTCTTGTTTTGAAGAGTTATTGAATGCAGACGGGAACATTTTTGTCTTCTGCAAAAATGCACAATAGCGGATTTTGTGGACGACAAAGAGAGACCTGTGGCTTTGGTCCATTTTTCCAGTGAGTTCAAGTTAGATTGGAGGATTCTTTCGCAGACTCTTGGATTGGGAGACTGGTAATATAGTAGGATGTCATCTGCGTATAATCTGTGAGTGATCGTAGGGCTAAGGTATCTTTGAATGTTGTTCATGGCTATATTAAAAAGGGTAGGGCTCAGCACTGAACCCTGAGGGACTCCATTTAGTAAGGGGAGTGGATCAGATAGATGACCATCAATCCTGACATTAAAAAGTCTATCAGAGAGGAAGTTTGATATGAATTTAGGTAACCGGCCTCTGAGGCCCCACTGATGTAAAGTGTTCAGGATGGTGGGCCGCCATACCATATCAAAAGCGTTGGAAATGTCTAAGAAAGCAGCAACTAAATGGTTTTTCCTTTGGAATGAAGTACAAACATCATTATGGAAGCCCGTGAGATGATCAATGGTAGATCTCGATTGCCTGAATCCCAGTTGATAAGGATCTAATAGATTGTGAGATTCAATGTACCAGGCAAGGCGAGTATTTACCATTCTTTCAAAGATCTTGCCCAGATGGTCAGTCAGCGAGATTGGACGGTAACTACCAGGTGAGGAACGAGGTTTGCCATGTTTATGTATTGGAATCATGATAGATTTCTTCCAGGCAGATGGGTACGTGCCTGTTCTCCAGTAGCCGTTATAAAGATCCAGCAAATTGTCTAGAGCCGCTTGAGGA
Organism: Cosmopolites sordidus; assembly: GCA_031761425.1. Classification (NCBI taxonomy): domain Eukaryota; kingdom Metazoa; phylum Arthropoda; class Insecta; order Coleoptera; family Curculionidae; genus Cosmopolites; species Cosmopolites sordidus. The sequence continues at coordinate 742,618 of JARFXV010000009.1, forward strand.
AGATTGCGGATCATGGGAATTAGGATTAAGTCAGGCCCCGGGGCACTATTTCTGCTTCTAGAGAGAGAATTTAAGAGTTCATCAAAGCTAAAAGGGAGGTTGTAGTGCTGGAGGGGAGAATCGTCAACGTCGAAGTTTACTGATTGGGAAGATCTCTGATTTAGCTGGGAAGTGCTAAGGTTATTGTCGCCAGATACATTGGAGAAAAAATTCGCAAAACAGTTCGCAATATCAACCCTATTGGAGATCCATTGATCATCACTAATTAGGCCCTGTATTGACTGAAGAGGACTACCTCGAAACCTTTTGATTTTTTGCCAAAATTCCCCACTGCTGAGAGACGAATTTATAGATTTGATGTATTCAGCCCAGGAAGATCGCTTTGCGTTTAAAATCGTCCTACGAGCTTTTGCTCGGCATCTTTTGAAGATGATAATATTTTCCAAAGTAGGACAGTGTTTGAAGCGATTCAGTGCCGATTTTCTTTCCCTGATCACCATTCTACAGTCATCGTTCCACCAGGGGACTGGGGGTTTGTGGTGTTGGATATTACAGTGAGGAATGCTGGAATCTGCTGCAGCAATGATTGAATGGACAAAGGTATCAAGGGCTGAGTCCTCATCGGCAAACGTTAAGTTTGGAAGGATGTACGAGTCTCGAAATTTGGTCCAATCTGCTTTGGATAGATTAAAAGTTTTTCTAGGCAATTTAGGTTGATGCCAGCCTATAGAGGAGATTCTGATTGGGAAGTGATCACTTCCGTGTAGATCTTCCATGATATCCCACTGTAGGGTAGTGAAAAGGTCAGGAGAACAGAGGGAAAGGTCTAAGGATGAAAAGGTTAAAGAAGCTAGGCATGCATGGGTATGGACTGGAGGATTTAGGAGGGAAATGTTGTTTGAGATTAGGAAGTCCTGAAGGATTAATCCTCTGCTATCTGTTCTAGAGGAACCCCACATTACATTATGGGAGTTAAAGTCTCCGCACATTATGAAGGGGGGAGGGAGTTTTGAAAGGATATTGTTGAGATCCTGTAGAGAAAATGGCGTGGAAGGAGGGATATAAACGTTGCAGATGGATACTTTCTTGACAAAGTGAGTGGAAATTGCTATGACTTCTACACCGGAATCAATTTGGATAGTGGAATAGTCTAGGGACTCGTGTACCAGAATAGCTACACCTCCTGAAGATCGCAGGGCTTGTTCCCTGTCTTTTCTTATAATGTTATAGTTCTTAAAACTAGGGCAGGAAGAATCGTTAAAATTTGTTTCTTGTAAAAGAATAATGGCAGGCTTATAACTTGAGGCGATTAACTTCAATTCTTCGAACTTTTTGTTGAAGCCATTAATATTCCATTGAATTATGGTTGGATTGAATGTGAATTTTAGGAGGTTAGATAAGCCTGGTGACACCTATAAAAGGAGTAAGTACTACCTTCTAATGTTAGGTCGTCGAGAAGTTGGTTTGCTCTCTTTTGTCTTTGGTTTTGACGAGCAGTCTAGATCCATGTCCTCAGTGGAAGAGGATTTGTTAGAGGACTGGGATAGAGATCTCGGGTTTTTGTGAGCTGTTTTATTTGAGGGTATTTTTGGATGATGGGTGGGAAGGGAATTTGAGGGAGTTTGTGTAGTGGAGAGAGAAAGGGAAGAAGGAGGAGGAGGGAGGGTGGGCTTGGGGACGACGAGTGGGGGAGCTTTGGATGCAGTAGGAGGAGTGGGCGAGGGGAGATTGACAGGGAGGGAGGATGGAGGAATAGAGGGGGAGGAAGGAGGAAGGGGGTCACGAGGTGTAGTGAGTGGCGCCTTATCAAGTGCTTTAGAAGGGCACTGGTTAATGTTGATTTCACATTGCGTAGCAGTAGACACCATGGTTTTACTACGACTTACGACAGTTGCAAAACTGGAGGTACTGGAGGGGAAGGTGCTTTTGACCTTAGCCTTCGCGACAAAATAAGGGATTTTTTCCGATACTTTTATTCTCTGGATTTGGTATTCTTCTTTGAATACGATGCAACCTCTGTACCTAGGGGAATGATCGCCATTACAGTTGGGGCAAATTGGGGCAAGTGAGCACTGAGAACCATCATGTACGGCACCGCCACAGGAAGGGCATACTGGGGAAAATGAACAATCCGATGATATGTGACCGAATCTTTGGCACTGGAAACATCTCATAGGGTTAGGAACGTACTGTCTGACTCTTAATGATAGGTAGCCAGCCTTAATTCTGTCAGGTAAAGCAGGTTTTCTAAATGTTAATATTAAACTGCTGGTTGGAGAGATTGTACCTTCTTTTTTTGTGGTGATTCTTTTGACAGCCTCAACTCCATGCTGCTTCAAATTTTCCAGAATTTCCGACTCTTCGCAATTTAGGAGGTCAGTGCTCGAGATTACTCCTTTACAATAATTCAAGGATTTGTGCGGCTCAACCACAACATCAAATGTGTGCACTTTTTTGAGATCCAGTATACTCTTGGCCTGTTTAGCATTTGAAACAACTGCTAGTAACGTACCGTCTCTTAGTTTTTTAATAGATTCTATGTCACCTACATTTCCCAAAATGACTTTATGAATGATAAATGGTGAAACATTTTTTAGCGATCCTTCGCAGCTTTTAATTATAAAGTATTTGTCAAAATCAGAACATTTATTATTATTCTCTACTGGAGACGCAATCCGGGGTCTTTTCGACCCTGATAATAGGGGGTAAGATGAATTGTTAAAGGACATATAGTTCCCACGAGATTGGAAGAAAGGAGGTCGACTGCAACAGTGCTCCCTATTGCAGAAACCCTAAATACTCCAAAGGGACGGGAGGTACTTTGGAGGCCCCGTTCACAACAGCTGATACCCTCAGCTGCCATTCAGCCCTCACCACGGGTCGCGCTACAGTTTGGCTTAAGGGGAAATCAAACGATCAGGGACATTTACAGGACAATCACAACATGACTAGGGTACCTCGGGGACGTCAAACCCGTATTCAGAGGAAGAACCAGGACTTCCACTCTGAACCCCTGAGGGGTTACTTTGAAAGACAAGTATGAAATTGCTAGTTGTTTTAATATATACTTTGTTAATCTTCCTAAGAACGTGTTGGTGACTTCAATGACTGTCTAGGGTTAGACAAGTGACTCCAATTCAAAACTCTATGATATTACGGCCAGTTAACCAATATGACATAATTAAAACAGTAAGGAAACTAAAAAATACAAATTCTGTGGGGCTAGATAATATTCCTTCAGTTCTACTGAAGAAGTCTATCAACTCATTAATAATACCGTTAACATATCTAGTGAATTGGTCTCTGGAAACTAATATTTTTCCGAGGGCATTAAAAAAATCAAAAGTAATTCCTGTCTTCAAGAGAGGTGACCGGCTCTCCCTCTGCAACTATAGACCAATAGCTATTCTACCTACGTTATCTAAACTGTTGGAGCGTATAGTGTATGAGCAGATCATGTCCTTTCTTGTGCGCTTTAATATATTGAAATCATCACAGCACGGGTTTCGAAGTGGTCGAAGCAATCTGTGAATTTTTAAACAAGATATACGAAAACATAAACGATAATTGCAAATGTGTTGGTCTGTTTATGGATTTAAGTAAGGCTTTCGATCTGGTGGATCACGCCATACTGCTGGACAAACTTCATCACTATGGCTTGAGGGGTCGGGTGAGAGAGTGGTTGCAATCTTACTTGTTTGACCGACACCAAGTTGTACAGATTGAAGAAGCAACATCTGAAAGATTAAGGATTATTTCTGGAGTGCCCCAAGGATCTGTTTTCAGTCAGTTCAGATCTCTGGGTGTTCATCTCGATAACAGACTTTGCTGGGATAAACACATAGCTGAACTATGCAAGAAATTAGCTGCTGTCTCATATGCTGTTTATAGGTTGAAACGGGTTGGTACCACGGATATTGTGCATTCATATTACTATGCAGAGTTTTACAGTAGGGCTAGGTACGGTTTGATATTTTGGGGTGAGTCGCCTCATCTGATGCGTGTTTTCAAAATACAAAAAAAGATAATTCGAATGATGGGTGGGGTGTCACTACTGGGAACATGTCGACCAATTTTTAAACAATGCAGAATTTTGACTCTACCATCACTATATATTTTGGAGATTATCATCTTTGTTAGGCGAAATTTTGTAGCATTCTTAAATTCGAAAATTCGTGATTTTCATCACTATGGCACACGAGGCTCTGATGAACTTGTTTTACCAATACATTCATGTAAGATAGTTGAACATAATGTTTACTATAGGTGTGTGAAGCTGTATAATAAGTTGCCACAACGATTTAAGCATGTTCAGAATGATAACGAATTTAAAAAATTTAAAAAAAGTAAAAGTTTTTATAGTTTGGAAGAATATATGTCGAATCATAATTAGATTCGATGCTTATTTATGTATACAATGTTTATTTGTGCAAGATTATCATTTCATGTATTATTTCTGAGGTCATGTCACTGAACATTCTGTCAATTCTGTCAATCCGACTATATATATATATATATATATATATATATATATATATATATATATATATATATATATCTATATATATGTTTCTAAATCATTCCGGGTTTCGACCTGTTGATTCTGTTGTGAAGAGTCAAGACGTTTCGCCAAAATCCCATTTGGCATTTTCAAGTGTTGTTCGCTTCGACTGAAAAGTCCAACTGACTGAAAAAGACAAAGTATTTTTCTGGTGCAGCGAATCGGATTACAGTCATAAAACGGAAAAACAAAAAAAGTAGTTCGCTAATTTAAAAAACAAATCGAATCTGTACGTCCAAAAGAAATCCGAGACAATAACAAATTAGTTATAAATGTATCTAACCACCACTGACAGATGAAGAATCCATCCTAAGCAAAGGCTTCAACTTTGCCATTGCTCCAAAACATATACCAATAGAAGAAATTTCGAACGTTGAATCAACCCTAGACGACAAGCCAGATCAAGAAGCGAAAAAAACCAGACAAGATGTAGCGCGAATACTAAGATCTAATAAAATATTAAAACTAAATGTTAATAAGACTGAAATCAGAGCGCTTGAAAATTTAAAAAGAAACGAGAATATCACTATATTACCGGCGGACAAAGGAAACGCAACAGTCATAATGAGTACCGAGGATTATATGGGAAAGATGACGAATATTTTACTGGAAAAGACATATAAATCAGTGAATAGAGATCCAATAATCTATCTAAAAAAAATTACCAAAAGCAAATTCAAAGCATGGAAACTAGAGCCGGACATTGAACGAAGAATAATTCCAAGAGAAAAATCAAGCAGATGTCCTAAACTTTACGATTTACCCAATATACATAAACCATAAATCCCATTAAGCCCCGTAGTAAGTGCCTTCGGTTCTCCAACACAAAATCTGGAAAAATATCTAGCAAGTATCATGCAACCAAGCGTCAAACTTGCCGAGTCCTATGTTGAAAACTCAGAAGATTTGATAAGGATAATTAAAGATTTCCAACTAGAGGATACAAACATACTGGCAAGTCTGAACATTGTCTCACTATATCCAAATATTACCATAGATGAGGCCCTGAACCTAATTTCGACGAACGAAGACTTTCCACCATAAGTGGGGGGAACTCTCCAAACACTGCTTGAATATACATATTTTTCCATCAACCAGCAGATGTACAGACAGGCCGATGGTGCCCCAATGGAATCATCTCTATCACCCGTTATAGCCAACCAGTTCATGACCGACTTCGAAACAAAGGCATTGGCCAACGTTCCTTTAAAAACTAAACTTTGGAAACGCTACATAGATGATATCTTTATAATATGGCCTCACGGAAACGAACTTCTAAACAACTTCCTAACCCAATTAAACGAAATCCACCCCAGAATACAGTTCAATCTGGAAGTCGAACAGGATAGGAAACTGCAGGACATAAAATCAATTTTGAAGGAGCCAAAGAAATAGTGAATATTAAAAACTACAAGATCCGAACAATCAGAGAAACCCTTAAAATAGAAGAAAGGGGTGAGCTAAATACGCGAAACCACCAGCAACCGCAGCAACGTGGCGGCGAGGTAGAAAAATCAGTAAACGGTTGCCCGACAGCGTTGTCGAGCGCCGCGAATAGTCCCGAACTACCCCGATACAATCTGCGCAGTCGCCGGTCGGCTGTAAGAGCGAGCACAACGACCCGTGCACTTCAGTTGGACTCTTCAGTCGAAGCGGACAACACTTGAGGATGCCAAATGGGATTTTAACGAAACGTCGTGACTCTTCAAAGAATCAACGGATCGAAAATATTAGATGTAAGAAAATCGAAAATATTAGATCTATATGTTAAGAGAACGTCTTATTACTTACTGGAATCATGCAATACGCTGAATCTTTTGTCAGCTGTCACCCGACTCTCTGCAGCAGTCAACACTTTAGTGCTGTGCCTTTCTCTGTCTTCCTTCTTCCACATCACGGTATTGGATCCAATATCTTTAACCACGCATGTGATCAATGCATTTTCACCTTCAAACGCACGGATTGGATTTTTTACACTGTCTCGCATAGATGGCAAACCTGAAACAACGAAATGCTTTAAATACGAGAAGAACACAAGCTCACGCAACGTTACTAAATCATTACATTATACTTTTGTTCACTGAAAGATGGCGCTGCTGATTACACGAAGACTCAACCATTAACTAAACTCGAAAGGTTTTACCACTAAACACCAAATCATGCTTTTAAACTTATCAACGTGAGCTTCGCCAACCATGTTAGCATCATCAAGAGCTTTAACTGAGGTAGCCGATACTTGATGGAAATTCATTAAAAAAAAACAAGATTAATATCTAAATTTCCACTATATTTAAAACTTGTACGTATGACAAAACTCTTATTATATTACTCTAGACATTGAGACGCGGGACTCCCACTATCATCATTTATAGTTTTATTAGATTATTTTAGGTAGTAACTGCTTTTTTTACTGTTAGTTTAATTTAGTGTGTATTTGAAAAAGACACAGTGTGTCGAAACAATTGTCATACGTACAAGTTTTAAATATAGTGAAAATTATTCATCAAGAGATGATTTAATATTCTTAACCATCACTGTTTTTCACAGGACTGACTTTCAAAACAATCTAATAATTGTTTTCGTTATTTTAACATAGCCTGCTTTCAGGTTACCACGAAACACCATCCTCAGAAGACGATTCAATCTCCGAAGATTGAATAATATCCGGATAAATTGAATAATATCCTGATAATGCTAATATGGCTAGAGAAACGCACGTCGAAAATAAAAAAGGGGCATTGGTGTTTCGTGGTAAACTGAAAACGAGCTACTAGAAAACAGAGAAAAAATGTGTTATATTGTTTTGATAGTCAGTCCATTGAAAAAGGTTCATGGTTGATCAATTTTTCTATTGAAATGTTCGGTGTGAAACACTAAACTCGAATAGATTTACCACTAAACACCAAATTACGTTTTTAATCTTCTCGAAGCACGTTTCGCTAACCATGTTAGCATCATCAGGATTTTTCAATATAAGAAAATTTAATCATCCACAGAAGTATTACTCAACCTACTGGAAAACCTTTTCAGTAGACAGACTTTCAACATAATATAATACATATTTTACTCTCTTTTCTAGTAGCCCGTTTTCGGTTTACTAATTCTCAATCTGAACTTCTATGATTTTTCTCTCCGATCTCTTAAAACTGTCATAAACTAGCAATTTTAAACAGCATCGGTGGTTAGGGTAGAGTCAATTTGTTAGTGGTGTCCAATTAAACTTTGCCCTAAACACACTTTCAAATTAAATTTGGCTCGATGGCCAAACTGAAACAAAAGTGAAGCCAATTTAACTCGATTACTAAGAAGGACAGTTAGTGTCGACATTCAGAAGCGAACGGAGTTATACTACGGAGATAACCTTATTTAAATTAGCCAATATAAGGGGTAAATGTCTTGTGTTATTATTATTATGATTTTGATAATAACATTATATATATATATATATATATATATATATATATATATATATATATATATATATATATATATATATATATATATGCCCAACAACAACATATATATATGCCGAACTGTCAGCCATGCGACGTCACGTGTCTCTCGGGACCGGTTTCTAGCCTTTCAGCCGTCATCAGCCGAGCTCTAGACGAACGCAAGGGAAGCAGTTCGGAGGGACAATCGGGGCCAGACCAGATTAACTAGCCATTTCAATGACGGGTCGTGATCGCACACAACTCTCGCCATCATACGGCGAATGCTCGTAGCAGTAAGGACCGCTCGTAACATTCTGCCTGGAACCTCGGGTATAGTACCACGTATGCCCACAAGGTAGCGTAACGGACCGTGGAGGGAAAATATTACAGAAATCTTTCACCCTTTCTCCACGTGGTGCCACCGATCGCCTTGGCCGAACTGTCAACCATGCGACGTCACGTGTCTCTTGGGACCGGTTTTTAGCCTTTCAGCCGTCATCAGCCGAGCTCTAGACGAACGCAAGGGAAACAGTTCGGAGGGACGATCGGGGCCAGACCAGATTAACTAGCCATTTTAATGACGGGTCGTGATCGCACACAACTCACGCCATCATACGGCGAATGTTGTGCCAACAAAACTTTAATATTTCGCTGTATAGAGTGATTTCCTTTGTTGTTGATGGTGAGGAGTTTTGATTTGAATTTGATAAATAAGACAAGACGACACTTCCTGGTCTCCTCTTGAAGCTGTATTTTCACCCCAAACATGTTTGTGTAACATTATTGACCTCGACATGGATACCGAGATCGTACACCCAGAGTTCTCGTTTGTAATATACCAAAGTAGTGGTTAAAACGGGAGTAGTTAGTCTTTCGAAAGTCATAGATATCAGCCCTGTTCTTCGATAAATAATGGAAAAGCAACTTTGGCATAAACCGATATGATGGTTTTGAGCTGAAAGAGAACAAAAGCGGGAAATTTAAATATTTGTTATTTAGACAATTATGGCTCCGATCCACTCAAATATTAAATAAGGTGTAGGTTTAAAGCCAAATAAATTATGATTAACTTAATAATATAATATATACTTAATAATAATCACCCAGTACATCACCGGCCATCGCACAGTATAGATAAACGTCCTCTCAAGACGCGTTTAGCTTCTTCGTGGTCCGGCAAAGGGCGTCCCGTCCATAAAACCGAAACATTCGTCATAATAATATCGTCGACTCGGTCTCCGCAGTCCTCAGACCGTTTGTCTTGATCACGCCTTTCCCAGAGAAAGCCTATTAGACGTGGTGATTAATGTTGGTTGGTAAATATGTTTGTTATTAGGTGTCTGGTGTTCTAGCGAGAAATAGAGAGAAGACCGAGTAAAAATAAATATTAATAGATTAATTTAATTTTTCGTTTTGTCCAGTAAGTTTTTTTTCTGTTCTCGAAAAATAAATATCTAACCGTGTAATAAATAAGGATGATTTTTTTTTCATTAAAATGGATATCAGTTGACACAATGGTTATTTGCATGGTGTCAATGGTCGTTCTTTAATAATAAACCTTTCTTTAAAAGTTTGGTTAACATCTTTCTTTTTCTCAGAGAGAATTTTCACACATAACAGTAATTCTCGAGACTAGTTTCTGACTTTATAGTCTTCATCAGTCGGGCTCGTGTCAATGCCTCGATAGCGACTACTAAAAAAGACTAGCAGTGATAGGTACATTCGTAAAAAGACAAAATGATAAGTTTAAACTTTTTAGTTCATTATTATGATATTTTTTTATTATTTTTATTATTTTTTCTCCGACAGAAAGAACTTTGGCTTCATTAGGCTAGGCTAGAATCAATTTGTTTCTCTGAAAATGTAGTAGATTGAATTATTAAACTAATAATTTAATTAATACAATTAAACACATTAAAGTATTTCAGTACTCAATCAATACAGTAAACAATCACACAGTAAACCGCCCCTATATATATTTTTGGTAGTATGTCACTGTCATAAAAATCTATTACTGTCAATGTAAGTATCGTTGAATACACAAAAAATATATTTACTTGCTATCTTTACTTTATATATACAAATTAAAATACTTTATTTTTTAGATTCGTTTTGAAAACGGGGGGAGAAGACCGTCCGAAACGTTGACGTTAAAAGTTTGTATTTTTGTAGAACATTTTTATATTTTTTAAATTTTGTTCGTTAGGCAAATTTATTACAGAAAATAATCACTGAGAAATTTGTCTCCGTTTGGTTTTTTGTTTCTACCCAATGATTCTTTATTTACATAATAACAGATATTTCTGATATTTTTTTACTTTTAGATCGTGGTGAAAAACCCAAAAAAAGAAATAAACATATGAACACGCCGCAATCATTCAGACATTACGATATGATTCTTATTTACGAGGAAGCTGCTTTCAAACAGATTAAAAATATACCAAGACTTTTTAAATGTCTTGGGGAAAATAGATTAAAACGATGTCAATCGTGCAGAGACTTGAATAGTAGACAGTTTGAACATTTAATTTAATAAAGCAATTAATCTTGTGTTCCTTAATGAAACATCAATCGTTTATATCGTATTATAATGTGAAAAATTAGTGCTAGATATTTCAACTCTAACTTTAAACGACATAAATATGAAAGTTTCCCTTTTTTTGTAGAAAAAAAATAAACCAAGTTTACTGAAAGGTATAGAATAAGTAGCTACAAAAATACATTTGTAGCAAACATATAATTTTCAAATAATACCTTAAGAGACCAATGAAATAAAATAAAATGAACTTGGCAAACTGTTGCTAATTGTTTAGAAAATTTCAAAATGTTCTGACAAAAGTTGATTTTTCGATATATGTTTTAAGGAAATGTTATGTTCAATATAATGTAAAGAATCGTTTGTTAAATTTACGCCAATTATTTTCCTGACGCCCTGTATATTGAAAGAAGAATTAACATTTTCAACGAAAAACAATAAAAAGTTTTAAATTGTATTAAAATTGCATGTAACTCTGTCTGCTTATAAGGAAAATCGTCTTAATCTCGATTAGATCCTTGCTGAATGTTAGTCTAGCTCTCTCGAAAGTTAAGAATCACGTTTCACATCACCAAAAGCAAAAGTGGCAATGTCGCATGGACGAATGATTCCTACGACGAAGAGTGTTGGCGACAAAAAATTATTTCAGTATGTGAATAACACGATATGATTCTTATTATTTTTTTTTTGGGTTTTTCGGCACGATCTAAAACTAAAAAAATATCAAGACAGGTGAGACATCTACACCGTTAGATGTTAGAATAAAAGAATATAAAAACATTCTTAGAAAGGACGATTTTAATAAATCTACAATTTGTCAACATACTGATTGATTGATATGATTCTTATTTATGGAGAAGCTGCTTTCAAACAGATTAAAAATATACTACGACTTTTTAAATGTCTTGGGGAAAATAGATTAAAACGATGTCAATCGTGCAGAGACTTGAATACTAGACAGTTTGAACACTTAATTTAATAAAGCAATTAATCTTGTGTTCCTTAATGCAACGTCAATCGTTTATATCGTATTATAATGTGAAAAATTAGTGCTAGATATTTCAACTCTAACTCTAAACGACATAAATATGAAAGTTTCCCTTTTTTTGTAGAAAAAAAATAAACCAAGTTTACTGAAAGGTATAGAATAAGTAGCTACAAAAATACATTTGTAGCAAACATATAATTTTCAAATAATACCTTAAGAGACCAATGAAACAAAAAAAAATGAACTTGACAAACTGTTGCTAATTGTTTAGAAAATTTCAAAAAGTTCTGACAAAAGTTGATTTTTCGATATATGTTTTAAGGAAATGTTATGTTCAATATAATGTAAAGAATCGTTTGTTAAATTTACGCCAATTATTTTCCTGACGCCCTGTATATTGAAAGAAGAATTAACATTTTCAACGAAAAACAATAAAAAGTTTTAAATTGTATTAAAATTGCATGTAACTCTGTCTGCTTATAAGGAAAATCGTCTTAATCTCGATTAGATCCTTGCTGAATGTTAGTCTAGCTCTCTCGAAAGTTAAGAATCACGTTTCACATCACCAAAAGCAAAAGTGGCAATGTCGCATGGACGAATGATTCCTACGACGAAGAGTGTTGGCGACAAAAAATTATTTCAGTATGTGAATAACACGATATGATTCTTATTATTTTTTTTTTTGGGTTTTTCGGCACGATCTAAAACTAAAAAAATATCAAGACAGGTGAGACATCTACACCGTTAGATGTTAGAATAAAAGAATATAAAAACCTTCTTAGAAAGGACGATTTTAATAAATCTACAATTTGTCAACACACTGATTGATTAATATGATTCTTATTTATGGAGAAGCTGCTTTCAAACAGATTAAAAATATACCAAGACTTTTTAAATGTCTTGGGGAAAATAGATTAAAACGATGTCAATCGTGCAGAGACTTGAATACTAGACAGTTTGAACACTTAATTTAATAAAGCAATTAATCTTGTGTTCCTTAATGCAACGTCAATCGTTTATATCGTATTATAATGTGAAAAATTAGTGCTAGATATTTCAACTCTAACTCTAAACGACATAAATATGAAAGTTTCCCTTTTTTTGTAGAAAAAAAATAAACCAAGTTTTTACTGAAAGGTATAGAATAAGTGGCTACAAAAATACATTTGTAGCAAACATATAATTTTCAAATAATACCTTAAGAGACCAATGAAACAAAAAAAAATGAACTTGACAAACTGTTGCTAATTGTTTAGAAAATTTCAAAAAGTTCTGACAAAAGTTGATTTTTCGATATATGTTTTAAGGAAATGTTATGTTCAATATAATGTAAAGAATCGTTTGTTAAATTTACGCCAATTATTTTCCTGACGCCCTGTATATTGAAAGAAGAATTAACATTTTCAACGAAAAACAATAAAAAGTTTTAAATTGTATTAAAATTGCATGTAACTCTGTCTGCTTATAAGGAAAATCGTCTTAATCTCGATTAGATCCTTGCTGAATGTTAGTCTAGCTCTCTCGAAAGTTAAGAATCACGTTTCACATCACCAAAAGCAAAAGTGGCAATGTCGCATGGACGAATGATTCCTACGACGAAGAGTGTTGGCGACAAAAAATTATTTCAGTATGTGAATAACACGATATGATTCTTATTATTTTTTTTTTTGGGTTTTTCGGCACGATCTAAAACTAAAAAAATATCAAGACAGGTGAGACATCTACACCGTTAGATGTTAGAATAAAAGAATATAAAAACCTTCTTAGAAAGGACGATTTTAATAAATCTACAATTTGTCAACACACTGATTGATTAATATGATTCTTATTTATGGAGAAGCTGCTTTCAAACAGATTAAAAATATACCAAGACTTTTTAAATGTCTTGGGGAAAATAGATTAAAACGATGTCAATCGTGCAGAGACTTGAATACTAGACAGTTTGAACACTTAATTTAATAAAGCAATTAATCTTGTGTTCCTTAATGCAACGTCAATCGTTTATATCGTATTATAATGTGAAAAATTAGTGCTAGATATTTCAACTCTAACTCTAAACGACATAAATATGAAAGTTTCCCTTTTTTTGTAGAAAAAAAATAAACCAAGTTTTTACTGAAAGGTATAGAATAAGTGGCTACAAAAATACATTTGTAGCAAACATATAATTTTCAAATAATACCTTAAGAGACCAATGAAACAAAAAAAAATGAACTTGACAAACTGTTGCTAATTGTTTAGAAAATTTCAAAAAGTTCTGACAAAAGTTGATTTTTCGATATATGTTTTAAGGAAATGTTATGTTCAATATAATGTAAAGAATCGTTTGTTAAATTTACGCCAATTATTTTCCTGACGCCCTGTATATTGAAAGAAGAATTAACATTTTCAACGAAAAACAATAAAAAGTTTTAAATTGTATTAAAATTGCATGTAACTCTGTCTGCTTATAAGGAAAATCGTCTTAATCTCGATTAGATCCTTGCTGAATGTTAGTCTAGCTCTCTCGAAAGTTAAGAATCACGTTTCACATCACCAAAAGCAAAAGTGGCAATGTCGCATGGACGAATGATTCCTACGACGAAGAGTGTTGGCGACAAAAAATTATTTCAGTATGTGAATAACACGATATGATTCTTATTATTTTTTTTTTTGGGTTTTTCGGCACGATCTAAAACTAAAAAAATATCAAGACAGGTGAGACATCTACACCGTTAGATGTTAGAATAAAAGAATATAAAAACCTTCTTAGAAAGGACGATTTTAATAAATCTACAATTTGTCAACACACTGATTGATTAATATGATTCTTATTTATGGAGAAGCTGCTTTCAAACAGATTAAAAATATACCAAGACTTTTTAAATGTCTTGGGGAAAATAGATTAAAACGATGTCAATCGTGCAGAGACTTGAATACTAGACAGTTTGAACACTTAATTTAATAAAGCAATTAATCTTGTGTTCCTTAATGCAACGTCAATCGTTTATATCGTATTATAATGTGAAAAATTAGTGCTAGATATTTCAACTCTAACTCTAAACGACATAAATATGAAAGTTTCCCTTTTTTTGTAGAAAAAAAATAAACCAAGTTTTTACTGAAAGGTATAGAATAAGTGGCTACAAAAATACATTTGTAGCAAACATATAATTTTCAAATAATACCTTAAGAGACCAATGAAACAAAAAAAAATGAACTTGACAAACTGTTGCTAATTGTTTAGAAAATTTCAAAAAGTTCTGACAAAAGTTGATTTTTCGATATATGTTTTAAGGAAATGTTATGTTCAATATAATGTAAAGAATCGTTTGCTTATAAGGAAAATCGACTTAATCTCGGTTAGACCCCTGGTGAGTGTTAGTTTAGCTCGTTCAAACAAACACCCTAATATTACAAGCAACGATATTAAGTTTCCAGCTATCGCTTTGAGATCAGTTTAAGACGACTTGGATTATCCCAAACTACATTGAAAATACTGTGACGTGGGTATTGGGTTAATATCTAGGAACGAATTTATCATTTCATTACCGTAGCAGTAATACATTGTGCACAATTATGGTATAAATGTTATATATTTATTGTTCATTTTTATTGTTTTGGTCAGACATTGACATACGACACTTTTTTTTTACTAATTGTGTTTTTTCCCGAAACATTCCTCAAATATATCAGGTATATTTTTTTAAAATAAGGCCAGTTTTCTAGTATGACGAAAAATTCTATAAATATTATTAAAATATATTCGTTTCCCATATTCTACATACTTTTATCTGCTTTTCTACATAATTTTAATTTTTGTTCAAACATTTGTCATACCGCTCAACAAGTTTTTGAATTCTGACGTTAAAGAAATGCGTTGCCTATAAAGAAGCGGTCCTGGACTTTCCTCTGCAACTCGGGTCCAATATACTTAACGATATCATCAGTTCATCGTGCTTCTTCACGGACGTTTGCGATCAAGTGGTATCCACTTCAGGACTGCCTTGATCCATCTGTCGTCCCATCGTCTCACTATAAAGTGAGGCGATGGTGAGGCCTTATGGCCTGTTTATCTTTATTTTAATTTATTTACTCTTTCAATGATGTCACACACTTTCGTTGTGTTGCTCGATTGTGGCAGATATAGAGGAACACAAAACAAGCATACGGAATAAGCAAACAACATTGGCATTATTCCAACACCAACTAGAAATAGGCCACAAAATTAACTTTGATTATTGCAACGAGATAGCCAACATAAAGCATTTTCGAACACGCCTGATCAAAGAAGCAATAGATATCGAAAAGCAAGAAAGATTAAACAAGAGGGACGACGCTCTGCACTTCCCGCCCACATGAAAAAGCGTTCTTAGCCCAGCAGACCCAGACAGCACGACATCCAGAGCACGACTGGAAACAAAGACGTCTCAAGCACCTCAGGGGGCGAGCTAGCGCCAGTGCCAGCCAATTGCTACCGACTAAGACTGAGGCCAGAAGACATAAATATCACACGGCAAACCAATCTTCTCTCAGAAAGTCACGAACCTCGCAACAGTAAGCACCCAATATGCCAAATGAGATTTTGGCTAAACGTCTGCAAGCTCCCGACAGGGACCAACTCGACTACCGGATGTACTCCCGGAAAAAACCCAATACATGTTTTTCCATCCGTGAAATGTTCATTTAGGCGGACACGCAGGTTGTTGTGTATTCCACATGAGATTGTGGAACCCAACGGTTGGGTGTGTGATGACACTCAACTACTGCGGTCTCAATGGACGCAGTCCAAGAAAATCTAACATTACATATATACGCCATCCGACCGGAAGTCGGCGAAAACATGGGTTGTTGGTTGTGGATAGGGTCTCCCTATTCTTGATGGTATGGTATATGTCGGGGCCCTGATGAGTCTGAATCTCGAGAGACGAAACATATGTCATCGAGTTGAAGGGATAGGTGGGACTCCTTCCCGGTCAAGTAACCAACATATATATATATATATATATATATATATATATATATATATATATATATATATATATATATATATATATATATATATATCTTTATAGTCAATAAAAAGTAGAAAAACAAACAAAACTCGATACATATGTGCTTACAATTAGACAAACAACATAAAAGACAAACTTTCATATTCTAAGGTCTAATTCAGCTATCCATTCAAGACATGTTGGCGCAGCTTTCATGAAGTCAGTCTTATTTCTCTCACATGCTCGCCCTTCTTGCTCCTCGACTATGACGGGACAGTCTGGCTTGGATCCACAGTCGCAAGTTGAGTGACTGATATTTTGCTCCAATTCTTCAGATTGTATGCACATACTTCGTAACCCATTCTGATGCTATTTAGAGTTTTCCATTTATGTCTTGGAAAATTGAAGCCTTGAGGTTTTTCCCCTAGACCAATGACAGTTGACCCCAAAATGTTTCATTTGAGGCATTTTCAGCCCAAAGATTATGCCTTTGGTACAAATATTGAAATTTTTTGCTTTTAATTGTTGGATCTGTCGTACCAGTGAATTTCTAGAATGTAGTCTATTGAGGGCTAAGTGTGGGGCATCGTCATGGATGGGCAATGTAGAATTATTTAATATTTTTGTATGCCTCTTCATTATGGTGTCTTGTTTGGGTAATTCAGGACGCTATAGTTATATGACTAAGTGTGGGGAGCCAGTACAGAGGGGTAGTCCTAATACAGCCACAAATAATTCTCATTGCTGCATTCAGCTGTGTCTCTACAATTCTGACAGGAGCGCTATTCAGCCAGATGGGCGCACAACATTCAGCCGCTAAGAATCTCAACCTAAGAGCAGACGTGCGGAGCGCATCAGCAGGAGCACCCAAAGAAGTACCAAATCTGGATAATCTTGGTCCACGTCCTCACATTATTTCCAAATATAAATGTTTCCAGAATATATTTTAGTTGGAGATTTATGTAAACATAGTATGTCCTTTGATGAAGGTTACTAGCTGGTCAGCATGAATCATCTTAGAAATAATACACGCATTTATGTAAGAACCATAACTTGAAATTTCAAGGCGATAGCATCGTCTGTTGATTCATAATGACTTTTGTATTGTGTTGAATTCTACTTGATACAAATTCATTAAAAATGTTAAACTAAACTCGAAGAGATTTACGACTAAATGGTTTAATTTCCTGATGATTCTAACATGGTTAGCAAAAGGTGCATCGAGAAGTTTCAAAAAGTGATTTGGTGTTTAGTGGTAAATCTCTTCGAGTTTAGTGTTTCATATCGAAGGTTCCAATAGAAGAATTCAAAAATGTTAAAAACAAAAGTTGTTTGTCTAATTCCCACTTTATTTTTTTTTACTCATATTGTAGCTCTTTCGGAATGTTGAGAAGAAATATTATAGTAGGTAAAATATAAAACATTGACATACGAAAGACATATTTGGGAAATTCACTTAAAAACTACTTATTGCCTGTATAAATTGAATTAGGTTCACTAAAAAAATATATTTATGTCTCACAAATATCAAGCATGCGTAGAATTATGTTTGTGATAATTAAGAAAACTTTTTTTCATGTTCTTTTCGTGAAGGTCTTATGTAGGTTTTTGAACAATTGACAATTAAACGATTCATAATAAATAGTTGACTGTACATTTTAGGCTAATGTACTAACGTCAGATTTTATTCTAAGTTAGATAAAAGAGAGAGCATTGAAGATAGCAATGAAGAAATATTTATGGATTAAGTTTGTTTGAGCCTGACTCGATTTTTTGACCTTGACATTCTCTTGGAGACTTTCTAAAAGCTCTTCTTTATTGAGCCTTGCTTCTATTTCGATTAGTGTGTACAAGTATAATTCTGTATAAAATGTTAATTCACGTAAATGTATTAAATTGTAAGCTTAAGTAGATGTTAAATTTTACTAAACGTTAATAATTGTAGGAAGATGTTTAAAATTTTGATCTTCTGAGAACGACAGCAAGTATGAAACTATTTAATTGCGATATATATATATAAATAAAATCATTGGGGAATAGATACAGAGAATTTTTCACGCATATTCCACGGCGGTACCCTGTTGGTCTCTATAAAGGGCTAGAGGAAATGGTACGGTTCGTAAAATACTATAAACTTTTACTATATATACGATAACGGATAACCCCGTAAAATAATGTCTCCATTTTTTTCACAAAGAAAATCACATTCACTTGCAATAAATTATACATTTCACCCAGGTGTGACATCAATGCAGGAAACCGATGATAATCACTTGGTGATGGATTCAGGCTGTAGGGAGTGGGTGTAGCGTTATCCCATCGAAATTGGATGATGAGTGACGATGATATGGATGATATGAGAATTAATCCGTTCGGTCCTGGTGTGACTTGAACGCAGGAAAGGGGTGATAATCACTTGGTGATATATCCGAGCTGTGGGGAAGGTGTGGGAGGAGTTTAGACACCGACATATCAAGAACACGGAGGCCCTATCCACAGTCACTAGCCCATACTCTCGCCGACCTCCTATCGAATGGCGTATATATATATATATATATATATATATATATATATATATATATATATATATATATATATATATATATATATACAGTCCGATTCATGAAACCTGACGATTACATCACAAACAAAATCCATCTGAACTAAGAATTGTATGTATGTTTGAGTTAGAGTCATCCAGATTATGAAGCAGGCCAACGAGAAAAACTTTGGTGGATCGCCGAGTCACCAATCAGATGCCAGCTCTCTAGTTCGCCAATCAGTCAGTGGATCTTATCTATGATTTTCATTAGGTATATCTGACATATTTTTTGTTTTGCTTTGTCAGGAATAAGTTAAGACCTATATTTTTACCCGTTTTTTATTAGAACTTTAACTATTTTAACCCTGTTTTCTTTGTAAAATAGGTGTTATACGCCATTTTTTAAATATAAATGGAGCATAACTCTATATGAAGCTGAAAGAGGATCTTGGCTTATAAAAAAAATTACAAGATCATTTGCCGAACTCTTGTATTAGTTATAAAGGTAAAAATCAAATGTCTTGGTTTAAAATGTGGTTTCCAAAAAGTCAAGTTCAAATGCAAGGAGAAAAGTTGTCATTCAAGTCTTAAAGGCAGATTTTTCAAGTATTTAATTATGCCAATAATATTAATTTTGTTGTTCTTTTACATTCCATAAATTACATCGTGAATATTACTTGATTTTAAATAATATATGGCAACTTTTAATTACACATTTTAAAGAACAGAAGCAAGAAATTGAGGAGAATGCTTTCTCTTATATGAAAGTTGTGTGTCATTCCAGCTGTTACAGATCAAGATATTATAATAGTGAATCAACTAGAAAAACAGGAATAACAAGCCAAAGAACCAACACAATTGATTCACTTCTTCCATTCCATTTTTCTAGAGTAATATGGTTTAAGACTTCTTGCCACAAAGCTAAAATATTGTTATCACTATGCCCATCCCTTCCAATATGTTTGTCATAATATTGTTTTGCATTGGGCCATATTAACTCTATGGCATTAAATTCGCACTGGTAAGGTGGTGTACGAAGCACTTCATGCCCATGTAACCGAATTTCCTCATCTACTATATACATTCTTTCAATTCAATAGTTTTTTGCAATTTGTAATAATTCTAACTTTGTTAGGTTCCTTTGAAAATCGATATTATTTTTTTCCAACCATTCCATAATGACCTGTTTTCTGAAACTTAGATCTGGCACTTTTTCACTTAATGCACTATGATATGGAGCATTATCCATTATTATAAGACATGGTTCCTCGAAATTACACAAAAGCTTATTTCTCAACCACAGCAGAAATAAGTCGTTATTCATTTCCCCATGATAATCACTATTTTGATTCTTTGAAGAAAATACCAGGCCTACATTTGGAATAAAGCCATTCTCAGAACCTGTATCTACTACAATAAATATTTTTCCTTCAAAGCCTAATGGACGTTTTACACTTTTTACAGAAGTGTCTTGCCAAGATTTTCTAGGATTTCCTTTTGAAAATATCGAAGTTTCATCTAGAAAAACAATTTAAAGTTTTTTTTTCTAAATTTTTTTACATAAATTCTCAAAAATCTTGTACGTTGTGCAGCAATAGTGGCAATCAAATATCTCCTGCTGATATCCTTTTTGTATTTGAAACCAATAGTTTGCAAAACCAACCCTTTGCAAAGAACTATTGTTCATGGACATGACTAATTTTTCTGCAAGTTTATGACTTAACTTTGATAGCTTGATGTGCTTTTCTAAAAGAGGAAAAATAAAAATACATAATACTAATAATTTAAATTAAAACTCCTTAAAATAAAATTATCAATTTTGTAAATACTTATTCTCAGAATACATGCGATAAAAAACATATCGTATTTCACATTTGCTGATATCAGACAAATCAAATGTTTTTGCTTTTTTTCGGGACCGTGTCTTTTGTGAATATTTTACTACATTATTATTTTGGAGTGAATACTTTCGGATTCTGGTCACAGTATTCATGGATATGTCTGATGCTTGAGCTACGCGCTGCATCAAATAAAACAGATGTCCTAATATATAATAATAAAATATTTAAACAAAAACTGCAAACTTCCTGAATTGCTGACAGCGGTATTAGGGGACCCCCATTAGATTTGTCTTTTTCAAAATAGTTCAACAAATTAATCACTAGCTGTTGAGACTGAGAACTGAGAGGTTTGCCCTTCATGGCGATAAAATTATAAACTATACAATATATAATGAAAATATCCCTATTTTATCACTTAAACTGCGGTGTAAATGTTGAAAAACACTAATACGATACAACTCTCTTAACTAAACAAACAACAGAAAACGACAACAATTTTAGGTTATTTATATTATCTATGATATGAGGTGACTAATGGAAACTACACACGAAATTACACGATATAGCTAGGATAACCGGTTTTGTTGCTCTCTCTTTCTAACTTTCTAACATATTGCATATTACACAAAGAGAAGAATCTATAAAACAATCCTAAAACCCATTGTAACGTATGTGGAATACTGGAGTCTAGTTGGACTCTTCTCTCGATCACAACTTTTCAGCTGGACTGGTCACGGAACGAACAGATCGATGCCCGGAATGATTTAGGAACAGATAGCTTCTTTTAAAAGTAGAAATCTATAAATTTCATATAAATAATTCATGAGTAAAAGTTTATTTAAGGGTATTTAAAAAATTGTAATTATTTTTATCAGACTTAAAAAAAGAATATTTTGTGGTAGCTTTGATAGGTCCTGGTCACCTTAGTCTCCATTTTCTTTTTAGCATGCTCTGTTATGATTCTTAACTGCACCATTGAATCTTTATCATCATCAAAATATATGTATACACTGAACGATCATGTCAATTCAAGTGGAATAAGCTCAAAAATCCTAAAAGTAATATTAGCAAGTCGACAAAAATATTTATTTGGTATAATACATCACGTGTCAGGTTGTTATCAAAGGACAATATCAAATATTTCTGAGAAATTCTCAAGAGACTTTATTGTTTTTGCTGGAAATTGTCAAAATATCCTCGGTGAAGTGTATTTTATAAGTCTTATTTATATTTCTAACATTTTTTTACTTTACAGACACAATTGTGTCCTTCTTAATCTTTGGAAGATTTTTTGATAGATATATCCTTAAAATTTGGTTTCTAATATACTATATTAAATATCAGCCTTTCGTATAAAACTAGAAAAAAAAACTTTTTTGGGCATGTATAATACTGGACTTCATCAGATGTGCAGACGGCGAAAACAGCCTTGATCAAAGAAAATATAAATTTTAATATATCACGTCCCCAGATTACAATTTGTGTTGACCTTTATGCAGTTCCCTTACTTTCCAAATCTACACCCACCGTCAAAGCCCCCCCCCCCCCCCGGGGGGGGGGGGGGTTGTTTGTTAAAGTTTAAAGAATATTTACCGTAAAATCATTTTTTCTGATAACTAGTGATCGTTGTGTTGGCTGGTAAGTTACCTATTCACAAAGTTACTGTTAGTCACACTATCAACAAGTTTTTGGCATAACACTTAATCAGGTTTTCTCTTGTTAATAAAGATACATGGTTTCGGCCAGCATTAAGCACCGTTAGATAATTGTTTCCTAATCATTCCTTGACCAGTAAGATTAAGTGATTTAAGTTTGTAAAGTAATTTGAAGTGCAACGTCTACGTTGAATATACACAATAGATTATGACTTTTCATAATCTCTTGTTTCTAGGTCGTACTCTGTATATACTAATTCATACTAAATTATTTTACTCTGTGTATTTTAGCCCTAATTTAGACCCCATTCTTGTTAGAATAATTAGAAAATTACTGATGTTATAAACTAGTTTCTTAAACGTGTTACGCCAATGGATATTAAAGTCCTCTCAGTCGGATATAAGGGTATTTGAAACCTTCTACTAAATTGTTGGCAAGGAAATGTAATTTACTTGGGACCTCAGGTGAATTACAGAGAAATTTGCGTAGTTTACTGTGAACTAAAAAGGTCCATTTTGATTTCGATTTAGTCTCACGAAGATAGAAGTAACGATATTTCAACGCTAAGTATTATTTTAATAGAACTATTATATGTTACCTAGTTCTAAATTAGTTAATTTAAATAAAACACTGCATTTTGAAAATTCTAGTTACTCTTTATATTGAGTTTCACCCCTTTCTGTCAGGATATTGTGTATTATTTTCCTTCACCCAGATCTTCTTTATTAGTATCATTATTAAATTGAATGACAAAATACTCTCAAGAAATTTCCTTATGTTTTCTGTAAGTTCTCCGTCTATTCTAGTTTCTATTTTGCTCAATTCTTTCATTGAAATCTGTAGTGTGAAAAGCTAAACTTGTACATTTATCACTAATAAACTACCACCAAATCACTTTTTTTTAACGTCTCGCCGTGCGTTTCGCTAAGCATGTTAGAATCATCAGGACATTATTTAATCTGTTCTTTCTGTTCTATTTTATTCCATTCTGTTGTTTCTAAAAATGTTTATAATTACTATCTGAGGGATAAGAAGTCTTTCTTCTTCGAATGCACTTTTTCAGATCCACCAAGCATGGCTAGCTTGTTGTCCAAAAATTTTCATGCGCAGAATGTAAAATAAGGGTATATAAAACGGCAGTAAGAGAGACACAGATACAAATAGAATAAAACAAAAATGCCGTAGAAATGAAAGAATTAGGAGATAAGATAGAACTGTAACATTCTAAACATTAACAATGAAGATGAAAAAGAAGAAATGGAACGAATAAGTTGAGAGGATGAAATCGGGACAGCTAACAAATATTCGTAAGAACAACAAACCTTATACTACGCTAATTGGAAAGTTCGCAGAACGGAAACAATAATACAAGTTTAGAGTTGAAAAAATTAATTTATTAATCTGTATATTTTCCCTTAAGTTCAATTCGTTGAGCTTAAAGGAGCCACGTAAGAATTTTTTGAGGTTTGGAAACAGATGAAAGTCAGAGTAGGTCAGATCTGGTGAATATGGTGTTTGGATAAATATCGTCCAACAATTCGTAGTGCAACTTCTTCAAATTGTCCATCGCAAGAACTGCTGGTTAACCTTTTTGATCCACTTTTGACCACTTTTGATATTGACCACTTTTGGTGCTTCGGAACTGAACAACCGGGCTCATTTTTTCTTGTTGCTCAGGATCATAGTGGTTAACCCAAATCGCATTCATAGTTACAAAACGACGTTCAAAATGTTTTTTATTCTTTCAAAAAAGATCCAAATGTTAGTTACAAAGTTTTACTCGAAGGTGATTTTGACCCATCTTGCACATAGCTTTCTGAAACCCAATTCGTCTTTCAAAATAAAAAATACTTTTTCACTGGAGATGATCTTAGCGATGACCTTAGCAACTTCACACAAATTCAATTGTCTGTCATCCATAATCATAGCATGTATAGAATGAATTACACTGGGGAACAATTTGAAAAATAATTTCTGTTGAGTTCGCTATTTAAGCTGTTTTATACGTAAATTGACATGCTAATTCCAAAACTTTATTTAGTTTTTTTCTATCACGTCAAGTGTTTTCTCTATAGAACTACTGCTCTCCTACCGGCGAACCTTCTTCGACCTAGGAGTGGGGGCGTGAGTGACGTTGCGTCATCCAAAACTAGTTCGGTCAGTTACGCATGAGATGCTAAAGTATGCGGGTCTGTGTCGCTCTGATATAGTGAAGTCAAAGTATACATACACAACTACAGTTTATCGTAATGTCTGCCTCTGGTAGTTCTCGTCGTAAGTGCTTAAACAGCCCTGATTTATTTTGTTAAATATGTGGCAGTTTTACCATCCCCATTCAACGGACTAATATTAGTACATTTGTCAAGCAAGCCTATTTTGCTTATTTTAAAGTGAAAATAGGTGAACAAGATAAATCATCAATTTACGAATGTGGACGAAGAGAACACGTAATAAACTTTCCTTTGGTATATCAATGGTTTGGCGAGAGCCCAAAGATCACTTAAGTGATTGCTACTTTTGCATAGTGAAAACATCAGGATTCAACAAGAAAAACAAACATAAAATTGAGTACCCTAGTTTACCGTCAGCTATACGCCCTGTGCCTCATTCAGCTGAAATTCCAGTGCCAGTTTTTCAAGAATTACCTTCTTTAGAAATATAATAATGTGAATCAAGTGAAGATCGAAGTGACTCCACCGACGAAGAATTCAAAGTTTCCAATGATTCTGTTCGTAAAGGATTCAATCAACATGAATTAAACGATTTAGCACGAGATTTGGGACTATCCAAAAAAGCATCGGAATTATTAGCATCAAGATTGCACGAAAAAAATTTGCTTGACAAAGGAGCTAAAGTCACTTACTATCGACCCAGAGAAAGTGAATTTAGACAATACTTCAGAAATAATGACGGATTTGTATATTGCCAGAACGTAGAAGGTTTAATGAAAGAATTGGCCATTTCTAACTATAAAGTAACTGAATGGCGATTGTTTATAGATAGCTCAAAGCGTAGTTTGAAGTGTGTTCTCCTGCATAATGGAAATTTATACGGTTCAATCCCAATAGGTCATTCAATTTCTTTGAGTGAAGAATATGGCAAGATAAAAAAAGTCATTGACTTGTTGCAATATAACATGCACCAATGGATCATCTGTGTTGACCTTAAAATGGTCTGTTTCCTTCTTGGCCAGCAACGCGGGTATACCAAGTATCCCTGTTTTTTGTGCATGTGGGACAGCAGAGCTCATGAGAAGCATTGGGTGCAATCGAACTGGCCGCCAAGATCTGACCTAACATCTGGTGATCCAAACATTTTAATCAGCCACTTGTCGACAGAAAAAAACATTGTATTTCCGCCTTTGCATATAAATCTAGGTCTCATGAAGCAATTTGTTAAGGCTTTGTCAATTGAAGGAGACTGCTTTAAGTATATCATTTCGGCATTCCCTAGCCTGTCATATGAAAAGATAAAGGCAATGATGGTCCACAGATGGATGTGTTTGATGGTCCACAGATTCGGCAACTCGTTAAAGATGAAAATTTCACTGAAACAATAACCGAACTTGAAAGGAATGCTTGGTTGGCTTTTAAAAATATTGTTAAAGACTTTCTTGGAAATACACGGGCCCCGAATTACATCGAAATTGTTCAACAACTCTTGGAGAGCTTTAAAAAGCTTTTTGCAACATGAGTATCAAACTGCATTTCTTACATAGTCATCTTGCTAACTTCCCAGAAAATTTTGGTGCTGTTAGTGATGAACAGGGCGAGCGATTCCACCAAGATCTAAAGGTTATGGAAGCGTGGTATCAAGGTAGATGGGATGTCAGTATGATGGCTGCCTAACCGTTGGCATAGATATTATGGTATTTTGACCATAATATCTTTTATTTATTTTTTGTATAAACACAATTTAACTTTTAATAATATATTAACCTCTGTATGAATAAAATATTCTAATATATTTGGTCAGATCTCGCCTTATTTCCTTTCGTATGTACACTTTTTAAGTAAAATGAGGGGTATGTTGTAGCTTAAGAACTTGACGTGATAGAGAAAAACTGTAAATATTTTTGAATTCAGAGATGAAAAATTAGTCAAAAACAAGTCACAAATCCAAGTCAATAAAATTGCTGTTCCCCAGTATTATTTGTTCAGTAGTTGTATTTATTGAACCTCAAGAACGAGGATCATCATTGTACGACCGCCTTGTACACCGCCTTGCACGACCACGTTGAAACTCACCTGCCCACTTGCAAACCATTATTTTTGAAGAAGCAGGCTTCTCTAATATATTTACCATTTCACTATGAATTTCCATCGTCTTTTTTAAACCTTGTTTTAGCAAAGAATTTAATTACTGCGTCACGATTTTCAATATTTTCAAAAAAACAATATTGAATAAATAACACTGATACGCTTACTTCAAAATGCTGTTTTTGTACGAAAGAATTGTCAGATCGACTTGAATCTTCAAATATGAAGGATGAATCGTCAAAATGTAGTAGATTATATAGTTCTTTTACTGCTCTATAGGTGTCACTCCGCGAACTTTTCAATTAGTTTAGTAAGAGAAGACCAGTTGAAAGGCCATCATAAAGACGACGGGTCAATTTACAGTCAACAACGGCACCTGCATAAGAGGCAGATAATCAGAAAAAATCCTAATCGTGCGAAAAAGAAGAAGAAGAAGAAGGAACTGCAGTTTTTTTTAATGAATCGCTGGCTTATTTGAAATAATAAAGTAAAATATAATACACACATTCTTTTTTTTTACGGCATTTTATAGGGGCTCTCCAACTTTGGCAGTTATCAAATTTGGAGATTATAGTAACAAATGTTTAAAAAATCATCATGGAAAGTTACAGTGTTGAGTAACGCGTGCAAATCATTTAACTATATTATCAAAATGAGTTCACTTCAAGTGCTTAGTTTCCCCGGCGGTAATTCCAGTGATTTTTACGGGGCACACAACCGTCCTGTTGAGTGGACTATTCGTCGTTTAGTTTAGTAGAATTCAAATTCGAATCAACTAATTCAGTAAACAATTAAACAATCGAAACACGTCGTCGAAACGTGAGATTTGTAGAAAACGTTGCTGCGGTGAACGAGAGTGTGAATGATAACTCGAGGCAGTCAATACCTCGCGCGGTTTTTCGTATACCTAAACTTGGCGAATTTTGCATCGAGACTTGAGCGCGCACCCATACTAAGTTCAGTTGACCCAGAAACTGAAGGTATTCTCTGTCTGGGCTCTGGAGCAATTAGAAGTGGACCCTGATTTTGGACAGAAAATGATCTTCAGCGACAGGGCCCATTTTTGGATAATTGGCTATGTCAACAAGCAAAATTGTTATCTTGATACACAAAAATATATGACACCCGAATCCTAAAGTGAATGAACTTTTTAACCAAAAACAAGAGAATTCTTAATATAAATTTCTCCGTCTCTCCATTTCTTTAGCAAGTTGCAAACGTAAATCTAGTCCTGTCAAATATAAATTCATTTTTTTAATTAACAAGTAAGGCAGACGTCCTACAAACTTTGAACGTGATTTATTATATTGTGTTGGTGACCGTTCGCCGGGGGAAAACTTCCTAAAAGCCTTTCGTTTATTGCTCGACATTCGAAATTAGTTTTTGTTTATTCATTTGATTTAACTTTCAGAGCATCCAATTTATATAATGTAAAAGCTTCAAGGTGAGAAGATCCGTAAATAAAAGTCTTTAAAAATTATTTTTGCTGCTTGTGGTGAGAGAGATGAATTTCATTATTTATTATGTACATCATTTTGAAAAGGATTTGCTCTTTTCGTGTTGTATACCAGGAGTCAAATTGTTGCTACTAATATAAAAATACAGTGTGATTAAATAAAATTACCAGACTGATTTAAAAAAGATTATTGAATTGAAATGTCAATCCTACCAGGTATGTATCTTGATTGTATCTTGATGTATCTTGATTGAAAAATTTGTTTTTCTTTTTGAAGTATTGCCCATATCTAGCTATGCATTTTCCCCGCCTGTCGGACAATTTGTGAATATCACGCTTAAAAAACTGTTGCTGTCTTGAGGCAAACCAGTCATCCAGCTATTTTCATAAGAAGAGAAGCGCTGCTCAGCAAGTGCGGGTACCATCGAAGCAAATAAGTAATAATCCGATGGAACCAAGTTTGGCCAGTTAGCCGCATGCGAAAGTATTTCCCAAATAAAAGCATCAATCGATTTGATGTGTTTGTTTGTAAGTGATGGTGCATTATCTGTTTTGCAGTGTCTGATGGTGCATTATCATGAAGCAAAATCACTTTGAATTGCCTTTTTTGATATTCTGGTCATTCTTCACACAAAGCTTGATTCAAATCGATCATTTGTTGTCGGTAGCGTCCGAACATAGCGATTGCGTCCATGGTGATTTGTTCTTGCAGTCGATGCCGATGGTTCGCTTGGAGTTACCCATATTCTTTTACGCTTAGAATTCTTAAAATATATCCGCTTTTCACCAGTCATAATTTTATGCAGAAATGACTTTTTTTGTACCTGGCGAGCGGCATTTCGCAAGTGGTTTTTCGATTTCCCTGCTGTCTTTCATTCACTTCATGTCGAACCCAATTTCGTATCTTTTAGATCTTTTCCATGGTTTTCAAAAGTATAGAAACAGCTTCTCGTGTCACTTTAATAGATGCACGAGTTGTTATTGCGTTCAAGCAATCCTCATCCAACAATCTTCACACTATTTCGGTGGTCTTTCACGTTCTTCATTTACACATTCGCGTCAAAATCGCCATTTTTTAATTCCTTAAACCTCTCAAATTACTGTGATTTACCAAGAGCATGGTCACCATAAGCTTCGACAAGCATTCAATGCGATTCTGCACCAGTGTTTTCTTCAAATGGTAACAGAAAAGCAATGCTGTTCGCAAACTGCAGTTTCCACGCACAGAATTCGACGTGATCAACGCTATTATAAACTATGTCTAAATCTCTGTCAGATGCCAACAAGGAAATAGCGCCAATGATGTAACTACATTGGCATCTATGGGCGAATTCCGATTTCATATTTACATACAGACATTGACATTTACAGTCGCCTTAGGAAGGAACAGTGCTAGACAGCGAAACCCCAACACGTCAAGAAATATCTACTTCTTGTTGTCCTTTTGATAATTCGAAAGGTTTTTAAGAACCAATTCCGCTTAGATTTTCTTCATCTTTTGAATGGTTGGGTGAGACAAATTCAGTTCTTCCCCGATCATTTTGATCGTCAACCGACAATCAGAACGCATAAGATCTCGGATTCTGAGAATATTTTCATCACTTCTTAAAGTTGAGAGCCTTCCGCTGCGAAGTTTATTAGAATTGTTATGGACCACCAAGTGACTCTAGAGAGCTTTCGAACTAAACACGTAGCAGATATTTGCGTTGATTTCGCCATACGTGTTTTATTCAGTAATCAAAATCCGAATGTATATATATATATATATATATATATATATATATATATATATATATATATATATATATATATATATATATATAACGGGGGCGAAAAAAAAAATCAATAAACAGACGGCTGACAGCGTTGCCGAGCGCTGCGAATAGTCCCGAACTACCCCGATACAATCTCCGCACGTCAGTTGGACTTGAAAAAGCCATATGAGATTTTCTTCACAGAATGAGCGGATCGACACCGTGAATGATTTGTAACCATATCTACCATCCGTGAAAATATTCGAGAAAAAAAAAATTATATATATATATATATATATATATATATATATATATATATATATATATATATATATATATATATATATATATATACATATATTATCGTATTATTATATTGTGTACGAATCCATTTTTATAAATGTTATACATAATACTTCTTAATCAATAACAATAGCAGTATCATACATGATTATACAATATATTTGCCTAATTTGTCTCTGTGTGATATCGAGCTGTTTACAAAACTGTAATTTGCGATGATCAAAAAACGCCTCACCACGGTTTCAAACTCATAAAAGGACTCGCCCATGACTTTGAACACTATTCCTAAAAATGAGTCACATGAGTGCTTCTATAAGTTTCAGATCGCTTTCAAAGGATTAGCAAGATGTTTGTATTAATAAAGACAAATAAACACACTTTATGACTTCATCTCTAATCAGCAACTTTTCTAAATTAACTTATCAAGAGAAAATATTCAACCTGGAGTTTTATTGCATAAACTAGACAGTTTAGAAGTCAGTTCAAACAAATGAGGAATGATTTTCAATGTGCAATAATACAAAAAGTTTGCCAGAGCGTAGAGTCAGGTAAAATAATAAATACTAAACTTCTGGCAGTGCTCGAGTTAATTATTAATTAAAAATTAATGTGTATTTTCGAGAAAGATAATATTTTAAAAACTTAAAGGTAATCATTAAATTTACTTGTTGAAAATAAGAATAGGTATAAAATGCCGAGAAACATTTTCTGCCTTATGATTTAATAAGTCTCGATTCGTCATTATTGTAGTCTTTGTTTTATCCCCCCTTTTACCATTAAATAGATTATTAAATTAGCAGTTAACTAAAACATATTTAAAATGCAAAATATTTTAAATCCTCCCGCCCTTCATTAACTGTACAACCTATTCGAATCAAGATTTTTTTCCTGTCGCATACTTACTTTAAGACGAAATATTTTACTTTAAAAACGAGGAATAATATACTCACCACAATTCATCATGGAGGACGAATAAATGGAGGTAGTATATAAGCTGTAATATTTCCCTCCACGGTTCCGTTACGCTACCTTGTGGGCATACCTGGTACTATACTCGAGGTTCCAGGCAGAATATTACGAGCGGTCCTGACTTCTACGAGCATTCGCCGTATGATGGCGTGAGTTGTGTGCGATCACGACTCGTCATTAAAATGGTCAGTTGACCTGACCTGGCCCCGATCGTCTCTCCAACTGCTTTCCTTGCGTTCGTCTGGTGCTCGGCTGATGATGGCTGAAAGGCTAGAAATCGGTCCCGAGAGACACCTGACGTCGCATGGTGGACAGTTGGGGGAAGGCGATTGGTGGCACTATGTGGAGAAAGGGTGAAAGATTTTTGTATTTCCTTTTTTATTTCCCTCCACGGTTCCGTTACGTCACCTTGTGGGCATATATATCGACAAGGCAATCTCAATTGCAATCTCATTTGCTGTAGCTTCCCAGAATTCACTTTGTCCTACTTCGACCTTACCATTATTGTATGTTCTCTTCGACAGTTTAGCTTAACCTTTGCTCGTACCATTCTATGGTCACTTCCAACATTAAAACGGTTAAGGACAGTACAATTGCTAACTATTGTTTTATCGTTTGACGTAATGTAGTCAATTTCGATTCGATTTTTTTCTTACAAATCAACTGGTCTGTCACCTCTATTATCCCGCTCAGTACTTCAATATGGGCCAGTGTCAGCTTCACCAGTTCTTGCTTTTCCAATCTTAGCATTAAAGTCGCCCATCAGGATTTTGTACCTGCATTTCTCGTTGTCTAGAAGCTGGGTCACATCATCATAAAATATTTCAATTTCCTCATCAACATAGCTTACAGTTGCTATTGGTGTATAAGCTTGGACGATTTGAGGCTTAAACTTTTTATTCAGCTGAATCACGCATTGAGCTAGTCGGTCAGATATACTTTCAAATTTTACCAATCCAATTCCACCACATCATTCATTCGCCGTGGCCCTAATGTTGAATACGTGATCAGTTGTTTTCATTTTGATTGACTCTTCGCCTTTTCTTCGTGTTTCACATAGCCCAATATAATCCAAATATATGCCGTCAAGTTCGATCAATAGTTCTTGCAGTCATTCATCCACTTTCATTGTGCCAACATTAAGTGTTGTAATGTAAAATATCCAATGGCAGCCTGATTTAACCGGGTGATTCTTAGCAACCTCTGCCTTGGGGCAGGTCTTCTCGCTGCCGTAGGTAGTTGCCCCTTGGCCTCCGGGGAATGAGGGTCGTGTTTGACATTGTAAAGCCATATTGGGGGTTCGACCTTAATCTGCCAGGCCGGTCCAGTGAGGGTTAGTAAAATTTGGATCATGTCAGTCTGAAGTCTCTGCTTTGACCTGTCTGCAATAGATTGTTTTTCAAAGAGCTTTCGCTCCAGACGGCATAGCTCAAAGTTTCATTGACTTACGGAAGCTCCTTTACCATGCCAAGGTCTGATCCACATAAAGGACATATATATACATATATATGTATATATAGCATTAAAAGCTAAGGAAGTTCACCCGTGCTCCACGTTGCGCATTGCCATTCCTTCATCCGCCATCCAAGTTGCCAGCAAGCGTCTCCCAAGATCGGTTGGTCCCAAGACATCAAGCTAGACACCTGAACTTTCTGGGTGAACTTCGTTAGCATTTTAATACTTTTCTCCACGGTCCCGGTTCACAATTTTTCGATCATAGCTGGTACTTACCCGAGGTTAGACCGGTCACGAACGGTTTCGCACAGTCTAACTGATGTGACGGTTTATCGCAGGGTGGCGTGGCTGCATGTGATTGCAGCCTCCATTCGACATGGCTAATTTATATGGTCATGACGTTAGTCGTTCCTACATCCGCTTTTCAGGTGTCCAGCTTGAGTCCAACTACCACAAGGTAGCGTAACGGAATCGTGGAGGGAAATATTACAGCTTATATACTACCTCCATTTATTCATCCTCCATGATGAATTGTGGTGAGTATATTATTCCTCGTTTTTAAAGTAAAATATTTCGTCTTAAACTAAGTATGCGACAGGAAAAAATCTTGATTCGGATGACGACTTAAAGCCAGGAACCGGTCTTGGGAGACGCTTGCTGGCGCTTTGGATGGCGGATAAAGGAATGGCAAAGCACGACGTGAAGCACGGGTGAACTTCCTTAGCTTTTTCCTTAGCTTATATATATATATATATATATATATATATATATATATATATATATACATTAAGCAAAATTGATACTGATGGCATGAACATTTTAGATTAGCCGGCAAAAGTTCTGATCTAAACTCGACAGAAAACCTATGGGGTGACATCGCATGAAATGTTTACAAACACGGTTGCACGGATTTTTTCGGTTGCTGGGTTGAAGGCAAAAATTGAAGAAGAGGGGTATCAAAGAGAACTTCAAAAGTTCTTTCAAAGGTTAGTTTTCTTAATGGCAAACCGAATATTTAAAGTTATTAGCAAAAACGGGGTCTACATTCATTATTGAAAACATTTTTTTTTGTCTTTAAACTTTTTACACCGACAAATTTTAGTTTATTATGCTTGAATTATTGTTTTCAGAGAAAGCAACTTTATTTGTTAGTAGTTTTGGAATGTTTGATGTAAAAGTTTGGGTTTAGAACTGTTTGGTAATTGTCAGAATTCATCTTTTAATGTGCATATATATATATATATATATATATATATATATATATATATATATATATATATAACTGACGTGCAGGGGTCGTTATGCTCATTCTTATAGCCGGCCAGCCACTGTGCAGATTGTATTGGGGTAGTTCAGAACTATTCGCGGCGCTCGGCAACGCTGTCGGGCGTCCGGTTATTGATTTTTCTCCTTCGCCGTTATATGGCGTTATATATATATATATATATATATATATATATATATATATATATATATATATATATATATACACTCTCCATTTTCAACTTTCCAGTTTTACATCTCATTTTAAAATCGCGAATGCGTTTTGAATTTGTATTATTTTAATTTTGTATTATTATTTCAGAAATTTGAAAATGTATGCAGGAGTAAAATAAATATGAGGTAATTTTTGATCCGACAGTAATACAGAAACTATTTTCAGGAGGTTTCTCGCAAAGTATGCAAAGGCAAATGAATAAATAACAAACTTTTTACGGTACCTGAGGTAAATGAAAGCTAAAATAGAGTTTATATATACGCTAGTTGCTTTGAGTTAGTATATTTAATGCAGATATTAAATTTACTAGTAGAAATTACGAATATAACTGGCATGCACCAAGTTGTTAACCGTGTTTGGATTGAGAGATGTTGTTGGACTTTGATGCGATGATGAGGTGGTTGCTTCGTGAGAGATTGTCTCTAGAAGTGGTTAGCTGACAAAGGACTGGTGATAAAAGACAGTTTCTATATTGACTGAATAGAAATTTGTTACTTCCTCTCGATATCCCACAATGCAATATTGAGTCAGACGTAGTCTGATAATCCGCGTTATTGTCAATTATGTATTTTACTTTTGTTTGTTCTCGTACAGATTTTTATTCAAATGCAGGCTGCTTTAGAAATTATACATGCTAGAAGGAAAATAAAAAAAGTGCCAAGATCGTGTGAGCTTCTAGAAAGAGTCAGATTAAAAAAAATGAGAGTACTATAATGCTCCACTAGGACGGAAGGTAACGTTTTCAAAGGATGATGAAAAATGGCTGACCATGTTGTTATTTTGACTAAAACATTTTTGGAATTACACAACAACTACGCAATTTGGCTTATGAATTTGCTGTTGCAAAGAAAACTAAAATATTTTTTCAGCAGAGAAAAGTATGGCAGGTAAACGCTGGGTCTATGCGTTCTTAAAAAGTAATCTTTGCGAGCTCCGGAGCCAACGAGGCTGAACAGAGTGTTGGGTTTTAGTAAAACTGAAATTGTTTTTTTCGCAAGTTAGAGGAAGTGACAGAGAAGAATGCATATCCAGCTAAAAGAATATTTAATGTTGATGAAATAGGAGCTTCAACTGTGCAAAGGCCTGCAACAATTTATGCGTTTAAAGGGCTTAAACAAGTTGGTAAAATTACAAGCGGAGAGCGGTGGCAATACGTCACAGTTATCTGTGCAATGAATGCATCAGGCTGTTCGTTTATCCCACCTATGTTTATATATCCACGCCAAAGGATCAAGTCTTAAGATTGGAGGACCCAGTGGAGCTGAATATAAATGATCAAAATCAGGGTGGATCAACGAAGATTTTTTTGAAAAATGGCTTCGTCATTTTGCCAAACATATTTGTGCACCTACTCAAAACTACTCATACCAGTCACTTGTCACTTAATAATTCTTAATACTTTCATACTTTCAATATTACACAACAATTGGACGTCACTGATTATGGCCCACTGAAGGCAGCTTATCACAGAGGGTATGATTTATAAATAAAAATTTATTATAATTAATATAATATATGAAATATTATATTAATTATAATAATATAAATATTATAAATGAAAATCATAAGAAAAAATCACTCATGATGTTTTGGTTTCAATTTTCAATAAAGCATATTTGAGAGTAGCTTCGATGGACATAGCAGTAAAATGATTCGAAGTAACTGCAATTTAACCCATTAATCTCAACGTATTCGATGACGATGACTTTGTAACAGTTCCTTTTATTGAAAACGTATTATATCGAAATTAAACTTCAATGCATAATGGCATAGCAACGACAGCATTTACTACCACACAGCCGCTGTGCCGAAACCGCATTGGAGCGATAGTTGGTTCGATTCCAGCGCTCGGATGGTTGTTTTTCTTTCTTCCTTCTGTCTGTTTACTTCCTAAATGTTTGTGATTGTTTCTAAGCAAGAGTGTAAAATCCGACAACAAATTACCCCTCAGTCACGTCAGTTAAAGGCTGTGTAAAGCCGGATGCCTTTTAAGAAGGGTTCTACGTTGGTCACTCGCCAGTCGGTAGGTTTCCTGATAGACTTATGGGTAGGCACATAACCAATGGTTTATAGACTGAGGGGGGTGCTGGCCTGGGTTTATCGGAAGCTGACGACCGTGGTTCGGAAGCCTCGTTAAACTGTAGGTCCAGTCGCTAAATAGCCTAGTTGCTGATGCGCCTCTAACCCTAACACTTTACCTTTTTTTACTACCACACATGTTACGAATGAAACCGAAGATATTGCTACTTCTTCACGTGGCATTTTTCAAAAGTCCAGTGTTTCAAAAAATTCAAAAAATTTAAAAAAAATCCAAGAAACAACACTCACAACATATTTACTGCCCCTCCCTCAAAGGCTGAGTTAGAAGAAAAGGAGAGGAATAGAAAAAGGAAAAGTCTTAGCAAATAGAAAACCTATTAAGAAAAAAGTCGTCATCTCTAGCACAATTATGTAATGACAACGATTATGATAAATGAACATAGACAAAAAAATGATAATACTGATTCTGTTAATAATCTTTGCACTATATGTGGAGAATTCTGCCGGAATAAGGAAGTATGGTTTCGTTATTGCAGTTGTTCCAACTGGATCCATAAAGAATGCAGTTGTTAAGACACTGTTGAAATTTTTATTTTCGACTAATGTTTAAATTAATAATAATATTTTTATTCAGAGATAAATGTTTGATGATTCGTATATCAGCTATTATTTTTAACGCACGGTATTATCAAACTAAAGCACTCTATTTTCAGATCAGTTTGATAATGCCGCGCTTTCCAAGATTTTCTTTTACTTCGTACATTTTCACATGGGTGCTGTAAGAATTAAAAATTGCAATAGAAGTTGGTTGTCAGGTAAACTGTCTTATTAACAATGAAGTTTGAATCATTCTGTTTCATAGAATATTATAGTTACAATCCCTTAACGGCACGGTATTATCCAACCCTCCCCTAGTTGTAGCTGATCATACGATCTTAAAAAAAACTTTAAATAACAAACTTATAAAATTACTTTAAAATAAAACTCCGTGTTTTACATCATTGTTTATAAGACATCCAGAGCAAATACAAACGTTTTAACTCTCCAACATTTCGATATCTTCATTTGTTACTTTCCGTATCGTTTTTCAATCGCAAATTCGCATTCTAAAATATAACATTGGATATTATTTCATAAATGAAAATTAAATACACGTGAGTTAATTTAGGATGGGTTGCAAACACAGAAACTATTTTCAAGAAGTTTCTCGGTGAATGCAGAGAAGCTAATTAATAAATAATAACCATTTCACGGTTTTCCAGCCAACTGTTAATTAAAAATGAATTTATATCCACAGTGACTGCTTCGAGTTAGATAATAATTTCCAGAATTAATGCACGTATTATATTTATTTGTTGGAAGTAGAGACGGATACAAAACGCTATGAAATATTCTCCTGGTGATGATTTTAAT
Organism: Cosmopolites sordidus; assembly: GCA_031761425.1. Taxonomy (NCBI): domain Eukaryota; kingdom Metazoa; phylum Arthropoda; class Insecta; order Coleoptera; family Curculionidae; genus Cosmopolites; species Cosmopolites sordidus. The sequence continues at coordinate 780,296 of JARFXV010000009.1, forward strand.
CATTTTCAGTTTATCATCCGTCTACCCTACGTTTTATCCCCTGTCTCCATCAAATGGGCCATTAAGGGTAAAATACAACATTTCTGGCCGTTTTGCAATTGACACGAAACATGGTTCTGGTTTGGACAATGTCAAATAAAATATATCGTAAACTAGTTTTCACTTTATTAAATTTATGGAAGAAACTTTCGTATCCTGCAATATTTTGCCCTGATTGTATGCAAACTATTGCAATATTAGTACTTTTGCAGGACTAGAAATTATTATAATACTGAAATTTTAAAAATAGGATCAGTGATTACACTGCTACCATTTTAATTTTTTTTTGAATAAATCTTGACCCAATATGATTTATTCTAATAAATAATTCATTCTTTTCTTTTATCATTTACGTCATATCGTCATTTTTCATAATGTTACTTCTTTTTGCCAAATGAAACTTCTTTTTGTCATGTTCATGCAATGCATTAATGTTTATAAAATGAACCACGTTATTTTACAAACTGAAAACAGCAAACGTAATCCTGTATGTGTTCCAAAGTATTCTTTCTGAAACAGGAATATGTTTTCAAGATTGGCTCTCAAATTCCTTTAACAGCGTATCTAAATTCGTTATGTCAAGGCGGACATGCTACATTATATCTAGGATAAATAAAAATGTTTGTTTTTGATGTTTTCTTCTTTTTATCTATATACTTGTGTAAATTTTATTCATCATTCTTTCATTCTTTTTTTAATTTTTCTTTTATGACAGGTGTGTTCATTTATATGAACTCGTACACAAAAAGAAATAACAAAGGGCGCACTAAATAAAGGATCCCAACTAGAACTAGTGGGATTGTGTTGAAGAACATTAAAAGTACACAAAAAACAAGGATTTTTTTCCATGCTTCTTGCTTATTTCTTCAATAAACAGTCGTACCTCTGGTAATTTTTCTTCAACTATTTTCGTTCTACGAACGTTCCGCTATAATCTTACTGATGACGGCTTAAGGACAGAAACCGGTCTCGGGAGACGATTGCTGACGTTTGACGCATTCTCAGGAAACAGAAATCTGCTATATGTTTCATAGTTATTAATGTTAATTTATTTTTTATCAATTCTTATGTGGCAAGAAAAAAAAATTAAGTATATTATAATTATCAGCCCAGGTTATCCATTTCAATAACATTTTTAATCTAGTTACAGAGGGATTCAGTCTTTTATTTCATTAAATTTTTGCCTGTTTTATTATTCTTAGCCACTCTTTTCTATCGGTTGCTTTCTTTTTCTAATATGTTATATCCATCCCCCACAGGTCCTTCCCAACTCTTGACCCCATTCCCTTCCCAGATCTTCTCTTGCGTTGTGATGCCTCCATGATCTTTCTCAATATCTTCTTGTCTGTGTCTACTCTCGATTCTCACCATGTGACCTCTCCAACTCTAGTTTTTTTACAATTCGCCGTTTAAATTAGGCGGTAATTCGAATGGACCCAATATATAATCGCCAATATGAATTAATTCACCAATATGAAATAGTGTATTAATTTAAAATTATAATTTGTTATTTTCTTTTTGATATGTCAATGATATTTATATTGAAACTCTTTGTCATTGTCAATATAAATATAATTGAAATATCCAAAAAATTAGTGTGTAATGTTATGGTTCCAATTATGTTCTTGTTTTGAAGGTGTAGTCTGGAGTTGGACTGGAAGCGGACAACACTTGAAAATGCCAAATGAGATTTTGGCGAAACGTCGTGACTCTTCGCAGAATCAATGGATCGACACCCGGAATGATTTAGAAACATTATCTACCATCCGTGAAAATATTAGATATATATATATATATATATATATATATATATATATATATATATATATATATATATATATATATATATATATATATATATCGCCATTCCCCATCCGACGGAAAGTCGACGAGAGTATAGATTGCTGACTGTGGATATGGTCTCCCTGTTCTTGACGGGAGAGCATGTGTCGGTACCCTGAAGAGCCTGAACATAGAGAGGCAAAACATGTGCCCTCCAATTGTAGGGATGGGTGGGTCTCATTCCCGGTCACGCACCTAACAAAAAATGTTCATATATATATATATATATATATATATATATATATATATATATATATATATATATATATATATATATATAGAGTTTTTTTACGTCTTTGGACTGCGTCTAACGGTGGGGCTTCCTTTCGGTCAAGCAAACTAACCATTGCTCATATACATATCATCAACAGCCTGTGTCGATCCACTGCAGGATGAAGGCCTCTTCAGCATGTTTCCAATTTTCGGTCCTGGGCTTTCCTCTGCCACTCTGGTCCAATATACTTAACGATGTCATCAATCCATCGTGCTTTCGGTCTTCTTCGCGGAGATTTACGATCAACCGGTATCCACTCCAGGATTGCCTTGGTCCATCTGCCATCTCATCGCCTCGCTATATGGCCTGCCCATCTCCATTCAATTGCTTTATTCTTCCAATGATGTCACAGACTTTCGTTTGTTCCGTGGTCCATGTGCAGGTCTTTCTCTCCCCCTCTGTGCTACTCGAAGTTTTTGAATTGATTGCTATGTGCTAGTGTCCAGGTTTCACTTCCGTATGTCATAACGGGTAGAGCGCACTGATCGAAGACTTTTCTTTTCAGTCAAAGTGGTAGTCTGCTCTTAAACACAATGTTGAGCCCGCCAAATACCCGCCAGTCACATTTAACCTGCCGTTCCACCTCCCGGGCGGTATTCCCCTCCATTGAAATCCTCTGTCCAAGATATATAAAGAGGTCCACAATCTCCAAATCCCTTCCTAAATCTGAAATTCCTCTGTCCTGAGCGAAAGTTATTGAACATAATCTGACTCTTTTTCCTGAACCAAATGGTTCGCCGGCCCTTTGCAGTTCTAGTATGCGTCTTTGCACGCTCCTTTAGGTTTTGTAAAAGGAGAACGATATCATCTGCAAATCTAAGGTGGTTTAAGTTTGCACCATTGATCTTTACACCTTCTGCCGTACACCTCGTTCTACATTAATTCCCACTTCAAGATCATCAAGGTGAATTGTGGCTGTAGCTCCATCATATATCGATCCTAATAGGTTTACATATGCTTTATCCGCCCCTTGGCTAAGCAGTGCATCCATTATTGCATGCTTTGAAAGGGAGTCAAATGCTTTTTCGTAGTCGATCAAAGCCTAGCACAGTGGCATGGTGTATTCGTTGTGCCATTCTATGGCTTTGTGCTTTACAACCTGGATGTGATCCATTACACTAATTCCACTTCTGAATCATGTTCGTTCTCTTGGTTGTGCGTCATTCAATTTTTTTAATATTCTTTTAGAAATTATCTTAGTGAAAACTTTGTACATTACTGATAGAAGACTTATTGGACGGTAGTACTTTAAATCTTGTTGTGCTCCCTTTTTATGTAAAAGGATCACTTCTGCCTTTTTCCATAAGTCAGGTACTTTTTGTTCTTTGAGGCATTTTGAGTATAATTTTGCCAGTATTTTATGTAACGTTCGAAGACCAGCTTTTAGCATTTCGACAGTTACACTGTCCTTTCCTAGAGCCTTGCCGTTTTTCATCGATTCAATAGCATTTGTTACTTCCTCCACCAGGATATCTCGTATTTGTTCTTCCGTGGGTGTTGTTGTCTTTGATTGATTCCGATCTTCATATAACTGAGAATAAAATCTTCTGACAACCTCTTACATTTGTGTAGCGCCCTGCATACTGTGCCATCCTCATGCCTTAAGGCATATATTTGCGTTCTTTTATTTCTCAGTTTCTGTTTAGCCTTGTTAAATCCTTTGTTTTCTTCACCGGTGTGACAAAACAATCTCAAAATAGCTTCCTCTCTCCAGCAGTTTCCCAGAATCCACTTTGCCCTTCTTTGATCTTACCATTCTTTCGCATTCTCTTCGACAATTAATCCTGACTTTTGCTCGTACCATTCGGTGTATATGTATATGTATATATATATAAATAGTATATGGATATAAATGTATACATATATATATATATATATATATATATATATATATATATATATATATATATATATATATATATATATATATATATATATATATATATATATATATATATATATATATATATATATATATATATATATATATATATATATATAAAAAATATTGATCAAACAGCCCAGTTCATGTGAATTTATAATACTGAGATTATTTCGTCTTTGTGTGTTTCTCTGAAAATTTAACACGAAAATTCGTTAATTCTCCAATCGATTTGGTTATTTGGCAATTGGATCAGCGAAAAGGAAATACCACTGATTATTTCTCGAATCCCTCGAGGCGAAGGCGCGTCCGTTTTTGTTTTCGGAAATTTTCGATTTAAATACGAATGGTCTTTCAAAGAACACTCAGGGTTTGAATAGAATATTTTCATTTTCCACTTCTAATTCAGAAGCAGTGAGAAAACTCGATCGCTTTCGAATAGAAATTCTTTGTTTTCGCCATATCATGCCATAAACTCTTTGAAAATTAAAGTACCCTCCCGCTAAGAATTATTATAACAGATACTGTTCAAATAGAAGCATTTGTCTTTTTCTAAGTTGGTATAACCGTTCTTGACATCTGTGAGTTTCATGTCATTTCGGTTTAAAAATTATCCCATTTTTTTCTAATTATTAAACATTTAGGGAAGAGGGGGTCAATTGGACCAAAAAGGCATTAACGATTTTTTTTAATTAATTTAAAAAAAAATATTTTCTTTAGATAATATAGTCGTTTGTTATTCGCTTTATCGTTTCCGATGGGTAAATTAGTCAATATATGATTATAATTTTAAAAAATTATAATTGTTCAACCGCGTCAAGTTGTTGAACTGACCCCAGCGCATGCGTAATTGAACCAAGAGTATCAGAAACAAAAACAAACTGAAACACTTTGAATACATAATGTATTGTTCTTCCTTGTCACTTCAACTTTCTCGTGACACCCTACAAATAGTCAGGGCCTGATATTCCCCTATACCAAAATGAGTCCGGTTTGCGCATGACGTCACTCATTGAGTAAAATTCAAATATCTTCGTCGCTAGACTTTGAAATATATTTTAAATTCATTGTAATTGGAAATAAAGCTTTATATTGAGGATAAATATTTTATCAATGTGGGTAACACACTACAAAATTATATATAACAAACATGTACACAATTTTGTTTGAATTTGACTAGAAGTGAAAAGACACTATTTACAGAGCAAAACAACTTCGATAGTTCGAGTAGTTTTTATTTATCGACAAAAACATTTCGTTTTATAGATTAATATTATTTATAACGATTATTTGAAATGTATATAAACAAATCATTTTGTTTCTCAGTTTAAAATGTATGTAAAAAATAATATACATTGGTTATATAAAATTGCAATATGCAAATTGAAAGTTTTCTAAATATTGGGTTTTCAATGTAATATCCAGCTGAATTCGATATTTTTGTCACAAATAAAATATTAATTATTCAACACATCTAGCCATATTTTATATTGATATTAAAAATGACAACATTTTGTTTCCTAAATTTAAAATTGTACAAATTTCTTAAGCTTATGTTCATTGTGAATTAGCTAGCTATAAGTGTAATTATGTAATAGTTTTAGTAATCTTTCTTTTACCTAATTTTATACTTATATTCGCGATCGAAAAAATAGTTTTTTTTGCTTTTTTTGGACATTCAATATGGCTACTTCTAAGCATCAAATTATTCAAATAATTTTTGATAAAGTAAAGTTTTGGGGTTGGAGGCGCATCAGTAACTGAGAAGGTTATTTAGCGACTGGACCTACAGCTTAACGTGGGTTCCGAACCACGGTCATCAGCTACCGAAAACCCCGGTCAACACCCCCCTCAGGCTATCAACCCTTGGTTTTGTGCTTTAACCGAAAGTATCTCGAGAAGTCTACCGACTGGCGAGTGACCAACGTAAAAAACCTCTCAGAAGGCATCCGACCTTACCCAGCCTCGAACTGGCGTGACTGAGGGGTCATTCCTTGTCAAATTTTACACTCTTACCTAGAAACATTCACAAGAATTTTAGGAAAACTTTTTTGCCTAGTACGGGATTCGAACCCGGTCCACATTAACTGCCGTAACTTAAGGCTGACACCTTAGTCACCACAGCTAATGTGGCTCCTATAATTTTTGATCAAGGATTCTCAATTTACAGACTTAAAAATTTGTTCAAGCTGTTTCGTTTGTGAAAGAAAATCTTCAGAAGGTTTGTGTAAAGCTCCTTCACTTAAATGATCAGTCCAGGTATATTTGGGTCTTTCTAAACTGGAATGATTTAACTTATATATATATATATATATATATATATATATATATATATATATATATATATATATATATATCCAGCTAATATTCAAGTTCATGAAGATCCTCGTCAACATCTCCTTCATGAGCACTGTCCAACATAAGTGGATCATTTTTGGAGTCGAATTTCTTGATCATTAAACCACTTATTGGCAAATCTAGGGTATAAACATGGAATATTAGAAATATTACTACCATCACCATCATTACTATTTCTACCACCATCCCAACATCTAATCAAGAATAAATAAATAAAACACCATACTTATTAAAGCAACAAATTTATAAACATGATTCAATGTTTTTGGGTTTAATTTCTATTGCAATTATTTTTCTTTTGTGATAATTACCTGGTCAACAACTCGGCGAGACTTGTTTTCTCTCCCTTTTTTCAATTCTTGCAGATTGTTCATTCGATATTGGTTTTTTAGAACTAAATGCCAGATTTAGAGTCGATACAAGATTATACTTCAATCCTCGGTAACTTTTTGATGTGCATTTTAACAATTGACATGTTGAAGAATAAAAAACTTCACATCACAAGGGTTCTTTTTCGATTGATTGAAGTTACACCCAAACACAGCACAACGCATTATCATTATTGTATATTGTAGATTAACACCACACAAACGCCGTACATAAACTTCTAGTAAACTTGTTGTATGTCAAAACTATGATGTTGTTCAAATTTTACTCAATGGATGACGTATTCCCGCCAACAAAGCTCCGCCCACCATGCGCAATATCTTACCTTAGTATTTATCATACCGTGACAAATAGCTCAATTATATTTAATAGAAATATTTTGTATTAAAAAAATGTCACATTGATGCTTTAGCACCTCGAACTTCAGCTGAATTGAATGGAATGCTATTTTTGAGAAAATCTGTGACAACACAAAATATCCACAGCAGCTATAGTATCAGAATTAGCCTTTATGAACCCTTTGTCACACGTTACTGGACTAAATTAGTAACAAACAATATTATATTTTGCACTTAACCAACAATAATTTGACAGTATATGTACAGGTAGAAGCCGTTGACAGTACTGACGTGAAAACACTTTACTATTATGACGTCACAAACATGGCAACCAAATCGTGGCAAAATTTTATAAATTTTAATTCATTCATAATTAATTCTAACAAACTTTTAAAATGTTTTTCGCATCGATTGTTAATATTATTTAGGATAAAGTTTTAAAATAAAATAAAAAAATCGATAACTATTTTTTATTTAAAAGCCCTTAAAAGCCCAGTTAACCCCCTCCCCGACTCACTCCTATGTGAGTAATGTTTCTAAATGGATATTTGATCGAGAAGAGAATTTGCATTAACACCCATTAGATCATCTATCAAAAAAACTCTCTGTTCAAACACATTATCTATTGCCATAATATTTTACTGACTACTTTACTTCAAACCGAAATTATTAAAAAAGTCTAATTTAAAATTACGACAATGTATTATGACAACGCTTCATTTCGCCAATATCATCATGGCCCGCTATGTCACAGTTGCATTTTATCGTTTTATTTTTCGTGCTGAAATTGAAAAGGGCAAAACAGTTGTGAAACATAAATCAAAGGGCGCGTTTTCTAGGCACGCAAAAATTCCAAAAAAAAACACAAAATTGGGCTCGTACATATTGAGAGTGGTAGAAAACTAATTTCGAAATTTTACTTCCCCGTATTTTTAATTCTTTGGATTTTTCTCATGTCTAAATAGTAAATATAAATAACAAAATTGAAGGTTCGATGAATTTTGGGTCAATAAAGGAACCGATGCTTCTTGTCGCTAATTCTATTTATATCTAACAATATTAAATTTTTACATCTAACAATCTAAATGTGAATCGATTCGATAACGGAGCATTATCAATGCCCCATTAACAAAATATACTCTACGGCCATGTCCGGATCGCATTCCGGAAAAGCCCAGAACAGACGAGACAGCGTGTCTTTATTGGAACTGGCGAGAATCTAATAGCACTCAACAGCTCGAAAGGCAGTCATCAAGAGCTGGAAAGATGCGATTGAAGGGCGAAAAGTTTCGTAAATGCGACCGCCGACACGGTCGTATCGGCCTGGTTTAGAGAGTAATAAACATCAGCGTTTAGGGGCTTAACGGTTTGTATGACTCAGTTCCGGCTCGGGTTTGAATTAGGTGGGGATGGTTCATTTTGTTCGGGAACGAGGGTTGTGAAATGTTTGTGGCCTTTTCAAGCTTAATTTAATAAAAATACACTATTGATGAGGCGGTAAAACCCAGCGTAATGTTTATATCCGACGAACACACCATTAGAGATGCGATTAGTGTTTTCATTAATTAAAAACTTTAATGCCAGGAAATAAACACCTATAGAAACTGTGATTATTGGAGATCCCTCACGTTGGAACCCGCATTAAAGAACACTCGCTTTTTTTTGCTAATTTTTACCTAGAAACGATGCTAATAAAAGTAATAGTAGTTCATTTTTTTGTAGTGTCACTAATTATGCAAGAAAAATAATAGATATTGTTCAAGGCAGTAAATATTGATAATACTACGAAAACTAGGAGTGAAATTAGTGTTAAATTGTTTGTAGTTTATTGTAGTCACAAGAAAAAAGTTTTTACTACATTCATGTAAATAAATATCAGATAAAATGGAAAACAACGAAGTTATCGGAAAAAACGTCCCTCACACAGAAATAACAAATGATATAAATGTTTGTAGTAGTACGTGACGTGTGTATATTAGTAGTGTTAAACTTTGTTATAACTGCAAACAAAAGAATCAACTGATCAAAAAATGATTATGCTTCAAAAAGGTTAAAGTCTAAGAAATTAAACCGTTTGTAGCTTCTTGAACTAGTATATATATATATATATATATATATATATATATATATATATATATATATATATATATATATATATATATATATAGAAAGTACACTCGCGCTCGACGTTGGTGCTTTGTCGTTCCCCCATCCGCCACCCAAAGCGCCAGCAAGCTGGACGCTGGCGCTGAACGCCCGGAGAGCGGATGAAGGGAGCGACTAAAGCCATGACCATATAAATCGGCCATGCCGAATGGTGGATGCAGTCTCATGCAGCACTGCTAACTGTGGTAAACGGGAGCGACAGATAAACTGTGCGAGACCGTTCGTGACCCGTCTAACCTCGGTTAAGTACCAGGGGTCTGATCAAAAATTAATTAAGTGGGCTTGTGGAGAAAGATATTAATATATATATATATATATATATATATATATATATATATATATATATATATATATATATATATATATATATATATATATTGTATTGTATCAATACCCATTCAGAATCACCACCACTAACACAAGAAGAGATCCACAGGTACATAAACAAACTGAAGAATAACAGGACATCCGGTGAAGATCGGATTGTCGTTCCCCCATCTGCCACCCAAAGCGCCAGCAAGCGTCTCCCATGACCGGTTTCTGGCCTTAAGCCGTCATCAGCTGGACTCAGGCTGAACGCCCGGAGAGCGGATGAAGGGAACGACTAAAGCCATGACCATATAAATCGGCCATGTCGAATGGTGGCTGCAATCTCATGCAGCACTGCTATCTATGGTAAACGGGCGCGACAGATAAACTGTGCGAGACCGTTCGTGGCCCGTCTAACCTCGGGTAAGTACCAGGCCTGATAAAAAATTAATTATGTGGGCTCGTGGAGAAAGATATTAATATATATATATATATATATATATATATATATATATATATATATATATATATATATATTGTATTGTATCAATACCCATTCAGAATCACCACCACTAACACAAGAAGAGATCCACAGGTACATAAACAAACTGAAGAATAACAGGACATCCGGTGAAGATCGGATTGTCGTTCCCCCATCTGCCACCCAAAGCGCCAGTAAGCGTCTCCCATGACCGGTTTCTGGCCTTAAGCCGTCATCAGCTGGGCTCAGGCTGAACGCCCGAAGAGCGGATGAAGGGAACGACTAAAGCCATTCCCATATAAATCGGCCATGTCGAATGGTGGCTGCAATCTCATGCAGCACTGCTATCTATGGTAAACGGGAGCGACAGATAAACTGTGCGAGACCGTTCGTGGCCCGTCTAACCTCGGGTAAGTACCAGGCCTGATAAAAAATTAATTATGTGGGCTCGTGGAGAAAGATATTAAATATATATACATATATATATATATATATATATATATATATATATATATATATATATATATATATATATATATATATATATATATATATATATATATATTTTTTGTATTGTATTGTATTGTATCAATACTCATTCAGAATCACCACCACTAACACAAGAAGACATCCACAGGTACATACACAAACTGAAGAATAACAGGACATCCGGTGAAGATGGTATTACGCGGAACTATTGAAAAACCTCCGACCAAATTCATTGCAGGAACTTAGGCAAATTATCACGAACATCTGGCAAACAGAAAAATTACCAGATGAATGGAAATGTGCTCTTACCCACCCGCTGCAGAAGAAGGGAGACAGAACAGATGTGAACAACTACAGAGGAATCTCCTTACTTACAAAATTTGTCACTTACAAAATTTTCTCAGCATGCTTTCTCCAGAGAACACAAGAACAACTAGAACACAAAATTGGTGAGTACCACCATGGCGCTCACCCTGATCGCTCATGCACCGAACAAATATTTTACAAAGCTACCAGGAAGGACCTAATCATCTGCACGTTCCTAGACTTCAAGAAAGCATGCGACTGCATCGACCGAAAATCTCTGTTCAACATCCTAGAAGAACAAGGATTCGACCCCAAAAAACACTACGATTGATCAAGCAGACACTGACCAACATAACCTCTAAAGTGACATTTATGGGAAAAATTTCCGAGTCCTTCCTGATTAAAACCGGAGTACGCCAAGGGGATGGGTTATCCCCACTCCTGTTCAATCTGGTCCTGGACAAAGTTATAAGGGAATAGGAAAAAGAATTAAAAAATCAAAGACACTGGAAACCAATACGACTCGGACGACCCAAAAACAACATAGAAATATCATGCCTAGCCTTCGCAGGCGACCTATCCATACTCGGTGACAATGACAATAAGGCAACCAAACAGACAGAAGTCATCAAGAAATGTGCAGGCAAAGTCGGCCTACAAATCTCCTTTCAAAAAACCGAATTCTTCAGTTCAAATTTAGATATCCAAAATTTAAACACCAAATAGGGCAAGATAAATAGGGTCACTCACTTCAAATACCTGGGCGAGATCCTCCTACCCACAATATCATTACTTTTCGTAATATTATCAATATGTACTGCCTTGAACAATATCTATTGTTTTTCCTGCATTACTGACACTACAAAAATGAACTATACTACATTTATTAGCATCGTTTGTAGGCAAAAATAAGAAAATGCGAAGAAAAATCGAGTATTCTTTGATACCGCTACTGTCAAAACAAATTTCTAATCAGTCGTCATTTATATGAGACAGATAGTGTAATCTGCCATGAAGGATAATTTTTCACAAAAGAATACGAAAATCTAATATTTCTCCTTGTAAAACTGAAAGAAATATTCTTATGAATGTGGCGGAGCCTTAAAACCAAGCAACTGTCATATTTAAATACCAGTAAGGCTTTTGAAGTTTGCAACAAGTAAACCGCTTGATTTTATTTTTTCCTCCCGTTTTCTCGCCCTAAACCAAATAAATGAAATAGGAAAATTTATGCTTATGATGGTTATAAAGCGCCAGCGAGAATAAGAGCGTGAAATGAAAGATCTTTTATTGCTGCAGTTAGACATCGTCGGAATCTATAAAATGCCATAAATTTAATATGAAACTTTATCAGTTTTTTTAAATTTATACTTATTTATACTTATTGGAGCACATGTTTCGTCTGTTGGTGGTTAGATTCATCAGGGTATCGACATATGCTCTCTCGCCAAGCGCGAGGGAATGGGTGGGGCTTCCTCCTAGTCAAGCAACTAACTATTGCTCATTATGGCGGAGAAGCAGGTTGTTGTGCGTTCCACATGAGATTGTGAAACCCAACGGTCGGGGGTGTATAACTCCTGACTACTGTTGCCTCGTTGGACGCAGTCCAAAGAAGTAAAAAAACTCCATTTACAAGCCATCCGACGAGAGGTCAGCGAAAATATGGATTGTTTGATTGTGGAGAGAGGCTCCCTATTCTTGGCGAGAGAGCATATGTCGGTACCCTGATGAGTCTAACCACCAACAGACAAAATTTGTGCCCTCCAATGTAGGGAATGGGTGGGGCTTTGAATTGCTCATTATGGACGCAGGTTGTTGCGCGTTCCACATGAAATTGTGGAACCCAACGATCGGGTCGATATATATATATATATATATATATATATATATATATATATATATATATATATATATATATATATATATATATATATATATATATATATATATATGATGGAGCTACAGCCACAATTCACCTTGATGATCTTGAAGTGGGAATTAATATAGAACGAGGTATACGGCAGGGTGACGCAATATCGCCTATTCTTTTCTCGGCTGGCCTTGAAGAAGTATTCCGTAAACTGGATTGGGAACAGGATGGTGTAAAGATCAATGGTGCAAACTTAAACCATCTTAGATTTGCAGATGATATTATTCTCATTTCACAAGACCCAGAGGAGCTGCAAAGACACATACAAGAACTGCAAAGGGCTGGCGAACCATTTGGCTTGAAAATAAACCTCAGTCAGGTTATGTTCAATAACTTCGCTCAGGACAGAAGAATTTCAGTTCTAGGAAGGGATTTAGAGATTGTGGACAGCTTTATATATCTTGGGCAGAGGATTTCCATGGAGGGGAAAACCGCCCGGGAGGTGGAACGGCGTGTTAAATGTGGCTGGCAGGCATTTGGTAGGCTCAACATAGTGTTTAAGAGCAGACTCCCACTTTGCCGGAAAAGAAAAGTATTCGATCAGTGCGTTCTACACGGTTATGACATACTGAAGTGAAACCTGGACACTCACATCGCAATCAATTCAAAAACTTCGGGTGGCACAGAGGGGAATGGAAAGATGTATGCTTGGCATTACAAGATGAGACAGAAAGTCCTGCGCATGGATCAGGGAAGAAACAAAAGTCTGTGACATCATTGGAAGAGTAAAACAGTTGAAATGGAGATGGGCAGGCCATATAGCGAAGAGATGGGACGACAGATGGACCAAGGCAATCCTGGAGTGGCTACCGCTTGATCGCAAACGTCCGCCAAGAAGACCGAAAGCACGATGGATTGATGACATCGTTAAGTATATCGGACCCGAGTGGCAGAGGAAAGCCCAGGACCGTGAAGGTTGGAAGCATGCTGAAGAGGCCTTCATCCTGCAGTGGATCGATACGAGCTGATGATGATGATGATGATGATGATGATATATATATACAATACAACGAAGTGTGAAAATTTTTGAATTATTTTATGAAAATGGGCGTTCACAAAAGCTTGTATTTATTTTAGAAAATTTTGTACTTTATGAAATTTTTATTCATTAGGCAAATTTATTAAAGAAAAAGAATCACTGAGAAATTAGTCTCCGTGTTGTAACTTATTCAATGATATTCTTTTATTTACATAAGAATAGATATTATTGACAGTTTTTGAGTTTTAGATCGTGGCAAAAAACCCAAAAAAAATTGTTTTATTTTTAGTCAATATATTTATAGTTATTGATATTAGATAGCTGATTCGTTAAAGTTAATCGATACATTTGTCGTTTGTATTATATCAATATCACATTTCTGTTTGAACAGATTGTTAATTAAATAGAAGTTAATAGATGAAAAAATCAAGATTTATAATTAACAAATATTATCACGTCTATTTTAAGCTTGTGATTGCAGAACGAATATGAAAGAATTACCCCGTGTCAAATCTAATGAACGCAAATACAAAGCCAGAAAGAACAACCATCAAATGTTTTAAATGATATTTTGAGCACATAAAGTTGAATGAAATTATGGTTGCATAATTCTCCCCGAGCCATAATCTATCAAAAAACGAAAACTTCTATCCCGAACTCATATTTATTCAGGTCAGGTCCGGGCCATTTGAAAGAAAAATTCCCCTAAAAGTTTCGGGTGCTATAAAACTAAGCAACCGTCATATTTGAATACCGTTAGGACATTCGTAGTGCAACAAGTTACCCGCTAAATTTTATTTTTTTTGTTCCGCTTTCTCACACCAAACCAAATAAATAAAATGGGGAAATTTATGCTTATGATGGTAATAAAACGTCAACGGGAATAAAGCCGTGAAATAAAAGATTACAACTGGATATTTCTTTGAACTCGAACAGCTTTTCCTTGAGTACAAATTTCAAACGGATATCTAAGTCAGGATATAGGGAAGCTATGGAACAGGAAACTAATAGAAAAGCTTCTAGTTAAAAAATCGAATAGAAACATTATTGGAAATATAAATACCATATATATTCAATTTGTATATTAATGCAAACTTTGTTTCACTTAATCACTAAATAAAAAATGACCGGAAACGGGCCCCACCCATTCCTGCTATTGGAGGGCATATGTTTCGATTCTTGATGTTCCATACTCTTCAGGGTACCGACATATACTGTCTCTTGCAAAGAATCAATTGTGATAGGGTCTTTCTATTCTTGACGAGAGAGCATATGTCGATACCCTGAAGAGTCTGGAACATCAAGAGACGAAATATATGCCCTCCAATTGCAGGAGTTTCCTGCAATTGGAGGGCATATTTTTTCCTTGCGTTCGTCTAGAGCTCGGCTGATGACGGCTGAAAGGCTAGAAACCGGTCCCGAGAGACGCGTGACGTCGCATGGTTGACAGTTCGGCGAAGGCGATCGGTGGCACCACGTGGAGAATGGGTGAAAGATTTCTGTAATATTTTCCCTCCACGGTTCCGTTACTCCACCTTGTGGGCATATAGATATATATATATATATAACCAATAACAGTGGCAACTAACCACTGTCCATATATATATATATATATATATATATATATATATATATATATATATATATATATATATATATATGGACAGTGGTTAGGTGCCCGACCGGGAGGAAGCCCCACCCATCCCCCACACTAGAGGGCACATATATACATATATACATCAGGGCATCATATACAAATATACATCAGGGTTCACAACTAGAAAAATGAGATTACGCGATGCATTTTCCCCGGAAAATTGAATGTAGATATCGGATATGCTCAATATAATAACAGAAATCTTCCATCGACTGCTACAAACATTCACCGTAGAATGACGCAAGCTGCATTGACATTGCGACCCGCTATCGATATCTCTAGTTGACTTGGCTTAGTTCTGATCGTTTCTCATGAGCTGTCTTCTTGCGTTACCGATTAAAGTCATGGCCATATAAATCGGTCGTTCCTTCATCCACTCGCCAAGCGTTCAGCTGGAGCCCAACTGATGACGGCTTAAGGCTAGAAACCGGTCTTGGGAGACATTTACTGGCACTGTGTATGTGGATAAGGGAATAGCAAAGCACAAACGTGGATCACGGGTGAACTTTTTTTCGTTTTTCATTACTTTTCTCCGCGAGCTCACGTCACTATTTTTCGAACATTAGTTCGTTATTAGTTCCATAACTCCCAGCACTTTATCAGTTTTTATTTGGGAAGTTTCTTCCTGATCCTCTTCTTGGTCTAGTTCGATCATCTTTTCAAAGTATAGTTTCCGTATATTCATTATTTATTTTTTTCGTTAATATATTCCCTCCTTTGCCTTAATATTTAATAACTCCCCGGAATGTATTTTCAAAGACATGATAAATATATTTTAATGCCTATATTTATTTACAAAACTTTCTAAACATTCTAAAAGTAACAACATCTTTCAAAGCCCGTAACAATTAGAGAAGATTTAACAACAGCATAACCTCACAAATTACTTCCTCTTTCACGTTAGACACTTCCTCCCACCGCTGCCAGCATGGAAACATGCAGTCAGAAACTCGAGCCATTTTTTTAAGTAATTTAGGTAATTTCTGTAGTCGTTTGGAAGTCCCTAATTGGCTCCAATTAATTGTTCGCGGCTTTAATTAAATTCGGAAGTATATCGTGACAGCGCCGAGACGTTCGCGCGCGGCCTATAAATGACGGTGGGTGGCGAGGAGGAGTCGACCTCGTGAAAGGGAAGTTAGTTTGATAATGGATGTTGCGCCCTGGCATTTGCCATTATTAATAGTTGGCCGTGGTTTCTGATTGAAATTATGCAAGAAGAGACTGATATAGAGAAAGGGATGAGGGGGATAAGGGGTAATGTGGGAAACATAGTTTTTCTTCGTGTAATGTGCCGTAGAACAATAATTGTATTATGAACATACTGGGCATTGACTTTACCTGTCCACCCCAGCTCATATTCAGGAACATGACAGTTCAAACAATATAGTTTCAAAATTCATTTTTTGTTACAGAAATCTTAGATAAATACTTACATCGGAACCTTTTGTGTGAAATACTGAAGATAATCAAAACAATTCACTTGTTTTTAATATTCCGACACACTTTTCGCTAATCATCAGAACTTTAATACATTTTGATTCCATATTTCGGAATTTTTACTCTGGATTATTGTAATCATCACAGATCACCAACTTATGGAAAAATGCAGAAGTTATCCTTTTATATAAAAAAGTAGCACAGGAAGATTTAAAGAACTACCGTCCAATAAGTCTCCTATTAGTGGTGTACAAAGTTTTCACCAAGATAATATGCAAAATAATATTAAGGAAATTTAATGACGCACAACCAAGAGAGCAAGCAGGATTCAGAAGTAGATTCAGTACAATGGATCACATCCAGGTTATACAGCAGGTCATAGATAGACACGACGAATACACTATGTTTGGCTTTTATCAATTATAAAAAAGCATTTAATTCAGTCTCAAAGCTCGCTGTAATTGATGCATTGCTTAACAAAAGTGTAGAGAAAGCCTATGTAAACTTGGCATTTGCAATGCTTGTCTGAAGACTGAAGCATTGTGAATGCCAAGTGTGACCTTGGCGAAACGTCTGCACGTTCCCAACAAACGATCAACGATCCCAACACAAACAATCGAATGTGCTCCCGGACTAATAGTCTAATGTATTCTTCCATCCGTGAAACACTACGAACTAATATATATATACATATATATATATATATATATATATATATATATATATATATATATATATATATATATATATATATATATATATATATATATATATACCCTTTCGTAACATTCTGCCTGGAACCTCGGGTGTAGTACCAGGTATGCCCACAAGGTAGCGTAACGGAACCGTGAAGGGAAATATTACAGAAATCCTTCACCTTTTCTCCACGTGGTGCCATATGATGGGGGGGGGGTGAGTTGTGTGCGATCACGACCCGTCATCAAAATGGCCAATTGACCTGGCCTGGCCTCGATCGTCTCTCCCAATTGTTTTCCTTGCGTTCGTCTGGAGCTCGGCTTATGATGGCTGAAAGACTAGAAACCGGCCCCGAGAGACACGTGACGTCGCATGGTGGACAGTTGGGGGAAGTCGATCGGTGGCTATATATAGGGATACCGACCGGTGGCTCTTCAGGATACCGACATGTACTCTCTCGTCAAAAATAGGAAAACCCTATCCACAGTCAACAACCCATACTTTTCGCCGACTTCTATGTATGTTGTAAATAATCTTTATTTCTATTCCTAAATTAGTATAAGTATGCAACCATCAATTAGCTTGGATTATCAGAAACGGCATAAAAGTGTTTGTCAATAAAGCAAGGAGAAAGTCCAGGTCCACCAGAGACTCAGTACAGAGAAATAGTTAAGAGTCGACCAGGAAAGCCATAGAGTCTCCTGTGTTCATCCATGTGAAGTCGAGACCGCATTAACATCTTTCCTAAATAGTTGAAAGTCTCATTTGTAGTTTAAAAACTACAGGCGTTTCAAAAAAATATACTTTGCATATAACCCCATAAAAAGAAACCACAAGGGTTAAGATCGGGTGACCTTGCGCGCCATGCAACTGGCCCTCTACAATCTATTCACTTATTAGGATTAGCTATCTAAAAACTCCCGCAATTCACGCCAAATTTAAACCTGTTAAATGTCCGTGGGAGCGTTTTAGTACCTTCTATATTACAAAAATAGAGAATGTTGCTGCCTTGCATATCAGAACATGCCCGTTTAAAAAATGTATGGTCGGCGATTTCAATATGAACTTGAAGCTGATTCCAAACAAACCGTCCAAAAATTAGCCATAAAATTTTAAAATTCATGATTCACAATACAACGGTGTTTAAAATAACTGACTAAAGTTCAAAGAGAAGGAATGTACCTGTCATATCAACTTCAAAACAATATTCAACGTGTAATCATCTGCAGTGTTCTTTGGTCCAAGTTAGGCAGAGTTTCTTTTCTTCAAGAAAATGTTATCGGAAACAAAATTATTCAGCTTGATATTCTGAATCCTAATAAAACCTTAAGTGCTGAATATTATTATGCCCATCCTGACTAAATATGGCTTTGATTCAAAAACGCCCAAGACTAATTAATCCAAAAATTATTAGTCTGCAAGATGACAATGCTAGACTCAAAAAATCACCAAAGAAAAATCAAAGAGTTAGGCTGGGAAGTACCGTATTGTCCTGATGCTGTACCATTAGATAGTCATCTTTTCAGATTTCTGAAACATTTTCTTCGTAAAAAAATAATCCTAATTCGGTTAGAATGTTCGAATGAACATTCGAATGAACATTAGAATTCATTCGAATGTTGTACTTCAAAATCACCCTCTCATTTTATAAAAAGAAAATAGATTGCTCTTTTTTCTTAAAAATAGCCCTACGAAGTTTTGGGTTGGCCCGATAGATTAACAATTATATTCTTTGGGGTTTCTTCCTGTTATGTTTAATTAGGATATAATAAATAGTTTCCATCTGGGTTTGAAGTTATTGGAAAATGATGTATCCAGTTTTGAACTAGGAAGAGGCCTAAATCAATCATGAGAGCGACATAGAACTGACAACAACGAAGTTATACGAAGTCATCGGCCAAATGTAATCGAATATTAATAGTAGCGGGACCTGTCCACCGCAGACCGTAAATAATATATTAACTGCAAAGCTCTTCGATCGGTTGCTAGCCGAAGTTTAAGCCGTCTCCGGCATCTAAATATTAACAATTCGACTCCCGATCTGCATGATATTCGACCGCCAAAAGTTGTCGCCGAGTTAACAACTTCAATTTGCGGTCGGCGAACTTTAAAAACTTGCCTGATCGCTCTTGGAATTAGGCCATGATACTCTGGAGACAGAATAGATGGATGAAGAGACTGTTGTTGAAACTGCAACCTGTTTGAGATATAACTGGACTAAGAGAAGTTTCCTTGAAACAATAACATTATTTAGATCGAAATATATGCAGCACTTAGATAGAAAAATATTTTATTCGACTAAGTTTAACTTTTAACGTATACGTTATAATGTTAGTTTTTCGTATAGATCATGACGGGTATGAAGACCAGGTTTGAACTTTTTTAAGGCTTTAGCGGCCTAATTTTAAAGATATTTCAAAAATATAGAAAATATGGGAAAAAAATGATGCATGAATATGGAAATGAAATAAATATGGGGATGGAAAAGTCCATCTGGACTCAGAAGTGAAATTGACTACATCATGACCAACGATATAACAATATTTACTAATTGTACTGTCTTTAACAATTTTAATGTTAGAAATGACTACCTAATGGTACGAGCAAAAGTTAGGATTAACTGTCGAAGAGAGCGCGAAAGAATGGTAAGGTTAAAGAGGGCCAAGGTGGATTCTGGGAAATTGGAAATTGCTGGAGAGGGCCAGCGATTTTGAGACTGCTTTGTCGAACCATTTTGCTGTGTTATAGGATCCGGAGGAGATAAAAATACAAGTTCAATATGAAGAAATTACCAACAATATGCCTTAAATGGCTGCTTCAATAGCACCAGAAGAAAAATGTCTCAAACAAACACAAATCTCCAGTGAGACCATTGATTTAATGAAGAAATGACGGGTAATGAGAAATGCAGAGAGTCCTTTTGGCAGGGTCTAGTAAGCTGAGCTCTGCAAAACTATAAGAAAACGTATCAGAGAGGATGCGCCGGTTCAACATGCAGCTAGTGCACAAAACCCTGGAAGAAAACAAAGCTGAACAAAAGTTGAGGACAAAAAGAAAAAAATTGGTTCCTTAATGCGTGAGGATGGCACAGGTGCAGGGAGCGTACGCAAATGTTAGAGGTTGTCAGACAATTTTATTTCCAGTTATATGAAGATCAGAACCAATCAAAGACAATAATACTCAAGGAAGAACAAATGCCAGATATCCTAGTGGAGGAAGTGACAAATGTAATAGAAACGTTAAATGGTAGAATGCTAAAAGCTGGTGAAAACTGAATGACGCACAACCAAGAGAGCAAGCAGGATTCAGAAGTGGATTCAGTACAATGGATCACATCCAAGTTGTACAGCAGGCCATAAAAAGGCACAACGAATACACCATGCCATTGTGCCATTTGTGACTGTTATCGACTACGAAAAAGCATCTGACATAACCTGAAAGCAGGAAATAATGGATGCATTGCTGAGCCAGGGCCAAAGCATATGTAAACCTATTAGGATGGATATATGATGAAGTTACAGCAACAATTCACCTTGATGATCTTAAAGTGGGAATTAATATAGAACGAGGGGTACAACAGGGCGACGTAATATCGCTTATTATTTTCTCGGCTGCCCTTGAAGAAGTATTCCGTAAGTTGGATTGGGAGCAGAATGTTATAAAGATCAATGGTGCAAACTTAAAAAATCTTAGATTTGCAGATGCTGTCGTTCTCCTTTCACAAGACCCAGAGAAACTGCAAAGATGTGTACAAGAGCTGCAAATGCTGCTGGCGAACAATTTGGTTTGAAAATAATCCTGAAAAAGATTTAGGTTGTGTTCAATAAATTCGCCCAGGACAGAAGAATTTCAGTTTTAGGAAGGTATTTGGACATTGTGGACCACTTTATATATATTGGGCAGAGGATTTCAATGGAAGGGGATACCGTCCGGGAGGTAGAACGACGTGTTAAATGTGGCTGGCGGGCATTTGGCTGAAAAGAAAAGTCTTCGATCAGTACATTCTACCCGTTATGACATACGGAAGAGAAACCTGGACACTCACATCGCAATCAATTCAAAAACTTCAGGTAGCACAGAGGGGACTGGAAAGATGTATGCTTGGCATTACAAGACTAGACAGAAAGCCCTGCACATGGATCAGAGAACAAACGAAAGTGGTCACTAACAGATTGGTCACGTGGAAGATCTCGATCATACTCCGGAAAAGTATTATATATCTTAATAGTAGTATACTGCACATTCTTCTGTATAAAACTAAAATTTCATCTTTCATTCACGAGATTCGACTTATACCTAGTTATATAACCATGCTTTGTGATAGCCTTCCCAAAGAGATCTCTATTATTAAAAACAAAAGTGTACCAATCCAAAATAAACATACTAATAAAAACATTTCTGCCGTTTTCGTAATGCTTCATTTGAAAACAATTGTGATTATTAATGTAAATGAAAATCTGACAATCTATGCTAAATCGCCCTTCAAAGATCATGCCCATATTCGAGAGCAAGGATATCGGTCTATAGTTAATTTCCTCATCTACTTTTCCCTTCTATTAAATTGCTGTTATAGGAGCAATTTTTAAATACCTTCCGATATAAGGGGGATAACCCCCATCGAAAAGCACTATATATATATAAGAGTGTTTCAAAAAAATCGACAATTTTTTTCCTTAAAGGCATCGAAAATATTGTTGGAAATGACGAAAAAAAATACGGAACGCTAAAAATTTATTATGCAGTAGATTTTACCTTCGAATAACTTTTGAAAACGTAAATTTATCGAAAGTTTATAAGAGACCTTCTTTGAAGCACGTTCCACCATTTCCTACAAAGATATGTAATAGTGTTTCCTTATAAATTATACACGTATATATATATATATATATATATATATATATATATATATATATATATATATATATATATATATATATATATATATATATATATAAATTCCAAAATTAAAAAAATATTAGTTATTAGTTGTTACTTATTAATTATTAGGTGCGTATAGACCTGGTTAGTTCACGCAAAGCATTCTGATTCATTTTCCAGTATTCTTTCTGATCCTCCACACCTCTCTCATCCTTTCTCCGTGGATTCTCTTTCTCTCCTCCGTCCACTTTGTTCCCGATCTCCTCGAAACTTCGCTCTATGATGCAATGTTCCACATATGTATTTTGTTTCTGTACGCTCTTCTATCCTCAATCTCTGTCGGACCCATTAGTGCCTTTCCCAGATCAGCTCTGACTTGTGTGATCCATGGTAATCTTGATTTGACTCCTTGTATATATGTAAAAATTCTGTTGGTGGGTCTTGTCGGTGAGAGTCTATTGATATGTCTATAGAATTTCAATCTTCTTTTTCTTAGGTCCGCCGCTACGTTGGACATTCTTTCTCTTTCGAGAATGTAGTCTGTATCCTTCCTCTGTCAGTTTTGGACCGAGAATTTTCCTCATAATTTTGCGTTCTTCTTTTAGTATGCTTTCTATGCCGCTTTTTGTATGAAGTGTAAGTGTCTCGCTTGCGTATAGTACTTCTAGTTTGATTACTGTGTTGTAGTGTCTTATTTCTGCGTATGTGTATTTCTTATTGTAGATATTGTGTGGCTTGCCGTATGCCCTCTTCATCTTCTGTGCTATCTTCTCTTCTCCTGTGGGTTCGAGGATCTCGCCCAGGTATTTGAAGTGAGTGACCATATTTATTTTGCTGTATTTGGTGTTCAAATTTTAGACCTCTAATTTTGAGCAGAAGAATTCGGTTTTTTGAAAGGATATCTGTAGGCCAACTTTCTCTGCACATTTCTTGAGGACTTCGATCTGTTTGGTTGCCCTTTTTTCATTGTCTGCGAGTATGGCTAGGTCGTCTGCGAAGGCTAATATGGCATGATATTTCACTGTTATTTTTGGATCGTCCGAATCGTATTGGTTTCCAGTGTCCTTGATTTTTCAGTTCTTTTTCCCATTCCCTTATGACTTTGTCCAGGATCAGGTTGTCATGTCCTTGACGTACTCGGGTTTTAATCAGTGTCTGCTTGATCAATCGTAGTGTTTTGGGGTCGAGTCATTGTTCTTCTAGGATGTTGAACAGATATTTTCAGTCGATGCAGTCGTATGCTTTCTTGAAGTCCACGAACGTGCAGATGATTGGGGCGTCCCTGATAGCTTTGTATTTCAGTATAGTTTTTAGGTTAAATATTTGTTCAGTGCATAAGCGACCAGCGCGAAAGCCTGCCTGATACTCGCCAATTTTGTGTTCTAATTGTTCTTGTGCTCTCTGGAGAAGGCATGCTGAGAGGATTTTGTAAGTAACTTGTAGTAAGGAGATTCCTCTGTAGTTGTTCACATCTGTTCTGTCTCCCTTCTTGTGCAGCGGGTAGATAAGAGCACATTTCCATTCATTCATTCATATAATATATATATATATATATATATATATATATATATATATATATATATATATATATATATATATATATATATATATATATATATATATAAATATATATTTCATATAATATAATATATATATATATATATATATATATATATATATATATATATATATATATATTATAATTTTTTTTAACGGATACTCGTTGTATCGCTAAGTGTCGGGAGATTTCTTGGGTTGCCTATATTATGACTAATTCAAATCTCGACAGCGATCGATGTCGCTTAACTTCAGTTAAGCTTAAGTTATATAATTCGAAAATTACATGTCTAGGATATCTTGTTACAAGAAATTCTTTTATTCTCTCTTATATTTAGCAAATAAGTTGCTACATGGCATATATGTATATTTGAAATATTGTGACTTTTACTTGAAAAAGCCAGTGACGGAAAGCTCTCTAGGATTTTCCTAAAAAGTAATCCGGTCTTGCGACTTCCGCGCGGTCGTTCGTTAATGGAGCTTCGCACGATACTCTTTCGCAGACCCGAAATAGCCCTCGAAACGTGCTTCAACTCTCAAAGAAGGTTCTGGTTTTTGGGAAACGGTCTCTATTCCTACATGGATATGCAGGAGAGGTAACGAAGTGGCTTTTAGATCTTGATAAATTCATTTTTAGTCTCTTTTCCCATTTTTTTTTCTCTCCGACACTTGTCCGTGAAAGGCTTCAGAATATTTAAATAGTTATATTTTTATTATTAGATCTCCTCAATTTAATTCTCGTCCTTTTTTCACTACCTTTGATATATATTTATGAGAAAACTAATATAAACTTAATTTTCGAACTAATCTGCCTCACTTTCGGCATTTTCTAGGCAACAATCGAATCCCAGGTGGAAAGAAAAATTGCTGGGTTTGATGTAATAAAGATATTCAGATGTGTGTGTTGTACGGGTCGAAATCGATGCGAGAAAAATCGCAGAGACCAAGTCTGGCTGGAGGGAGTTAAAAGTTCCATAGTCTCTTAAATGGGCACAAGAAATAAGCTTCAATATGTAAGCAGCCGTACTATGAATAAAAGTGCCGGTTTCGTAAAGGTTTAAAAGAGCATAAAACACAAATGTTTCTAAAACTATATTTATATCGACATATTTGGCGTAATGCATTTCAAATGACCTCCTCTATCACCCCTGAAGACTTTGTATCGACCTACGGAACAACCTACATAGTTGAAATGTTTAAAGCAATGATGAATTGTTTACTTCAAAAAATTTTCTGATGAAAACATTTAACTAATAACACAGGTAAACAAATTTAAAGTTTTTTGAGGGAAGATTGATGAAAACAGGTGTATATTAAGTATTTTGTAATCCTAAATTCGGAAATAATAAGCTAATTACTGTAACAAGTACAGTTTTCTTGTTACAGGGGGTTGAGGGTGGAGAAAATAATAATAATAATAATAATAATTTATTGAATCCTCAAGACAATATAAATATGCATGGATCAAGTCAAAACAAGAACATGCACATTGCCACACTTCTGTGCATACAAAGAATATGTAACATTTAAACCTAAATATAAATATTTTATTGTTGATAAGGTATATAATTTAATAATGTAATAATGTACTAATTTTTTATTCTATCCTCACAACAATACAAATATCTATGATTCAGTCGGATTGACAGAATTGACAGAATGTTCAGTGACACGACCTCAGAAACAATGCATGATATGATAATCATACACAAATAAATATTGTATACATAAATAAGTATTAAATCTAATTACTGATAAGACAAATAGTCTTCTAAACTATAAAAACTTTGACTTACAAGATATTCGCAGACTAATTTTTTTAATTCGTTGTCATTCTGAACATATTTAAATCGTTGTGGCAACTTATTCTATAGTTCACACCCCTATAGTAAACATTATGTTCAACTATCTTACGTCAATGTATTGGTAAAACAAGTTCAACAAAGCCTCGTGTGACATAGTGATGAAAATCACTTTTTTTCACGAATGCTATATAATTTCGCCTAACAAAGATGATAATCTCCAAAATATCTAGTGATGGTAGAGTCAAAATCCTGCATTGTTTAAAAGTTGACATGTTGCCAGTAGTGACACCCCATCCATCATTCGAATTATCTATTTTGTATTTTGAAAACACGAATCAGATGCGGCGATCCACCCCAAAATATCAAACCATACCTAGCGCGACTGTAAAACTCTGCATAGTAATATGAATGCACAATATCCGTGGTACCAACCCGTTTCAACCTATAAACAGCATATGAGACAGCAGCTAATTTCTTGCATAGTTCAGCTATGTGTTCATCCCAGTAAAGTCTGTTATCGATACGAACACCCAGAAATCTAGTACAGGATGTTTGCTGTATAGACTTACCGTTAATTTTTAGTAAATATGACTCCATTATAGTGAGTATTCGAGAAGTAACAGCAATAAAACTGGTTTTGTTCAAGTTAAGGGATAACTTATTATTCATAAACCAATTCATTTCCATTTCCTGTACCGTTTCAATAGCTCCCTGCGTATTTTTATTTCCTGTTCAATACCTACTATTATCAGCAACAATTACCATATTTCCGCTACTGCTAACATCTGGCAGATCATTAACAAAAATTAAAAATAATAGTGGACCCAAAACAGATCCTCGGGGCCCTCCAGAAATAATCCTTAATCTTTCAGATGTTGCATTATCAATCTGTACAACTTAGTGTCGGTCAAGCAAGTAAGATTGCAACCACTCTCTCATCTGACCCATCAAGCTATAGTGATGAAGTTTTACTAAGTTAGTAGAAAGCCTTACTTAGATCCATAAACAGACGTGGATACAAGATAACGTGGGTACAATAGCTATTGGTCTATAGTTGGAGAGGGGCAGTCGGTCACCTCTCTTAGGAATTACGTTTGATATTTTTAATGCCCTCAGAAAAATACTAGTTTCCAGGAACCAATTCACTAGATATGTTAACGGTATTATTAATGAGTTGACAGACTTCTTCAGTACAACTGAAGGAATATTATCTAAACCCACTGAATTTATATTTTTTAGTTTCCTTGCTGTTCTAATTATGTCATATTCGTTAACTGGCCGTAATATCATCGAGTTTTGAATTGGAGTCACTTGTCTAACCCTAGTAGTACCTATTGAACTCATCAACACGTTCTTGGGAAGATTAACAAAGTATATATTAAAACAACTAGCAATTTCATACTTGTCCTTCAAAGTAATTCCAACTTCATTCCTTACGGCGCTTATGTTAGTTCTTGCATTGCGGTTTTTTTTAATGTTATTGTTTATTATTTTCCAACCAGTTTTTGACTTGTTCTCCGATTCAAAATATTTTTTCTCATTGTAAAACAGTTTAGCCCTTCTTATAACATTTCTATAAATTCTTTTGTACACCCTTTAATGTGTTGCATCTTGTTCGGCTCCGAACAATAGTTTCGTACGATACAATTCTTTTAAAGCAATAGATGACATCGTGATACCTCTTGTCAACCAAGGTTTGAATTGACCCTCACTGAACATTCTTACTTTCCTAAGGGGAAAGCACATATCAATGTAATACTCCAAACAATGTGAAAATACCTTAAATCCCCGATCCAGACTCTCAGCCTGAAATGCGTCATACCGATCTTCCCTGCTCAGATACCGCTGAAATAGCTTCATATTAGTTTCACTATAATCTACTTTCACTAAATCACTATCACTAAATCTCTATCAACTGAGCCGAATGGTCAGACAGACAATTATTCCAAACAATACAAGACGAACCATCTAATTCATAATTCGTTCATATGTAATTTATAAAAGTAGCCGATCACAATTAAGTAGTACATCCTTTAAGTTACTAACAATATTAGTACTTTTCTTGTAATCGATATTTAAATCCCCACATAAAACACATTTACAGTTTATTAGAAGGCGTAACTCATAAAGAAAGTATATTCAATTCAATATTATATTCAATTTTTGAAAAAAAATATCAATATTAGTATTTGGAGCCCGATACAAACTCAATAAACAAATTAAATCATTCTCATACTCAATATAAATGCCACACATTTCAAATATACCATCACTACTATATTTATTTGTTCTCTCTATGTCTTTAATGCATGAACTCAGCTTATCACTAACATGTATCATGACCCCACCATCATTTCATAATTATTCATTTTGTAAAAGTTCATTACACTCTCTGTTAACCAGTGTTCCGTTATGCAGGCCATATCGATCTTCCTTGATTTTATTATATATACAAAGTGATCGATTTTGTTTCTCAAACTTTGTATATTTTAATGTAAGAGCACAATAGCACGTCGACCATGTTTACCCCGCTCTTCGGCTAGTTGTTATTCATCAATAGAATAACTATTTTTTTTGCTTGTAAACAGGGCAAGTTATATCGAAAGCATAGTGCTCAACATCATATCTCACACTTTGTGTAGTGTTTGCCCTCTTACAGTTTATACATTTAAAGTTAGAGTTTGTACATTCTCTTGCCACGTCATTGTTTCCTCCACACCTGAGACGTGCTTCTTCTTTATCACATTCCTTTAAACTATGACCATATTCCCCACACTTAAAACACCAATGCACCGATATATACTAAAAAACTCGACAGACTGAGACCAAAATGTTTTTGGATCGCATTCTACGATGGCCATATAATTCGTCTTCATTTTTTTCACAACCTTTACTTGTAGAGCAGTGTTCCCATGTAAAATGAATTTATTCTGGTTAAGTAACTGTGCATTTATATCTTTCTTAATGATATATTCTTTTATGTCTAATATGTTTATATTTGGAGATTTATTTTTCGGCGTTTATTTTGTAATTTCTTTTAATTTTTTTTTCTACCATGGTTTTTAGTTTGCTAATCCCCTCTTTAGTATTACATTTCATCAGTATACCACCATTTTTTACATCTTTCATTTGAATGATACCAACTTCAAGATCTGCTGGATTGACGACATGTTTTATGGCTTCTTTGGTTTTTTTGTTGTCTTCTCTTGGGCTCAATAACTAATACTTCACCTTTAGATTTTTTGCATATTTCTTACTGATTTTTCGTTAGACTTCCTGGTGTGGTAATTGCTACCATTTAAGACATGGTAAATTCTTTATTATTTCCAGATTAGACGTACTGATGCAAACACACTCAGAATAAAAATTCTGTTTACAGATACCCTCACATTGAATTGTGTCAGATTCATTTCTTTTAATTCTTTTTCCACATTTACCACATTCTTCTGCCATTATAGATATTTATTTCCGGCCGACGCGTTTATATCGTAGGTTGTTTGTTTTATCAAAGTCCCTTCTCTTATCACTGAAATCGAACATTTCGGCAAAACATTTTTGTAATTATGTTTTTTGAAGATTTTAATTGTTATTTTCTTATTTCACTAAAATCGCAAACACTATGCAATTGTACACACTCACACAACTAAAAGTAAATTCCACTAAAACCTGCTTAAATCCGCTTATTTTTAAGAGCACATGTAAAATAAGTCTGGATGCTATAGACCTAATATGACTATCACGTCATAGTCAAAGGAGACGTCATGTTTATATAATCTAATATTTATTTAATATAACCATGTAAAGCGTGTTAAAACATATATTATATCAGATGTAATACCACTACAAAAACTTTCACTTTTTCTCTTGAGAGTCGCTCAACATAGGTGGATTCCAGCATCCCTGGTATCTTGCTTCCATTGTCCTGATATCCTGATGAAACCTCTCTCCTTGCTCGTCACTTACTGCACACAAATTTTCCGAAAAAAAATCAAAATGGGAGTGTAGAAAATGTATGTTTACGGACGTGCAACACCTTAGAATTTCATAGGCTTTCAAGGGTTCATCTATGAGGTTTTTATAGTTTTCATACAGTTACAAAATACTTCCAAGCTGCAAATTCCTTTTCATTTAATTTTTCTTAAAAACGGAAATCTCCTAGAAGCTTCCTTATATGAGGTCCAATAAATATTTTATTTTTGCATTAGGGTAGAGCGGGGCTAGTTGACCAACTTTTCGTTTGATCTTCCATAAATTTAAAAATATGGATCGGATTTAATTCCAAATCCGAATTTTCTTCTCTAAAACGTCTAGAGGTGTACAAACAATCCGAGTAGAAGTTAATTGTTATTAATTGTTAATAAGTTATTGTCGGAAATGCGAGAGCCATCCAAGAAGCTTAAAGTGCCCCACTAGTAAGGAACTTAAGCATTAGAATGATCTGAATACAAAACAACTGTAATCAACAAGCAAATATTCATTTATTATGATTATTACTCACGTTGTTATTATATCTCCGGAAAAATAAAATTAAAATCAAACAAAATTAAATCTTTCCAATCTTTAGATTATAATTACACTTTTTATAATGTAGTAACTAATTATCAGATCAAGAATATTGCTAGATGATAAATAATCTCAAATTATTAATCATCTTTTTCTCGATCACAATTAATAGAAACATAGGTTAGACCAACTTTCGACATACATTTAATATGGGATCATTGTTTGCATATCTGACACTGAATCTAGTTTTCTCCAGGTATGCTCTCAGAAAATTTTATATGTACGCATCCTAAAATGTAATAATAATCATTAATACAATTATCAATATAAGTAATTTAAAATTAGTATACTTTGTATAGAATCATCACATGTACAGATTAATTAATGGTTATTAATTTACTAAAGAAAAATTTGATTTTTTACAATGAAGAACATCTAGTGGGGCTAGTTCAGCAAGCATTGAAGGCGCATTCCTCAACTAGCCCCAGTTGAGGTAACAAAATAAAAGTTATGTTATAAAATAATCATAAGAGTTAAAAATAAATAACCATCTATAATCGAAAGAACAATAATTAAGTAAACTTTATATACTTACGTGGTCCTTATTAAGTGATTTTATACGAGTATAGCAGAAAAATTATGATGAATTGTAGTATTTTTTATGCCGAAAAAAAAACAAAGCGTTCTCTTATTTTATTGGAACACCGGACAGAAATTGACAGTCGCGCTATGTATTCCCCTCTAATAACCTCTTCTTTTCTCCATTTACATTTTTGTTGTTAGTTGCTTAGTTTACGAGATATTTCGATTGCACAAGTTGCCCCTATGATCAACTAGCCCCGCTCTGCTCTACTTAATAAAGAAAATATTTTTTCTTTGGACATGGCTTTGACAAAGGTTTTCATTAGTTCAAGCTTAATATGAAAATGCACCTTTTTTGGGTTACTGAATTTTGTCCCTTTAGTTCTTTAAAATCTCTAGTGTTTTAGTGATACATAAGTAGCAATCACTTACACGAATAGTAGATTCTCTCCACAAGAACAGCAAACAGCATAGAATTTTTCTTGCGATACACCCATGTACTAAATACGTGACTGACACAGTAAACATGAGGAGCCCAATTTTAATCTTGATCTCCTATTTGGCACTTAAAATAATAAAAGATAAGTAAAACTTTTTCGGATACAGATCTAGCTTATGGCTTTAATATAAATCGTCCGCAGATATAACAAAATGCATCCGCTGGATTATTGCAAAATTGACGATTAAAAGTTGCCATTTTATATAAAATTAACTTAAACAAACAAAGAATGGAAACAAACAAAATAGATATAAAATAATAAATAGATAGAAAATAATAAAACTGCCCTTCGGAGAATAATGTGGAAATATTAATGTGGAAGTTCGGAGAATAATGTGGAAATACCTCCCGTCTTGTGGTAATTCGTCCATTGTACAGTCCAAAGTTAGGTATAACGCATTTCAATGTCCCATGATATAAAGGAGAAGAAGGTACTTGAAAATGGGACGTGCTAGGCCATTTCTGTGAAAAAGTGTTTTAATAACCAATCAAATGAAATGCAAAAAGAGCGTCCTCGTCAATGTTACAAAAATCATGTCAAATTGTGTTATATGTAATAAGAGTTCTCAGTGATATAACTGCTTTAGAAAACCACCAATTTAAAGAGTTTTCCTAATCTGTGTCGAAAACAATCTAAAACAATTGCTATTAATTTCGTCTCCGGCTTTTGTTAGTGAACGTCCTCATATTGGTTAAATGCCTTTTTAAACCTACAGTTTGTGAAGCCGGTCTCTGAATCGAAACACAATAATTCTGACAATATCGGATAATTAATTGAATTGTAATTAAAGTATGAGAGTACACGTGTTTCGCATTATATACAGACACAGCTACTGCAGAACAGGTGCTCTGTCGTTATTTGCTACTCAGCCACGTGTTTGGAATCGTCCTTTCCGCTCATAAATATAGTATTCAAATGAACTGAACTGAACATACACGTCAACGACAACATAATATTTATTCCGATAAACAATGATTTTGTTTTGGGAGTAGTTATGAAATGCTTTTTTATATGTCAGAAAAGACCATTACGCAGTATGTTGAATATTAAGCCACACGAATCGTGCAGGGCAAAATTTATAAACAAAGGTTCGTTGACTCTTTCGGCAATTTTTATTCAGGAATCTATACTATTCTTCTGGAAGAATCCAGAATTATTTACGAGCGGTAAACCACAGACAACATATACAACGAGAAACATAAATTATAATTACCCATTACATAAGTTAACACTCACACAGCAGAGATCATATTATAACTGTATAAAGATGTATAATCGCCTACCTCATTATTTTAAGATTATCAGGGACATTGACCAACTTAAAAAATGCTTGTTCAATTTTTTATTACATTAGAGTCCTACAGTGTTGATGAATATAGGATATCAGAACAGTACGTAATATCAAAGTAAAATTTTTGACACTATTTCGTTTTATGAATATTTAACATACTTCTGAAAAAAAAATTATTATTATTCTGCTTATGCTTGTAATTCAGCTCCTTTCACCATAGCATAGTATTGTACGTACAATGTGACAACGTCTGCAAGAGCACGGCACCTTACTCAGTTTCCACTGGTTGTTCAAGTCGTATGCCAGATCTTTATACTTTGTGGATTATTCCATTTATTTATTTTTTCGCCTTCTTGGATGTTCAAAACTAGCTGGTTTCTCCTTCAGTTGCGTCCCAAACAATGATGATATCCGAACCTGCTTTCATAAAAACGCTGCTTCGTGGGGCCTCACTATACGGAGGAACCGGGAGCAGCTTTTTGCATTTTCCAGGCCAATATTGTAGATACCGGCCCGTAGATTGGTATAACGGTTAATTCCTTGATGAACGAACATTTCATATCGCACAAAGAGCCGATAATAAGTATCACCAATTTTATAGAAAACCCTGGATACATATCAGAGAGCTCGAAAAGAAGTTTTTTGTACTTATCCCGCTTATCCGCCTCTTTCGTAGTGTTGTTAAGTTCTGCTGAGCAAGAGAATTCGAAGACATACATTTTTCTGGCAATGTTATCGATCAACACTATGTCTGGTTTATTTGCGTTAAGCTGTCGTAGAAAATAAATAGTTCCAGTAAATGCGACATCGTGAGTTCTCTATGGCTGTCTCGATTTCCAGAGGGACATAGGACAAGACCGGATCTTTGTCAACTGTTTCTTAGATGGAAGTAAAGCAGCATTGTGTACAAAGACTTCGTGTGAATATGGCAACCTGACTTCCATTTATTATTATTATTATGATTTAGCTTAAAGGCATTCACACTCCCACTAAGGACCGGCGCTACAACGCAAGAACACACCAGGCACAAGCCACACCCGGATCAAAACCCAAGTACAGCCCATACCTAGCACACCCCCCGCACCCACTGCAGAACCGGCCCTGTGGAGAACATTGACTTATCCCACATATCTTAGATATCAGAAGGATTTAGCTCTACGGGGGCCCTTTCCATGTTTTTGGGCCACACGGTTGTAGTGGTGACGGTGGATGTCTTGGGTTTCCTATTATCATCCAGAAACTTTCGAGCGGTTCGAGCTGTTCCAAGCAATACAGCCTTCTGCATGGGTCTAAAACGGTGATCGTTGAGGCCTAATATTTTAATATTCCTTACCAAGTTCTTTAGGATGATTCCAGTTGATGATAATATGATAGGTATTGTTTCGATGCACTTCATATCCCATTGTCTTTTCACCTGTTCTTGAAGCTCTTTATACCTACTATATATATTCCAGTATACCTCGCCTAAGGTACTGGACGAGTCACGGCGGTGGATAGTGAAAGTTCCATTAGATATTAATGGACAGTTGCGAATATCTCAAAATAAGAAGCCCCGAACCAAGGCAAAAAAACTAAATCCACTTAGCATCTGACTTGTATCAAGCGGTTGAGTGGTCAGTGTCTGTTCACCAGTGGTGCGGCTGATATTAAAAATTCTGGAACTAACCCCTCCAGTCTTAACCTCTGAAACATCATGGTTCAAACTTTTAATTCAAAGTACAAGATGAGTCGTTCTAGTAACTATAAAGTTACCTCAGGACGTAGACAATCCTCTGCCAGCTTTGCTGGTACAACCGGACTTTCGAATTCTGGGGCGTCCGGGCTTAAACGCAAAATCTTTCAGAGGGAGTCGGAGACCTCTGGCCAACGTCTGAAACCGAAAACAAAAAATTTCTTTGGAACAGTAAATATTAATTCTTTCCTGGCCCAGGAAAACTACACGAATTGGGGCAAACATTGAATCAGCAAAAAATCCAAAGTTTTGCTTTGCAAGAAACCAGATTGACAGATGATAACCCCTTGGAATTCGGTAACTACAGACTTTTTAAAAGTGAAACGGACAAAAGAATACTCAAAAATACACCACATCTCGGTGTTGCTTTCGCTATCTCAATATTCTTGCTTCTATAACTAATGTCCAGCCAGTAAATAATCGACTTATGACACTATCCCTCAAGTGTGCTAACAAAAACTATGCATTAATTAATCCAGTTAACGAAGAAAAAGTAAATAAGTCCAGGGAAAGTCTGGAAAGGACTATCTCTAAAATTCCCTCTAACCATGTAATCCTATTGGGTGATTTTAACGCCCAACTAGGGAAAGAAAGAAAGTACAGAAAAACAGTCGGCAGTTTTCCTGCTCATAAATGGACTAACCATAATGGTAGACGATTGGTTGAACTATGTTCGCAGTTTAATCTAAAAATAATGTCAACCCATTTTAAGAAGAAAGTAACAAAACAAAAGACCTGGAGGTGCCCAAACACGTACATGGGTGAATTTAAAATTGACCATGTTGCCATTTCGTACACCAATTATAATGAGATTTTGAATGTTCAAGTCAGGAAAGGAGCTAACATAGAAACGGATCACTACTTGACTAGAATCAAACTTAGCTTAAAACCTCGAAAATATATTCAAAAAAACTGCTAATACCAAAGTTTGACCCTACGAAAATAAAACCAATTCTAACAGAGGAGCTTGATAAACAACCAGCACACAACTGGCAAGAATTGAAACAAAAAATTATTAAAACAGTCATAAAGTCGGTCCCTTTACAAAAACGTAGAAAACATCCATGGTGAGATGAAGTTTGCGAGCAAGCAGTATTAAACCGAAGTAAAGCATTCAAAGATTGGAACAGTCAAATACAGCAATAAATTATAACATCTGTTTAGAAGTAAGAAAAGAAACATCGAAACTAATTAGACAAACTAAAAGAAAATATAAAAACAATCAACGTAGAGAAATAGAAAAAGACAAAAAAATAACACCAGAAACTTTTACAAAACGTTTAAAACTAAATTAACAGGCTATCAATCCCAAAGTCCTTGCTTCCAAAAGGAAAACGGACAATTAGCTCTAAATAACCAAGACAATTACAAAGAACTTGCGAAATATTTTGAACAACTACTAAACTGTCCTGAGCTCTTAAACAGATTATCAACACTAAAACCTAAACAAACAAACCCAGATTCATTACCACAGAATGGAGATGAAATAATTGGGCAAATCAAGCGGCTTAAAAATAATAAAGCTTTTGGTGAAGATGGAATCACTGCTGAACTGAAATCCGCTGGTCCAGGTACAATCAAGGAAATAACCAAAATTCTACAAGAAGTTTGGCGAACCGAACGGATTCCGGAAGATTGGAAAGATGCTCTAATCCATCCACTACACAAGAAAGAAGATGGATGTAACCAACTACAGAGGGATATCTCTTCTCCCAGTTTGTTACAAGATTCTATCTCAATGTCTACTAGACAGAGCTCAGGGACAGTTAGAACCTCAAATTGCTGAATA
The DNA here is from genome assembly GCA_031761425.1 of Cosmopolites sordidus. Taxonomy (NCBI): domain Eukaryota; kingdom Metazoa; phylum Arthropoda; class Insecta; order Coleoptera; family Curculionidae; genus Cosmopolites; species Cosmopolites sordidus. The sequence goes on from JARFXV010000009.1 coordinate 816,503, forward strand.
TCAAGCAGGTTTTCGACCGGGCAGATCCTGCCCTAAACAGATCCTGAATCTAAAGTTGATCCTAATACATCAAAACTGATACCTAATACATAAAAAAAAGCTTTTGGTTCTATTAACCGCGAATCTTTATTCCAAATCTTGAATGAAGAAGGACCAGATCTGAAAACGCTGGCAATTATTAAAGCAACATTAACTAACCCAAGGTCAAAAGTTAAATTCATGGGTGACATCTCAGAGCCCTTCGAAATTAAAACTGGAGTGAGACAAGGGAATGGACCTTCGCCACTCTTGTTTAACTCTGTTCTAGAAAAAGTAATACATGAGTGGCGTGAAAAAAAGTCGGTCCTGAATATTGACCAGCCCATTAAACTGGGGAGAAACAACATTAAAATTGATTGCCTGGCGTTTGCTGATGATCTAGCAATGTTGGCTCAAGATAAATTAATGGCACAAAAACAGATTGAAATCCTAAAAGAAGCAGCAGAAAAAGCAGGACTCCAAATTTCCTTTGAAATGACACAATACATGACCTGCAACAGACTAAGAACACCATTTCTAAAAACAAACTATGGTAATATCAGACGAGTCTCTCAATATAAATATTTGAGTGAAATAATCATGGAAAATAGTTTGGAAAAAGCGGCCAATATGGCTACATGTCAAAAAATGGAAACGGTATTAAGACTTACACAAAATATTTACAACAAAAAATGCATATCTAAAAACACGAAATTGAGACATTACAACAGTTATTAAGCCAGAATGTCTATATGGGGCAGAAACGCTCATTTTGAATAGAAAGAGAGACATCGAGGACATTGAAAAGAAGGAAAGAAAAATCATAAGAAAAATCTTAGGCCCCAAGCAAATAAATAGCACCACATTCCGATTTCGAGAAAACCAAGAAGTCAAACAATACACAGATATACATAGCAATATGAGAAAAAGAAGACTTAAGTTTTACGGATACATAAAACGGATGAATCCGACTAGGCTTACTAGACAAATATTCGAATTTTATGAAAATAGGAGTAGAGCTAAAGTAGAAATATTGAAATAGATTGCTGTAATTAAAGAGGACCTAAGATCAGCAAATATTACACAAAATAAAATTCAGGTTAGAGGCTGTTTCAGACACAAGGTTAACGTTCGCAAGGTTGGCTAGAGAGAATAATGAAATTAGTATGGGCGTAAGGGAAGGCTAACAATACCAGTGCCTATACGTGAATAATAATAATAATAATATGTGTATACAGTAGTTAAGTATCAAGTACACCCATCCGCTGGGTTCCATAATCTCATGTGGAATACACAGCAACCTGCGTCTCCTCCCAAATCCAAATCCATCCATGGATAAGGTTTCCCTATTCTTAACGGGAGTGCATGTGTCGGTACCCTGACGAGCCTGAACATCGAGAGGTGAAACATGTTCCCTCCAATTGTAGGGATGTATGGGGCTCTTTTCCGGTTAAGCGCCTAACAAAAATGTTCATTTGGGCGGAGACGCGGTTGCTGTGAGATTGTTGAAACCAGTTGGGTGTACTTGACACTCAACTACTGTTGTCTCATTGCACACTGTCCAAAGAATTCTAACATTACATATATACGCCATCTGACGGGAGGTCGGCAAGAATATAGGTTTCTAACTGTGGATGGGGTCTACCTATTCTTGACGGGAGAGCATATGTCGGTACCCTGACGAGCCTGCACATCGAGAGGCGAAATGTGTGTCCTCCAATTGTCCTGTTTTATCTAGTAAGTGGATATCATCGGTCACATTTGTTTACATAGATTGAGTGACGTTTGGCTGTTTGACGTGTCTTAAATAGTGAGTGAAGTCCTCTATCATAATGTATACAAACGTCGAGATGACTAACATGCACTTCATGTATGGACTTGCTGATGGCAATGCATTAGAAGTTAGGCGATTGTACATTGAACGATTTCCAGCCCGTAATGTCCCCGAACGAAAAATCTTCGAAAACATTCATCGACGTCTTCGTGAATCAGGTACATTGAAACGAACTGAAGGGTCAGGAAGATCACTGACAGTAAGAACGGTACAATTGGAACAGAATGTGCTGGACATGAGAGCGGAAAAGCCTGGTACTTCCACGCGAAATATTACAAATACTTTGAATGTGAGTCACTGGACAGTTTGGAAAATTCTTAAGGACAATTTGTTGTATCCATACCACATTCAACGCGTTCAGGCACTACTACATGTTGATTTTCCTCTACGTATTGCATTATGTCAATGGATATTGCAAACTTTACTTCGCATCCCTCTATTCCTGACACAAATTCTTTTCACCAATTAAGCCACTTTCGCAAAAAACGCAATAAGGAATTTTCATAATAACCATAGATGGGCAGATGAAAATCCGCATGAGGTATGCGAAGATAGTTTTCAACATCGGTTCTCTTTGAATGTTTGGGTTGAAATTGTAGGTGACTATCTAATTGGACCGGTATTTCTATCACAAAGACTTACACATCACAAAAGTCATTAGTTTACGCTACTCCATTGAAGAATTTGAATGATTTGCGAAATCGGATAATTGCTGGGTGTAACTCTTAATTAGAAACGACCCTGGTGTGTTTGAAAGAGTTCGGCAGTCAATGACGAGAAGATTGAATGCTTGTATCAAGACTGGAGGAAGTCATTTCGAACATTTATTGTAGATGCTAATCTCATAAATTTTGTTCACCCTGTATGTTCGAAACAAAGGGGTTTTTCAAAAATCATCATAGAACAAAATATTCTTAAAATAAGTCAAGGAATAACCCTTGATATATATATATATATATATATATATATATATATATATATATATATATATATATATATATATATATATATATATATATATATATATATATATGATACAAAATATTGTTCATGATTTAAAGATTACATCTAAATTTTGTGCCACAACAATATATTTTCCCATAATGGTGTTTAATCTGTACTCAGCTCAACATAATGTAAATATTGTGTATACGAGAACATTACACGCAAAAAAAATTGTAACACCCTATAAAGAGAAATGTGGTGTCGTGCCAGTAGATAATATAAAGGATTAATAAGACCATATTTTACTTTCCCTCGGATGAGACCTCTCACGTGTTTAATATTGTAAGAATATAACTTATTTGGAACAGGCCATTGGCTATATCTATTAAGGATGATAATAAAATATATCAATATATACAGAGCGTTCGCTCAGAGTTACTACACCTCCTTAACACTGGAAGTTTTGCAACATACTATAAAATACCGCGTGTTTTTTATCAGGTTTTATCAGGTTGTAGAACTCATAAAAATAAATGATTTTTCCAAAAATAGTTTATATAAAAGTTGTAAAAAAATGTTATCTGTGTTATAATCTGAAAACAGACCTGACTTTTTGATATTCTCGACCACTGTGTTGTAAACTCATAAAGTATTTGTTTACTGCTGATACTGGGTATGACTAGTTTTTTCTGTTCTTGTACGATATTTCTTTTGAGTGCGATGTTCGATTTGACCACTGGTAATAATTATTTAATAGTGCGTGTTTAATTTTTGGGTACTTTTTGCGATTAAAATGTCATACTTTTTTGAAGACAATGATCTAGTGGACATAATATTAACTTACGGGGAGCAAACCAACAAAATGCAGCCGCAGTATGTCGTTTGTACGCGGAAAGGTTTCCTGTAAGAAATCATCCAGTTTCGCGGATATTTGTAAATTTAGTTACAAGACTTCGTGACATAGGATTCTTAAAGACACAATGACGAGGTCACGCTGGACTCGAACTTCCTCCACGCGAAATGGTAGAGATTGAGGAAAAAAAAAGAAAACGAGTCAACAACGAGCACTAAGTTTATAGCAGATCAAGTTGAAGTTGGTCATAGTAAAGTATGGCAGACGATTTTTATCCCTATCATTATCAACAGGTACAAGCGTTATAACCCGAAGATTATCCTAGAAGAGTTGAATTTTGTCAGTGGCTTTTACATCAGTACAACAGAAATGAAAATTTGACCAAATTTATTTTGGCTACCGACGAGGTCACATTTATAAAAAATGAAGTAAATAATTTCCACAACAACCATGTTTCGGCAGTACAAAAACCGCATGCTCTAAAAAGAATCCGTTTTCAGCACAGAATTTCAGTAAATGTTTGGGCTGGCGTAGTAAATGGCATGCTTACTGGGCCTTTCTTTCTTCCACGTCGACTGACAGGTGAAAATTATTTAGACTTTTGTAGCGTTCAAAAACTCTTGATCGCTACTGGTAGGTTTGTTTCGGGCGAAATTTTAAATGAAGGAGCTCCTGTATCGTTAGGACGAGGACAAGATAGTCTAACGCCAAATTTCCAGGTGAGCGGACGTTTTCGCGCCTTGCCCTTCCGACAGAATTACGTAGGCTTGCTGGCCAAGTCATGCTTGGGCTGATTTTTCTGATATTCTTCTAGAGGGTTTTACGACCCGGCTGCAGAGAATCGATATAACCAGAACATAGACAGACTATTGAAAGACCACCTATTTCAGAGCCCGACTTCCAACTTCCTCCACGCGAAATGGTAGATATTGAGGAAGAGCACTAGCTCTATAGCAGGTCAAGTTGAAGTTGGTTATAGTAAAGTGTGGAAGACTACACGACAAGAACACTTTTATCCCTTGAATTTGAAGACCATTGAAAGACCACCTATTTCAGAGCCCGACCATTGTGGAAACATTACTCTTTTTGGAGCCACATGGCACAGTAAACGGTTAGTCAGATCGAGATTATTTCTGGACCCCCGCATAGGAATACCGTATTGTCCGTAGTCGAACGCAGGGTTTTTGGACACCCAATACGGGATAGGCAAGAAGAAGAACATAAAGAAATAAGGCCCGATAAGCACATTTTAATTATGTTTGCATGTACTGATAAATATCACAGTTACCATTTATTTTTTAAATATATTTTTACCATATTTTCATATACTGATAAAGATCACAATTACCGTTTATTTTTTTTTTGTATTATCTAATTGCCGTCTGACCATGTTTGGTTACTATTATTGTCAGAATAAAGGTAATAACCTCTAATATATAAGTATAGGGACTTAGAGACCAGCTGGCGTAATCTAGAGCGATTTATTTCATTTTTGATTTCTTTCTTAGTAAGATTTAGAGAACCGCCTTCCTGTGTCCTGATTTGATGGTTTTATTTTTTTAAATGTGCTTTGTGTCGTTTTTTTGTGTGTGTTTCTTTGTGAAATACATGTGTAAAATCTATTAAACGGTTTTATTTAAGTTAGACCCCTTCCCGGTTCCAGGGTCCTTTCTAAATATCAGATAAATTAATGAACCGGGTGGCGCTCATTTTGTATCGCAGCTTCATTTTGTCCTGGACCTGCTTCCCGGTTCTCTCGGCGAACAACTGCCGTCGCTGGGATCTATATTTTCAAATTTTGTTCTCAAAGGAGAAAATATAGGTTACACATTCTTCAAAGCAATCTGCCACAATTATTACAGGCTGTTTCTTTAAATATTACACAGAATATGTAGTTTCAACATGATGGAGCTCCACCACATTTTAGACGAGAAGTACACGAACATTTAAATAATGACTTTCCTAACAGATGGATAGGGCGCGATGGACCCATTTCTTGGACTGCATGCTCTCCGGTTTTAACGCCCTGCGATTTTTTTCTGTGTGGCTATTTAAAAAAGTTAGTTTATCACGATGAAGAAGTAAATCCTGTGAAAGAATTACAACAGAGCATCGAAAGCGCTTGCGATGTTATTCGTGGACATCGGGATTTTATTTTTGACGCGTGTATTGACGCATCGCATAATTTTCTGCTAACCGGGCAAATGGTGACAATTTTGAACAATTTTTATAACAGGTAACATTTTTGTTTTTGTTATTCTGCAACTTATATTTAAATGATTTTTTCTAAATTGACTTCTATTTGCGAGTTCTACAACGCAGTGGTTGAGAATATCAAAAAGTCAGGTCTATTTTCAAATTTTGTCACTGTTAATAAATTATTTATTTTGCAACTTTTATATAAATGATTCTCGGTAAAATTATTTCTTTTTACGAGTTTCATAACCTGTTAAAATAAATTACTCAACTTTGAGAACACCCTGTTTACAGCAAAAAATTAAGTTTTGAAATATTGAACGATTAGGAAGTTTACCCACCTATTTCCAGAAGCAACGAAACCTTCTTGAATCATGTATTGCACTATGATTAAATGGTTAAAAGGTTTTTTTTTTCTTTAGATCGGACAAAAGTTTCCTATCACTCGGACAGTCAAAAGTTTTAAGCTTAGTTTCTACGTAAAACTTGTTATACTAATATAATGAAAAAATAAGGTAACTTGGTTTAAAAATTCACGCCTTTTATGCATCGATACAACCATCTGTTTTTTTTAAGTTGGTATGACTGTTTTTAAAATCTAACAGAAGTTTTCCCGTAAAATGATTCTATAAAATAGATAAGTTTATGGAGCAACGAATATGCATTAAATTGTGCGGAAGCTTGAAGAATATTAAGAATTTGTCTGGATGTTTTAGTCAGTAGAAACAATAAGAATAGGTAAAATTTTGATATTTTTAGAAAAAATACCAACACTTCGAGGTACATTCCTAACGATTCGAATCATAGCTTCCAAAATAAGATGGCTAGTTTAAATTTTATGATAAATAGATTAATCAATTTTCCTTTAAACAAATATAAGTATAACAAAGAATTAAAATTAATTAGGGGGGTATCCGACGTGAATAGTTCTAATAAGAGCATTGTAGATAAATTAATTAAACAACATAAGTTTAGAAAATGATTGAAAGTATCTTCGACTTTCCAAAAGGATCAGAACAAAAATAAATTAATTGTAATATCATTATTACTCATACGTACATTATCCATTTAATCAAAAAAAGAAAAAAAAGTTGAATTTTATTTTTTTCATGTTGGTGATCTTAAGTCTACGCGATGCGTGAGATGAATTCCGCACAAGACGTCCTGATAAGTCTCTTCCAAATCCGGAATTTTTTAGATATAACTTAGTAAAACTAAAAACAACTGGTAGTGTGTGCTCAAGAATCCGCAAAATGCGAAAAAATGTTGATAACGAAGAAAATATTCTTCTTTGTAATATGGAAAACTCTCAAATTATTGTATATATATATATATATATATATATATATATATATATATATATATATATATATATATATATATATATATATATATATATATATATATATATATATATATATATATATATATATATATATATATATATATATATATATATATATATATATATATTGCCTTGGTCCATCTGTCGTCCTGGAGTGGATACCGCTTGATTGCAAACGTCCGCGAAGAAGACCGAAAGCACGATGGATTGATGACATCGTTAAGTATATTGGAGCCGAGTGGCAGAGTATATTGGACCCGAGTGGCACCCGAGTGCCCAGGACCGTGAAGGTTGGAAGCATGCTGAAGAGGCCTTCATCCTGCAGTGGATCGATACGGGCTGATGATGATGATGATGATGATGATTTCATTCTTTCGCCATGAGCTTTTTTCCTTTTGTCAGACCAAGTTGTTCCGTCTTCCTACATTTTTCCCTCTGGTCAACCTCCCAAACGTTAACCTTGTATCTGAAACAGCCTCTATTCTGAATTACACATTGTGTAATATTTGCTGATCTTAGATCCTCTTTAATTGCAGCAATCCATTTAATTATTTCTATTTTAGCTCTACTCCTATTTTCATAAAATTCGACTATTTATTTAGTTAGTCTACTCGGATTCATCCGTTTTATGTGTCCCTAAAACCTAAGTCTTCTTTTTCTCATATCGCTATGTATATCAGGGAATTGTTTGATTTCTTGTTTTATACTTATAAAATAATTTATAATAATTAATAATACTAACTAAATAATAATTTATACTATAAAAGTTTAATACTTTTATTTCAAGAAATCGACTGCCTAAAGTTATAGATTGTTGATTAATGCATGATTGTGGTGAACATGCTCTAACCCAAAAAAATTATGAACGATGATTTAAACACTTTAGAAGTGATGATTTTGCTCCAAAAAAAAAACAAGGAGAGTCCAGGACAGTACAAAGTTTCAAGATGTAGATTTGCAAGCATTATTGAATGAAGACTCAACTAATACGTTGAAACAATCGACAAAAGCATTGAATGTTGTCCAATCTACCATTTCCGAACGTCTACACGCACTGTGAGAGATCCAGAAGAAAAGAAAATTGGTTCCGAATGAACTGAAGGAAAGACACATTGAAAGGCGAAAAACAACTGGTAAAATTTTTCTTGCCAGGCAGAAGAGAAAAGGTTTTTTTGCATTGAGCTGTGACAAGTGATGAAAAGTTGATTTATTTTGATAACCCAAAGCGCAAAAATTATGGAAAGACCCAGACCGGCCTTCAACATCACAACTGGTGCGCAATATACGTGGAAAGAAGGCTTTACTGTGTATATGGTGTGATAGTGAAACGACCAAATTGAACTGAACATTGAAGGAAAATTGACCAGAATCTCTCAGTGCCCTCCATGTTGCTAAATGTGTAAAAAACTATTTGGAAAACATTAAATGGAACGTCTTACCCCACCCGCCATATTCACAGGACGTAGCCCCTTCGGACTACCACTTATTTCGATCGATATAACAAATACTTTCAGAATGATATTTATATACTTACGAAAAGGTGAAAAAAAGTGGCTTGATGAATGATTGGCTTCAAAAAAACCACAAGTTCTCTTGACGCGGAAATCATTATTTGACAGAAAGATGGGATAAGTAATAGCTAACGATGGCCAATACTTTGATAATAGCCGAAAATATCGACATTATTAACCAAACCATATATTTATTCCAACATTAAAAAAAAAACACTTAATACAACAAGAAAGATTGTATGTAAGCAAACTCCAATTTCAAGAACATTTTGAGAGTTTTTGAATGGTTTTCAAGATAGTTTCTTAGTCGGAAAATTCGAAAACAAGTAAATGAATGTATTGTTTCTAAACAGAAATGATTATTTTGCCGAAGGAAATAAAAAACGCGAAAAGTTATAGGAGATATTTTTTTAGGAGATATATAGTTTGAGTGAAATAATTTAATTAATATAACGAATCCTTTTCTTGTTGAGATGGAACCATTTTCTGGCAAAACAATGACTGAAATAGTTTTAGCGCACTGAAAACTGATTATACAATTTGCAGTTTATAACAACAAAAAGCTGTGCTGAAATTAGGGCGAATAATGCCAGGAAATAATATTGTTGGAGAACAGATAATGCGCCTGGTGCACGAAGATAGGCAATATTTAGATATAAATTCTATGTATACTGGGTAATAACAAAAAGTACAAATTCCTGTCTCTTGATCAAAAAAACTGATTTACTTCTTGTTTGTTTACATTTACGTTCCTGTATGCGATTATAAAAAAATATATCCTCATAAATCGTATAAAAAAAAATTTATAAAATTTTTAATTAATTTTTTTAAGGTGAGTCCGGGGTAGTTGGCCACAGTTCTAGTTAAAATAAAACTACATGTATGTAGACTGTAATAATTATTAAATTAACAAAAATATCCAATCCAATCTCTTCCAGAGCGTCCGGAAGAGATGGTCTTAGTAATACAGAAAAGTTGTCTAGTACTTAATACTACTGTTTCTCCTTTTTCACCGTGCATTTTTGGGTTTCAGTTCCTTTTTTTCCTTTCTCCATATTTTGGACATATATCGTCAAATTCAGTGCAATTTTCATTCATCCAAAGTTGGGAAATTATAAACTGAAGCCAGCCTTCAAAAAGACGTATTTCGAAATAATTCTCTCCACAGCCCACACGGTTAACTTCTTCGCTCCTTTCACATCTTTATTTGATGTATTGCATAAAACTGACTGTTTCCATAAAAAAAAATCTTTGATAGGGCACTTCTCAATGCTGTTTTTTCATCTTTCTCAGTCTTGTTTTCTTTTTTTCTCAGTCTTGTTTTCTTTATTAGCGTTCTTCTAGCAATATTTTTTGTTGTTTTTTTCTTCATTTGAATGTGTTCTTTTGATGTGAGGAGTATACCGATTTGCTTAGCCCGCTTGCGTACTTCCATAACTGTTTGGATCCATTCTGAATTGGATCTAATTACAGTCTTGTAATATGATGATTGTTCGTAGAAATGGTTTTTCAGTGACTTTAACACCGCACGATCCAACGGTTTGTGGTCCATTTTGTTCTGCGTTTTCCAACATTTCAACAGAAGTGTAGTGAGTCGAATACCCATGTAAAAACAGAAGAACTTTCCCTGCAGGCTTCCTTGGGATAAAGTGTTTTCTTAATCACTTCAAAAATATGGTTGAAGTTATGTATTTTTGTTTAGTTTAAAAATTTTTGATCCCGGAGGCATTTCGTACTCAAACTCACCTTTTTTATTTTTACCCGTCATGATGCAAACAGGTGGCAGAACTGAACCTGTAGCACTACAACAGGCTATAACAGGTATTGTTTCTCCTTTTTCAGTCGATGTAAGTGTGGATGTAGCTTTGGACCCCATCTCAGCAAGTACATGTACAGGATGGTTATTTAATTGGAGTCCCGTTTCGTCCATATTGAAGATGTGACTCGGTTCCAACATCACATCGTCGACTATCAAAACATTTTCCAGAAGTTTAAAATAAGCGTCTACCTCCGACTTGTTCATAACAGATGATAGCGCTAAGGAAACACCTTCGTACTTTAACCAGTTTCCTTATCAAATCTGTGTTTTGAATTTAATTGTGCAGCCAACAGATAAGCGATCCTTCTGACATCATGGATCGTTAAAGTAAAACCTTTCGCTTGCATAATTTTAATGCGGTTTGACAGCTTCTTTTCATGTTCTTCGCTAAAAGTTGGTCCCATAAATCCTTCTTTTTGTCATTATTGTTTTTGAAACGCATTTCTAAGTTTTTGGAAACCTGTCAGGCTTTAGCAGCCGCATAAACTGACATTTCACCATTTTTGAAAACGTTTATTGCAGCCTTTAATAACTCTTCACTTCAATTCCTCGGATAGCTAATGATTTTCTTTGGTATTTATTTAACAGAAAGTCCAAAAAATATGAAAACATCGCTAGTAATACTATGGCCATCACACCCTGATCGAATGTGGCCGTTTGTCTTCATTTTCCAGGAGAGATGTGACAAAATTTATGAGCAGCCATGTGACCAAATTTATGAGCCCTTGTGGTTATTTTGAGGTTATGTTCAAGCACGACTCATAAGCTTTTTCAAAAACTACACAACCACAACTTATAACATGAACTCCTTAACTAATTTTCACACTAGGTAAAAGAAAACTTACTTTTGGTATTTTGTTCGTAATTTTTGCGCGCAGGTATTTGTACGCACTACTTGAAGCTAACTAAGTGATAGCTGGCGACACCTAGCGAGTGTCTGTAGAATTTTTTGTAAGTTGGTCATTTCTCCCTTACGGTCATCTCTCACGGACTTACTTTATACAAATTCTGCAGAGCACCAAGTAATTGCCCATACCAACAGTTGAAGTAGTACACACCCAGTGGTACTGACATGGACTTGGGTTTCCCAAAATGATTTTTACATCCACTCACCCATTTTCCACGTCAGTTCTAATCAGCAGTAATGAACAGTCAGGCATAAGCGTTCACGCCATCTGGTAATAAAATGTTGAACTTTCAGCAGATTTTTAAACATTTACCTCTAGTCATGTTTCCCTTCGATGATGATGGACTGTGCCAGACCAAAGATGTACAGTTACGATTGGCAAATTTCAGCAATATTACCGTTAATTATTTTTCATAATTTCTTCACAAATAATTGAGTGATTGTTGGAAATTTTCATAAAATGTCAATATTATCACTTTCCAATAAAGTTTGCTTTATTGGAATTTCTGAATTATTATTTATTATAAACAGCAATTTAGATGAAGGTCGATTTTCAATGGGCTGTGTATCTAATCTCCGTTGTGAATCAAATTAATATGCCCGAAATCTAGCTCGCATATACAACAATTTATCTTGCTTACCTTTATTTTGCAGTGGAAATGTTCCTCTCGCCATTTATTATGTCTACATGGGTGACCTTTCGTGATTTTTGGACCTTTTTCTTATTATTTCGGGATACAGGATTCGCACGTTAAACTGCCATTCATTATTTTGTCTTATTGTTTCTAGTTTCAAAAAGGGCTAAATAAATAACCGACTGCCAATATAATGGAGGGCTCGGTCTGTCTTACTTTAATAATATTGAAATATGTTTTTTTTTCAAGAAGGAAAGACATTAAAAAAGTATTTGTTTTAAAGAATCATCATCCACCTTGAGAATACATGTTTTTGTCATTATTAAGTAGCGGATTTTTAATAAAACATATAAAAGTTATATTAATTTGTGAATTTCGTAATATATATATATATATATATATATATATATATATATATATATATATATATATATATATATATATATTACAGAAATCTTTCACCCTTTCTCCACGTGGTGCCACCGATCGCCTTCGCCGAACTGTCAACCATGCGACGTCACGTGTCTCTCGGCACCGGTTTCTAGCCTTTCAGCCGTCATCAGCCGAGTTCTAGACGAACGCAAGGAAAGCAGTTCGGAGAGGCAATCGGGGCCAGACCAGATCAACTGGCCATTTTAATGACGGGTCGTGATCACACACAACTCACGCCATCATACGGCGAATGCTCGTAGCAGTCAGGACCGCTCGTAACATTCTGCCTGGAATCTCGGGTATAGTACCAGGTATGCCCACAAGGTTGCGTAACGGAACCGGGGAGGGAAAATATTACAGAAATCTTTCACCCTTTCTCCACGTGGTGCCACCGATCGCCTTCACCGAACTGTCAACCATGCGACGTCACGTGTCTCTCGGGACCGGTTTCTAGCCTTTCAGCAGTAATCAGCCGAGCTCTAGACGAACGCAAGGAAAGCAGTTCATATATATATATATATATATATATATATATATATATATATATATATATATATATATATATATATATATATATATATATATATATATTAAGTTTCTAATCTTGAAAAAATGGCTCGGTGGTAAGAGATTTGCCAACAATGAAGAGGTAGAGTCTGCGGTTGATGGCAATTTTGAGAAGCTCGACAATTTTCACTATTAACAGGGAATCGAAGCTATTGCATATCGCTGGGAAAAGTGGATCGAGCTAAAAGGAGACTATGTAGAGAAATAAAGATATTTTTTTCCCAAATTTATTGCGTTTTCTTCAATTTTTCTATTGGAACCTTAAACTCAAAGAGTTTAGTGTGGTTTTGGGTGGGTGGATTTTCTTTGTTAAGTTGGGTACTCCTGGGACTACCCTCGAATGCATTTATTTATTCAGAGATGGCGGTGATGGAAACGCGAAATCCCAGCTAGTCGCCATTTCTTCATATAGCTCTTCTTATTTTATTTTCGGATAAAATTTCAGAAAGCATCGTATCTCTCAAACTTAGCATCGTGTCAATTTTTCCTATTATTTTTGCTTTTACTTTGCCTAATGACGATTCTATTCTATTTTAATGGTATTTCCTATTTTCAGAGGCTGAATATTCCTGTGGGAAAGTGTACAGGTCATTGTTTAATTTGAAAATCAAATTCGCATTAAAATTAAATGGTCCAATTAGTTGAATTTTGAAAACAACGACATAATGGACGAGTTTATTGGAAAGCAATGGCTTTTTCCATGACTTTCGCTCACTCGGGCCACCATATAATTATTAATTCATAATTTCATTCAATTATAAACATTAATTATACGTCATTTATTAAAGTATGTGGTCCATTGTTTCTTGTTAATAGAACAAAAAAGTTTTTGCGTAATCATTTTTAAAGCAGTTAAATTTTCGTTATTCTGTCGAATAGTCAAATAAATACATTGCGATTTTTTTATATTACAAATGTGTTTTTTACAAACACGCCCAATATATGGCAAAATAATTATATTTTCCGTAAATTCATATATTTTTTCATTTGAAATATAACATTGAAATTCGTATCGAATATTTAGTTAATATTCTAGTAAAAAAGTAATGAGAAACGCTCCAATAAACCCAGAAGTTTCAATGCTTTATATACAGGGCTAGAATTTAGCATTCATAGTCTGTCTTTAATGGAAAACGAGCTTGATTGAATCTTTGTATAACCAGCGCTGGTACCCTGCACTGTAAAACAGTTCAAACTAATTAGAATATTCAAAATGTGCCTGAGAGCTGTCAAAATAATGGTTGTCAGAATTGTCTAGCAGACTAATCAAGGAATACACCGATATTCCTTAGTTTATCTTGCATGCCATTTGAATAAAATAGGAAGGGATTAGGAAAATTGAAAGGTACAAACAAGCTAGGCGCTAAATAGTAACACTGTTGACAGTTTCTTAGTTAAAACAATTATTTTGATACTCGGCTATATTCTATAATGACCTGACTTTGCTCCATGTGATTTCTAATAATTATTACAGCTCAACCAAGATAGCTTGGCTTCTGAGACGCGCAAAAGAAAGAGTGAGAGGGTCACTGTCTAACAGAGACAGAGAATGGAGAGTTCCTTGAATGTACAGTCCATGCAATAATTTTTCGCAATAACGTTTCAGTTAAGTAAGTTAACAATAAATAACGACGTATGTTTAAAAGCAGCGCATTCGTCAATTTCAAAATTAAGGATTAATAATGGCAAATAAAACACAATTATTTGTTCAAAGTCACTGAATTTTAAATTAGGTCTGGACTAGATTTAACAATAGAGATTTATTCACAAACAAGTAAAATTTTTGTTATATATAGGGTCATAGGGATACATCTTAATTAGCATATGCATTATATGTAACATAATAAAATATAAGGAGTGATAATAAACTAACAATATATATATATATATATATATATATATATATATATATATATATATATATATATATATATATATATATATATAGCGTGGTGGGGCCGGGGAGAGAGATATTTGAAAAACAGAAATATTTCAACCGTACTTCCACGTACCTCTATTCGTTTCAAATCATCTGCCACCATCACATCGAAACAAGTACCTCCCAGGACCAGTATCTAGTCTCACAGCCGTTGTCAGCTGGGCTCGAGTCTGACGCAAGGAGACCGCTCAATAGAAACGAACAGAACAAAGACCAAATCAACTGGCCATATTGATAGCGGGTCGCAATCTCAAGGCAACTCGCGCCATATTAAGGTTGAATGTTCGCAGCAGTCGGAACTACGCGATACATTCTTCCCACAACCTTGGATGTAGGTATAAGGTATGCTCAAAAGGTAGCGATGGTAGATAATGTTTCTAAATCATTCCGGGTGTCGATCCGTTGATTCTGTGAAGAGTCACGACGTTTCGCCAAACTCTCATTTGACATTTTTAAGTGTTATCCACTTCGACCGAAGAGTCCAACTGACGTGCACGAGTCGTTGTGCTCGCTTTTATAGCCGGCCGGCGACTGCGCAGATTATATCGGGGTAGTTCGGGAATATTTGCGGCGTTCGGTAAAGCTGTCGGGCGTCCGTTTATTGGTTTTCCTACCTAGCCGCCACGTTACCGCGTTTCTTCTTTTTTCCAGTAGGGATTTCCATAGTTTTGGAATGTTACGAGCGTCGTTTCGCGTATTTAGCTCACCCCTTTCTTCTATTTCAAGGGCTTCTCTGATTGTTCGGACCTTGTAGTTTTCAATATTCGCTATTTCTTTGGTTCCTTCAAAATTGACTTTATGTCCTGTTTGTAGATGCTGCTGGAACAGAGTGGAAGTGATTTGTTTGTTTTTTAAGTTGTTTTTATGTTCCTGTATTCTTATCCATATTCGTCTGTTTGTTTGTCCTATGTATGTTCTGTTGCAGTCGGAACAAGTTATACTATAAACCCCATGATTGTCCAGTTTAACTTTGTCCTTAAGGTTTTTTAGCATGTTTGCGACAGTCTTCTGTGGCTTGTAGGCTGTTCTAATCTTATGTTTCCTTAGTAGTCTGCCTATCCTATCTGTGATTCCTTTTACGTATGGTAGCAGGACTTGGTGTATTTGGTTGATGATCCTCTATTGTTCTTCGTGTTTGGGTTTCCTGACGGCGAATGGCCTTCCTGATACAATTTTCTGAATATCCATTTTGTCTAATGGTTGTGGAAATGTTTGGTAGTTCTTCGCTTCGTGTATCTGGTAGTGTCAGTCGGAAGGGTCTGGAAATGAAGGTGTTCGCTACTGCTTGGATTGGATGGATGATGGATGGATTGGAAGGATGATGATGCAATTTAGCGTTGAGGTATCGATCGGTGTGAGTTGGATTTCTATACACTATGTATTCGAGGGTGTCAAAGTTTCCTTGTGATAAGAAGATCTAAAAACGGCAGTTCTCTATCCTGTTCGACTTCCAGAGAGAACTGTATTCTGGGGTGGATTCCGTTTAACTGGGTTAGGAAATTGTTTAGAAGTTCATTTCCGTGTTTTTGTTGTAAAGTTTGGGCTTCAAAGAAGAGTTGGCCAATGCCTTCGTTTCGAAATCGGTCAAGAACAGGTTGGTTATAACGTGTGATAAAGACGATCCCATTGGGGTACCGTCGGTCTGTCTGTAGATCTGCTGGTTGAAGGAAAAATATGTATTCTTCAAGCAGTGTTCGGATAGTTCCCCCACATATGGTGGAAAGTCTTCGTTCATCGAAATTAGATCCAAGGCCAACCTATGGGGATACTTAGATATAGTGAGACAATGTCCAGACTTGCCAGTATGTCTGTATCCTCTAGTTGGAAATCTTTTATCACCCTTATCAAATGTTCTGCGTTTTGAACATACGACTCGGTAATTTTGACGCTTATGTGCATGATACTTTCTAGATATGTTTCCAAATTTTGGATTTCCAGAACCAAAGGCACTTACTATGGGCCTTAATGGGATTTCTGGTTATTTCTGGTTATTTTGGGTAGACCGTAAAGTTTAGGAGATTTGCTTGATTTTTCCCTTAAAATTATTCTTCGTTCAATGTCCGGTTCTAGTTTCCATGCTTTGATTTTGCTTTTGGTAGTTTTTTTCTAGATAGGTTGTTGGATCTCTGTTCACTGGTTTATATGTCTTTTTCAGTAAAATATTCGTCATCTTTACCATATAATCCTCGGTGTTCATTATGACTGTTGCATTTCCTTTGTCCGCCGGTAATATAGAGATATCCTCGTTTCTTTTTAAACTTTCGAGCGCTCTGATTTCAGTCTTATTAACATTTGGTTTTGGTGTTTTGTTGGATCGTAATATGAAAAAGAAGAAACGCGGCAACGTGACGGTGAGGTAGAAAAATCAATAAACGAACGCCCGACAGAATTGCCGAGTGCCGCAAATAGTCCCGAACTACCCCGATATAATCTGCGCAGTCGCCAGCCGGCTATAAAAGTGAGCACAACGACCCATAGTTAGTTCATTATCATATATATTCATATTATATTTTATTATGTTATATATATTTATATATAATGCATATGCTAATTAAAATAATATATCCCTATAACCTTATATATACTAAAAATTTTACCTGTTTGTTAATAAATCTCTATTGTTAAATCTAATCTAGACCTAATTTAAAATTCAGTGACTTTGAACAAATAATTGTGTTTTATTTGGCATTATTAATCCTTCATTTTGAAATTGTCGAATGCGCTGCTTTTAAACATACGTCGTTATTTATTGTTAACTTACTTAACTGAAACTGTATTGCGAAAAATTATTGCAAGGACTATACATTCAAGGAACTCTCCATTCTCTGTCTCTGTTAGATAGTCACCCTCTCACTCTTTCTTTTGCGCGTCTCAGAGGCCAAGCTATATTGGTTGAGCTGTAATAATTATTAGAAATCACATGGAGTAAAGTCAGGTCATTATAGAATATTGGCGAATATTAAAATAATTGTTTTAACTAAGAAACTATCTACAGTGTTAATTTTTAGCGAATAGCTTTGTTTGTACCTGTCAATTTTCCTAAATATTTGATTCAAATGGCATGCAAGATAAACTAAGGAATATCGGTGGATTCCTTGATTATTCTGATAGACAATTCTGACAACAATAATTTTGACAGCTGTCAGGTACATTTTGAATATTTTAATTAGTGTGTAACCGCTGGTTGCACAAAGATTCAATCAAGCTCATTTTCCATTAGACAGACTGTGAATGCTAAATTCTAGCCCTGTATATAAAGCGTTGAAACTTTTGGATTTATTGGAGCGTCTCTCATTAATTTTTTTACTAGAATATTAACTAAATATTCTATTCGAATTTCAATGTTATATTTCAAATGAAAAAATTTATGAATTTACGAAAAATATCAATTTTTTGCTGTATATTGTGCGTGTTTCTAAAAAACAAAACAAAATATAAAAAATTCGCAATGTATTTATTTTACTATTCGACAGAATAACGAAAATTTAACCTTTTTCAAAATGAATACGGAAAAACTTTTTTGTTCAATCAACAAGAAACAATGGACCACATACTTTAATAAATGACGAATAATTAATGTTCATAATTGAATGAAATTATAAATTAATAATTATACGGTGGCCCCAGTGAGCGAAATTCATGGAAAAAGCTATTGCTTTCCAATAAACTCGTCCATTATCTCGTTGTTTTCGAAATTCAACTAATTGGACCATTTAATTTTAATGCGAATTTGATTTCCAAATTTAAATTAAACAATGACCTGTACACTTTCCCGCAGGAATATTCAGACTCTGAAAATAGGAAATACCATTAAAATAGAATAGAATCGCCACTACGCAAAGTAAAAGCAAAAATAATAGGAAAAATTGACACGATACTAAGTTTGAGAGATACGATGTTTTCTGAAATTTTATCCCAAAATAAAATAAGAAGAGCTATATGAAGAAATGGCGACTAGCTGGGATTTCGCGTTTCCATCACCACCATCTCTGAATAAATAAATACATTCGATGGTAGTCCCAGAAGTACCCAACTTAACAAAGAAAATCCACCCACCCAAAACCACACTAAACTCTTTGATTTTAAGGTTCCAATAGAAAAATTGAAAGAAAACCCAATAAATGTGAGAAAAAATATCTTTATTTCTCTACATAGTCTCCTTTTAGTACGATGCACTTTTCTCAGCGATGTTCAATAGCTTCGATTCCCTATTAATAGTGAGATTCGTTGCTCCTCAAAATAACCATCAACCGCAGATTACACCCCTTCATTGTTGGCAAATCTTTTACCACCGAGCCATTTTTTCAAGTTTAGAAACAGCAAATAATCCGAGTAGGTTAAATCTGGCGAATACGGTGCGTGAGGAAGAAACTCGAACTTTAACTCATTTATTTTGGCCTCGATAACGGATGTGTGACCTGGTGCATTGGCTTGATGAAACAAAACTATCTTTTTAATTATTTAAAATTAACCCCAATAAAAGTAAAAAATTAGGTACATGGAATATATAAACAGCTGTAAAACCTCAGTTTTAAAGTAGTGTTTGAGAATGTAAAGTCGTTTTACGAAACTATAGTCACACAAATTTTGTTTAAAAATAAAAGTGATAGATATCAAAGTAAAAAATTGTTTTATTCCTTTTTGTAATTAATAAATTTAAACGATTTGTTCTTTTGCTTTTTAACGTAATAAAATTCTTGTAAATTCAACTTTCTTGTTTATTTTTTAAGAATTTGTTAATTAATCCTTTCCATCCGTTGTTTTTGCTATTTAATGGTATAGAGCTCTTTGTTATAATTATCTTTGTTAAATGGAAAACTAACTAACCTATGTATTAAACTACGAATTAGATAATTTTAATTCATAAAGCTCTATACCATTACACAGATAGCAAAAAACAACGACTACATAAAAGGATTAATTAATAAATAGTTAAAAAATAAACAAAGAAAAGGTTTTAAAGTATCATAAAATCGTTTAACGAAACTACGGTCATACAAATTTAAAAATTAAACTGATAGATAACAAAGTATAACATTGTTTTATTCGATTTAACAAATGAACTATAACGAAGTAACGGACAAATCAATCAATAATTTGAAACAAAGAAAGTTGAATGTACCAGAATTCTATAACATTAAAAAGCAAAAAGACAAATCTTTTAATTTTATTAATTACTCTTTTAAACTTAGTAATACAGTGTGTAAAAAAGTAAATAAACAAGGTTGTTAAAATATTTAAAGTAATAATGATAAAACACTTTAGATAAATTGGGTGTATATAAAATTAACTGCCACAGTGGTAAGTAAGGTTGTAGAATAAAAGAACTGAATAAAGATATCTTAAATAATATAAAAAGCACCAGAATGTCTACATATTGTATTGAAAACAATCATTATATATATATATATATATATATATATATATATATATATATATATATATATATATATATATATATAAATAATGTTAAATTATTACACTCAAAAAAGGAAAGCAAAAAATTAGACATCGAAAATAAAAAAAATCCTTAAGAAATAATCATATAACAAACAGGAATGATCAGGTAAATTTCCAAAACACCCCGGTAATAGGTAAGATCATATTGTAATTGAATAGCCCGGATTTTACCAGGCGATATTTAGGCTAATTAGACTAGACGTTAAATAAAAAAGCTATAGTTTTACCTGTATACTAGGAAACATTGTGTCTGGCCATTAATATTAGTTCAAGCTACTCTTGAGAAAGTCCTAACAAGGCAAAAAATATATAGAACAAAATCTATAATAAACATTTGAAACATTAAAAAGCTACAAGCGTATCATTTAAAATCCTAGGATATTGAAAATGTTTCACAATAAACCAACTGCGGAATCCATAAACATTATTAAAAGACATTTTGTTTTTTAGACTAAATTTATGTAGTAAATGTAAATCGAGTAAATTCTTTGTTTAAAAAAATGTAATTCATTTGCATACATTAATTTGGCGTTGATGCAATGATGTTAAACTATAAGTGATTTCGTAAAAGTAAAGTATCAGAGTAATCGACAATTCGCCATATTCCCCTGATTTAGTAACATGCGACATCAATTTATATTCACTTAAAAAATACCAGCCTTGATAATACAAAAAGTCTTAATTAAAAGAGCACAAAAATTCATGTAAACAAGTTGGATTAAAAGGACAAAAAAACGCACCAGCTCGTGGATTTATCTTAATATAACCTTTCAATTAAAGCAAACCCCTAATTCTCCACATTCCATCATCAATAACTAGCTATATTAATTTCAGAAATCTGTAGAATGACATTCACAAATCTGTCAATCGCGCGAGACCTCGACAGTGCTCTCTGACCGCAACATCGCGAAATTCCCCCGGCGTCACATATGAACCGTTCGGCATTATCGGCATGTAACCCGACTACGGGAATTATAAGGGAATTTCGCCTGGAACAACGTGAATTATCTTGCGGACATCAGCAAAGCGGTTATCTGAAACGCGATGTGGCAACCCCGCCCGGAATACCAATTACATCTAATGGAGGCCGGCAGCGTTGAGAAGTTGAGTCGAATGGAAGAAGAAATAGACTTTCGTTTGGCAAATCGAATGGTAAACTATATACAAATATCAGGTCACGTATTATGAAATGTTTAAATCTTCCATTTTAACTTGAATCTTTTTGTGACTAAATGATTAACGATATTATTTTTCGAATATGAAATTCTATATATATATATATATATATATATATATATATATATATATATATATATATATATATATATATATATATATATATATATATATATATATATATATATATATATATATATATATATATATATATATATATATATATGTAGTGTTAGATTTTCTTGGACTGCGTCCAATGTGTCCGTAATACTTGAGTCTTATTTTTCTCATGTCGCTGTGTGTATCTGTGTATTGTTGTGTGTTGTTTGATTTATTGGTTTTCTTGAGATCGGTTTGTTGTGTTGATTGTTTGGTTGGGGCCTAGGATTTTTCTTGTGATTTTTCATTCTTTCTTTTCAGTCTCCACGATGTCTTTCTTTCTGTTCAGGATGAGCGTTTCTGCGTATCTACGACACTCTGGCTTGGTAACTATATTGTGGTGTCTCAGTTTTGTGTTTTTGGATATGCATTTTTTTTTGTTGTGAATATTTTGTGTGAGTCTTACTGCACTTCTGCAGCAAGTTTTCTGTGATTGTTTCACCAAACTATTTGGGTTGGGAGACTCGTCTGATATTGGCCATGTCTTGTTTTTGGAGACGGTGTTCTTGGTCTGTTGTAGGTCGTGGATTCTGTCTTTTCGGGGGAGGTTTGGACTCCTTCCCTTTCTGCTGTTTCTTTTAGGACTTCAATCTGTTGTGCCGTTGGTATGTCTTGAGCCGGGCTTGCTGGATCATCGGCGGGCGCTGGACGGTCTATTTTGGTGTTGGTTCTCCCCAGTTTGGTGGGCCGGTCAATATTAAGGGCCGATTTTTTTGCACGCCGCTACTGTATTGCTTTTTCTGGAGTACAGTTGGATGGGAGTGTCGAGAGTCCATTCCCTTGTCTCACTCCAGTTTTTGTTTCGAGGGGCTCTGAGATGTCACCCATGAATTTGGCTTTGGATCTTTGTTAGTTGGTTTTGCTTTAATACTTGCCAGCGTTTTCAGATCCAGTCCTTGTTCTTTCACGTTTTGAGATGGGGATTCGCGGTAGGTGGAGTCATGTGCTTTTTTGGAATCCACAAATGTACGGATGAGATTTTTGTTGCATAGTTTTTGGTGCCTTGGAATCGACTTTGGATTCGGGATTTGTTCCGGGCGGGATCTGCCCGGTTGGGGACCTGCTTGGTGTTCGCCGGTTTTGGGTTCTAACTGTCCCTGTGTTGTTTCTAGTAGATATTGAGATGGAATTGTGAAACAAGCTGGGAGAGAAGATGTCCCTCTGTGGTTGTTTGTATTCGTTCTATCTCCTTTCTTGTATGGTGGATGGATTGGAGTACCTTACCAATCTTCCGGAATTCGTTCGGTTCGCCAAACTTCTTGTAGAAATTTGATTATATCCTTGATTGTACTAGGACCAGCGGGTTTTGAAAGTTCAGTAGTGATTCCATCTTCACCAAAAGCTTTGTTGTTTTTGAAGTGTTTGATTTGCGTAATTATTTCAGTGTTGGTAATCTGTTTGAGGGCTCAGGACAATTTGGTGGTTTGATCACCCAATAGAATTTTTACATGGTTAGAGGAAATTTATGTATATGTGTGTATGTATGTATATGTGTGTATGTATGTATATGTGTGTATGTATGTATATGTATGTATGTATATGTATGTATGTATGTATGTATATATATATATATATATATATATATATATATATATATATATATATATATATATATATATATATATATGTATATGAACACTTTTGTTGGTTGCTTGACCGGGAAGGGGCCCCACCTATTCCTTCAACTGGATGACATATGTTTCGTCTCTCGAGGTTCAGACTCTTCAGGGCGCTGACATATACCATGCCATCAAAGAATAGGGAGACTCTATCCACAGCCAACAACCCATATTTTTCGCCGACCTCCCGTCAGATGGCGTATATATATAGTGTTAAATTTTCTTCCACCGCGTCCAATGAGACAGCAGTAATTGAGTGAACCGAATTGCCCCGAGTCGAACCAATTGGCCTTCGGTACATTTGTGAGGTCACAAGTGTTCCGATTTTTTTCTGGAATTGTCGGCGTGTCATCGGTACTAGGTTTAAAAATTTATTTTCAATTTGATATTTAACTTTTAATTACAAGGAAAAAAAAAATAAAAATAAAAATAGTTTTCTTACAAAACCTATATATGATGTTTCCATTTATCACAAAAAAATGTATTGAAAAGCCCAATTGAGCAGTCCTTTTAATTGTTGAGTAAAACACAATAGTTCCGTTATTAAAAAACTTTTGTCAAAATGTGGGATGACATTTTGCCTCCATCTCAACAATGACTCGAATAGTTTCATCCTTTAGTTCAGGCATCGATTGTGGATTGTTATTAGAGATCTGGCTTTTAACGTTTTTTTTATTATTCTCTCATTCTGTCGTATAGATATTACAAATTGTGACTAAATTAAATATATCTAACAATATTTACTCACTCCCAATGAGGCAATTTTGCATATAGACACCAATTTCAAAATGTACTTCGTCAGAAAAGATGATTTTTTGAAAAAAATCATGTTTGGTCTTTGATCCAATTGACAAATGAATGACGTTTTGAATAGTCCAGTGGCTTTATTTCTGTGTTATTTGAACCTTATATGCCTTCGGAGCTAAGCCCTTTTGTAAAATACGCCAAGTTGTGTAATTACTAAGTTCAAATTATTGTAAACATCGACTAATGGAAATGTCTGGGACATCAGCAAGACTTTCACGTACCAAATCAATATGCCCTTGACTGAACGCCCATTTTCAACAATTTTAACACTATGTTGTGTTATGTACGACTACATTTTTATAAAAGTCACATATTTCACTTCCAAAATGAGACCAGACCTAGACAAATTCACAAAACCATCTTTGTTTAATTCAAATATTAAAAAACTCCTCAGTTTGACAGACCTGTTACGAAAAATAATCAATACAGACATACAGAAAAGGTGTTCTTTCTTACTTTCTCCTTAAACAGCAGCTTTGCTATAGTTTAAATATTTTATAATGACTAATAGAGATCCGAAACTATTCATAAAAAAGTCACCATTAATTTTCATCAAGAACAAAAAACCGACGGGGAAAAAGATATCACGTTTTTTTCTCATCTCATCAACCCTCGACCGAGACCAAATCCACCCCGAACGGCCTCTCATTAAAACGAAACCTTATAAAATTTTAAATCCAATTTTAAAAGCTGCTAAAATTTTACGAAAGGTTTGTTCCTAAAATGAAATGGTTAAAAAAGTAAAATTCGTAGTGGATAACTACAATAAAAAATGTTTTTTTTCGATTACACTGGTCTATATGATTCGAACTTTTTTTAGTCACACGAAAACGTCCATCTAATTTAGATAGTACTATGGCCACTCAACAGGAATATATTTTTAAAATAAAAGGTCAGGTTTCTTTGTCATTAGCACAGTAAAGGGCATATGTCTAGAGACCAACCCAGCAGAAGTCTCACACACGTTACAC
The DNA here is from genome assembly GCA_031761425.1 of Cosmopolites sordidus. Taxonomy (NCBI): domain Eukaryota; kingdom Metazoa; phylum Arthropoda; class Insecta; order Coleoptera; family Curculionidae; genus Cosmopolites; species Cosmopolites sordidus. The sequence continues at coordinate 841,696 of JARFXV010000009.1, forward strand.
TTTAGACATTTGGGACCCAGGATATAACTTGACGGCACACAAGAAAATCAAACTAACCCAAATAATGTTTGGTTACTAATGGTGTGAAATTTCGACGCTGAGAAATGTAAGTTAATTCTCCACACACATAACAAAAACTATTCGGGTGATTTAAATACTTTCGTGGCATATTTACAGCCTTATCAAATATATAAATTTAAATTTGTTGACTAAGATAGCTATCTAACTTAAAAAATGACGTTACTCAAACATAAACACATATATGAGGTGAAATTGACTATGTAGCTGTCGCAAAAAACTGAGGATGACATGGAAAAAATAACATTGTTTTTGTAATGAGAGTAAATAAGTACAATCAAATATCATAACAAAATTCATGTGACAAAAACAGTGTTTATCAGTGTTATTTATAGGTAAATCCTTTTTGAGTTGCAAATTATTTATGTCCTTTTTTATTAACTGGTTGTTCATTCACCCACCTAATATATATGCAATTTTTTTTTACTTCTTAGTCCGCAGTAAGAAGCCATCTGACAAGAAGTCGGCGAAAATATGGGTTATTTGATTGTGGAGGGAGACTCCCTGTTCTTAGCGAGAGAGTATAAGTCGGTACCCTGATGAGTCTATCCACCAACAGACTAATATGTGCCCTCCAATGAAGGGGATAGGTGGGGCTTCTTTCCGGGTCAAGCAACTAACCATTGTTCATTATGGCGGAGATGCAGGTTGTGCATTATACATGAGATTGTGGAACCCAACTGTCGGTGGAGTATAACTCCTGACTATGTTGGCTCGTTGGACGCAGTCCAAAGAAGTAAAAAAACTGCATATATATATATATATATATATATATATATATATATATATATATATATATATATATATATATATATATATATATATAGAATTTCATATTCGAAAAATAATATCGTTAATCATTTAGTCACAAAAAGATTCAAGTTAAAATGGAAGATTTAAACATTTCATAATACGTGACCTGATATTTGTATATAGTTTACCATTCGATTTGCCAAACGAAAGTCTATTTCTTCTTCCATTCGACGCAACTTCTCAAAGCTGCCGGCCTCCATTAGATGTAATTGGTATTCCGGGCGGGGTTGCCACATCGCGTTTCAGATAACCGCTTTGCTGATGTCCGCAAGATAATTCACGTTGTTCCAAGCGAAATTCCCTTATAATTCCCGTAGTCGGGTTACATGCCGATAATGCCGAACGGTTCATATGTGACGCCGGTGGAATTTCGCGATGTTGCGGTCAGAGAGCACTGTCGAGGTCTCGCGCGATTGACAGATTTGTGAATGTCATTCTACAGATTTCTGAAATTAATATAGCCAGTTATTGATGATGGAATGTGGAGAATTAGGGGTTTGCTTTAATTGAAAGGTTATATTAAGATAAATCCACGAGCTGGTGCGTTTTTTTGTCCTTTTAATCCAACTTGTTTACATGAATTTTTATGCTCTTTTAATTAAAACTTTTTGTATTATCAAGGCTGGTATTTTTTAAGTGAATATAAATTGATGTCGCATGTTACTAAATCAGGGGAATATGGCGAATTGTCGATTACTCTGATACTTTACTTTTACGAAATCACTTATAGTTTAACATCATTGCATCAACGCCAAATTAATGTATGCAAATGAATTACATTTTTTTAAACAAAGAATTTACTCGATTTAAATTTACTACATAAATTTAGTCTAAAAAACAAAATTTCTTTTAATAATGTTTATGGATTCCGCAGTTGGTTTATTGTGAAACATTTTCAATATCCTAGGATTTTAAATGATACGCTTGTAGCTTTTTAATGTTTCAAATGTTTATTATAGATTTTGTTCTATATATTTTTTGCCTTGTTAGGACTTTCTCAAGAGAAGCTTGAACTAATATTAATGGCCAGACACAATGTTTCCACGTATACAGGTAAAACTATAGCTTTTTTATTTAACGTCTAGTCTAATTAGCCTAAATATCGCCTGGTAAAATCCGGGCTATTCAATTACAATATGATCTTACCTATTACCGGGGTGTTTTGGAAATTTACCTGATCATTCCTGTTTGTTATATGATTATTTCTTAAGGTTTTTTTTTATTTTCGATGTCTAATTTTTTGCTTTCCTTTTTTGAGTGTAATAATTTAACATTATTTTATATATATATATATATATATATATATATATATATATATATATATATATATATATATATATATATATATATATATATATATATATATATATATATTGAATTGAAATAGAAGAAAGGGGTGAGCTAAATACGCGAAACGACGCTCGTAACATTCCAAAACTATGGAAATCCCTACTGGAAAAAAGAAGAAACGCGGTAACGTGGCGGCTAGGTAGGAAAACCAATAAACGGACGCCCGACAGCGTTACCGAACGCCGCAAATATTCCCGAACTACCCCGATATAATCTGCGCAGTCGCCGGCCGGCTATAAAAGCGAGCACAACGACTCGTGCACATCAGTTGGACTCTTCGGTCGAAGTGGATAACACTTAAAAATGTCAAATGAGAGTTTGGCGAAACGTCGTGACTCTTCACTTAGAAACATTATCTATCATCGCTACCTTTTGAGCATACCTTATACCTACATCCAAGGTTGTGGGAAGAATGTATCGCGTTTCTATTGAGCGGTCTCGTTGCGTCAGACTCGAGCCCAGCTGACAACGGCTGTGAGACTAGATACTGGTCCTGGGAGGTACTTGTTTCGATGTGATGGTGGCCGATGGTTTGAAACGAACAGAGGTACGTGGAAGTACGGTTGAAATATTTCTGTTTTTCAAATATCTCTCTCCACGGCCCCACCACGCTATATATATATATATATATATATATATATATATATATATATATATATATATATATATATATATATATATATATATATATATATATATATATATATATATATATATATATATGCAGTTTTTTAAGAGAATAAAAAGGTCGATACTGCTTAACGCTCCAATCAGGAATGCAGACGGTAGTTGGGCTAGAAACAATATGCAAAAGGAGAACAGGTTTGAAGAACGTCTTAAAAGTATATTCCAACCTCACCCAGCAGAGGACCTACCAAATTAAGAAACTCCCCCTCAACAAGAAAAAAACGCCAATCCAACCTCTCCAAATGAAATAAAAACAAACATTGAGCCAAAGAAAGCTCCTGGCTTTGATTCAATCACTGGAGAAATATTAAAACAACTTCCAAAGAAAGCCAAAATAAAACTTACACACCTCTTTAATGCATCATTCTGATTAAGTTATGTTCCTGGGGTGTGGAAAGTGGCACAAGTCATTATGATCCCTAAGCCAGGAAACCCTCCTCATAAAGTATCATCAAATAGGCCAATCTCTCTACTACCTACACTCTACTAAAACTAAAAATACTCTTAGATCTCTATTAACAAAAACTAAACCAAACAACACACAACAAAAATGTGGTTTATAAAATTCTCTGCGAATGTTGCAAATTCTATATAGGTGAGATATCTAGACCGTTACATGCTAGAATAAAAGAACGTAAAAACATTCTTAGAAAGGGCGATTTTAATAAATCTAGAATTTGTTAACACGCATGGGAATCGGGTCATAAAATCAATTGGAATAATTCCAAAATACAGAAGATTAAAAGAAACCTCTATAATTAATTTAAATAAAAATAAATGTATTGGTATGCCTTTGGTAGATTTAAATTCAATATGGTTCTCGATTCTAAAGAATACAATTAAAAACATTTAAGAATTTTCAATAAACAATCACAATCACACGGTAAACCTCACCTATATATATTCTTTGGTAGTATGTCACTGTCATTAAAAACTAATTGTCTATGTAAGTATCATTGACATACCCAAAAAGTATATTTACTTTCTATCTTTTCATAATTTATAGACATTAATATACTTTATTTTTAGGTTCGTTTTGAAAACGGGAGGAGAATACTTCCCGAAACGTTAACGTTAATAGTTTGTATATATTTTTGGAATATTTTTATATTTTTTAAATTTTGTTCGTTAGGCAAATTTGTTACAAAAAAGAATCACTGAAAAATTTGTCTCCGTTTGGTTTTTTGTTTTTACCCAGTGTTTCTTTATTTACATAAGAACAGATATTTTGATATTTTTTGAGTTTTAGATCGTGGCGAAAAACCCAAATAAAGAAAAAAATATATGAACACGCCACAATCATTCAGTCATTACTTATGCTTTTGATGAAGTATGGCACTATGGGCTAAAATATAAGCTTAATATGCTTCTTCCACAAAACTACTCTGAATTATTAGAGTCTTACATATCAGGCAGATTCTTCAGAGTAAGACTGGATGAAGCATACCCAGAGTTGAAAGAAATTGGAGCAGGAGTGCCACAAGGCAGTCTAGGGCCTATATTGTACCTGATCTATGCAAGTGACATTCCACAACTAGAACAAGATACAATAATCACATTTGCAGACAATACTGCTATCCTAACGCTAAGCAAAGATTATAAAGAGACTGTAAATAAACTTCAAATATCAGTTAACCAAATCAACAACTGGTCCAAAAGATGGGATGTCAAACTGAACAAGACCATGTTTGGACATATCAATTCACAGATAAAAGGGAACAACAGATTCCAATTAATATAAATAATGCCCAAATCCCCTATGCAAGCTCAGCAAAGTATCTAGGCATCAAAGTAGATGCAAAACTTCACTGGAAGGTTCATGTCAAAAAGAAAAGAAGAGAACTTGATATAAGGTACAAGAAAATGTATTGGCTACTTGGTAGACACTTCAGTTTATCTACCTACAACAAAATATTATTGTATAAACAAATCCTCAAACCGGTGTGAACCTATGGCATACAGCTCTGGGCCTGTTCCAACAAGAGTAATATTCTAATCATCCAGAGATTCCAGAACAAAGTACTGAGGAACTGTTGACTAGACTGTTACCAAATTCGCATAAAGTTACCATCAACACGTGAACGTTGAAGCAATCCAGCTCATCGACAACACTGATCTAACAAGAAGACTCAAAAGAGTGAAGCCTTTCGAGTTAGCTAAGTGATTGTGCTAGTGCAAAGCAGAGAATAGTACGGTTGTGCATTACACATTATTTTATTATTATTATTATTCACGTATGGGCCCTGGTGGACCACACGAAGTACAATTAGACGACGTTTGTTTGTTGTTAGAGACGTTTGTTGTTGTTAGCCTTCCTTTGAGCCTATACTAATTTCATTCTTTCGCTATGAGCTTTTTTCCTTTCGTCAGACCAAGTTGTTTCAGTCTCCCTACATTTTTCTCTCTGGCCAACCTTCCAAACGTTAACCTTGTGTCTGAAACAATCTCTATCCTGAATTTCACTTTGTGTAATATTTGCTGATCTTAGGTCCTCTTTAATTGCCGCAATCCATTTAATTATTTCTACTTTAGCTCTACTCCTATTTTCATAAAATTCGACTATTTGTCTAGTTAGCCTACTCGGATTCATCCGTTTTATGCGTCCGTAAAACTTAAGTCTTCTTTTTCTCATATCGCTATGTATATCTTTGTATTGTTTGATTTCTTGGTTTTCTCGAAGTCGGTATGTTGTGCTATTTATTTGTTTGGGGCCTAGGATTTTTCTTATGATTTTTCTTGCCTTATTTTCAATGTCCTCGATGTCCCTCTTTCTATTCAAAATGAGCGTTTCTGCAGCATATAGACATTCTGGCTTAATAACCGTGTTGTAATGTCTCAGTTTTGTGTTTTTAGATAGGCATTTTTTGTTGTAAATATTTTGTGTAAGTCTCAATGCCGTTTCCATTTTTTGACATCTACCCTTATTGGCCGCTTTTTCCAACCCATTTTCCATGATTATTTCACCCAAATATTTGGATTGAGAGACTCGTCTGATGTTACCATATTTTGTTTTTAGAAATGGTGTTCTTAGTCTGTTGCAGGTCATGTATTGTGTCTCTTCAAAGGATATTTGGAGTCCTACCTTTTCTGCTGTTTCTTTTAGGATTTCAATTCGTTTTTGAGCCGTTAATACATCTTGAGCTAAAATTGCTAGATCATCAGCAAATGCCAGACAATCAATTTTGATGTTGATTCTCCCCAGTTTAATGGGCTGGTCAATATTCAGTGCCGACTTTTTTTCACGCCACTCCTGTATTACTTTTTCTAGAACACAGTTAAATAAGAGTGACGAGAGTCTATCCCCTTGTCTCACTCCAGTTTTAATTTCGAAGGGTTCTGAGATGTCACCCATGAATTTAACTTTTGACCTCGTGTTAGTTAACGTTGCTTTAATAATTGCCAGCGTTTTCAGATCTAGTCCTTGTTCTTTCAAGATTCGGAATAAAGATTCGCGGTCAATAGAATCATATGCTTTTTTGACATCCACAAATGTACAGACGAGATTTTTATTGTACAGTTTTCGATGTCTTAGAATCAACTTTAGATTCAGGATCTGTTCAGGGCAGGATCTGCCCGGTCGAAAACCTGCCTGATATTCGCCAATGTTCGGTTCTAACTGTCCCTGTGCTCTGTCTAGTCGACATTGAGATAGAATCTTGTAACAAACTGGGAGAAGAGATATTCCTCTATAGTTGTTTACATCCGTTCTATCTCCTTTCTTATGTAGTGGATGGATTAGAGCATCTTTCCAGTCTTCCGGAATCCGTTCGGTTCGCCAAACTTCTTGTAGAATTTTGGTTATTTCCTTGATTGTACCTGGACCAGCGGATTTCAAAAGTTCAGCAGTGATTCCATCTTCACCAGAAGCTTTGTTATTTTTAAGCCGCTTGATTGAAGTATTTCCTCTTCATTCGGTGGTAATGAATCTGGGTTTGTTTGTTTAGGGTTTAGTGTTGGTAATTTGTTTAAGGGCTCAGGGCAGTTTAGTATTTGTTCAAAATATTTCGCAAGTTCTTTGCAATTGTCTTGGTTATTTAGAGCTAGTTGTCCGTTTTCCTTTTGAAAGCATAGGCTCTGCGGTTGATAGCCTGTTAATTTAGTTTTAAATGTTTTGTAAAAGTTTTGGGTGTTATTTTTTTGGAAATCTTTTTCTATTTCATAAAGTTGATTGTTTTCATATTTTCTTTTAGTTTGTCTAATTAGCTTCGATGTTTCTTTTCTTACTTCCAAAAAGATGTTATAGTTTATTGCTGTTTTTTGACTGTTCCAATCTTTGAATGCTTTACTTCGGCTTAATACTGCTTGCTCGCAAACTTCATCCCACCACGGATGTTTTCTACGTTTTTGTAAAGGGACCAACTTTAAGGCTGTTTTAATAATTTTTTGTTTTAATTCTTGCCAGTTCTGTGCAGGTTGTTTATCAAGCTCTTCTGTTAGGGCTGGTTTTATTTTCGTTGGGTCAAACTTTGGTATTAGCAGCCCCTTTTGAATAAGTTTTCGAGGTTTTAAGCTAAGTTTGATTCTAGTCAAGTAGTGATCCGTGTCTATATTTGCTCCTTTCCTGACTTGAACATTCAAAATCTCTTTATAATTGGGGTACGAAATGGCAACATGGTCAATTTGAAATTCACCCATGTACGTGTTTGGGCACCTCCAGGTCTTTTGTTTTGTTATTTTCTTCTTAAAATGGGTTGACATTATTTTTAGATTAAACTGCGAACATAGTTCAACCAATCTTCTACTATTATGGTTAGTCCATTTATGAGCGGGAAAACTGCCGACTGTTTTCCTGTACTTTTTTTCTTTCCCTAGTTGGACGTTGAAATCACCCAACAGGATTTTTACATGGTTAGAGGGAATTTTAGAGATAGTCTTTTCCAGAAAACACATTATTTTACTGGAAATAAGTTATTAGACTCTAAGATATTGTCGTGAGTAAGACATTAGATTTAAATTTTCGAAGTAGTAATTTAAGTTAAAACAGGATTACTTATTGATCTACATTAGATCAGATTGTAATATAAGTAAATGTCCTTCGGGATGTTTATTTATAAAAAAAAGGTAGGCAGGCATTGGGACTGAGGACAAAAGTGAAAACTCGAAACTTTGGAATAACTGTGTTTTTTTTTAATTATTAAATTAATTATTCTTTAAATGTATAATTTAATTTATTTTTTCACATAGGATTGAGAATCTAAACAAATATAGAAAATGGACATTTATAAAATCTAATTATATTACAATACTTGTTTGTAAAGCTCTAATAGTGAAATTGAATGATATAAGTTTATAAATAATCATTTTTCAAAAAATAACAAAATACGTATTTTATTTCTGACAATTTAAACAATAATTTAAATAAACAATAATATTGAGAAATTAAATTTATTAAGAAATTTTACAAAAATTTTAATTTTAAAATCCGCGACAAAAATACTATCGAACTACAAATCTGTTTTACCACGCTAGTAAGGTAATTCCTAAGCCACTGAAATATTCGTTGCACGATGTATTGCAGAGATTAAATATTAGAAAAATAAATAATATCAAATTTTTCAAAGCAAATTTTGATACCAGTATTTGGTTTTGGTTTTGTTATTGCTATTCCAGCTTTGGTTTTGTTATTCATTTTTCTACATGAAAATATTAGCATATTAAGTACTCACTCTAGTACTGCACAGTGATTCTACAATTAAACTATTAAAATAATGATTATCTAAAACACAATTTAATATAAAACACATTTAAAACACAATTGGCGTCGCCAGTCTGGCGCAACACGTCACTAGCGTGTCGGTGACGCGAACTCATAAGTTTGGCCCCTGCGAAAATCCCTCCAAACATTGCGCAAAGCGGCTAAAAAAGTTTTCACTTAAAAAAAAATCTCACCCTGTACATCTTAAAAGAAAGTTAATGTTTTATACCATGTAAAGTAGAAGAACTTGTAAATATTCGACGTTCCTTTCAATAAAATCATATCTTTCAACGATCCTTTGTTGGCTATTCCCTTGAAAGTGCCGTCGTTTTATATTTGGTATAAGCTCCTTTTTCCTTCCAGACCTATCCTACTCCCCCTTCGCCTCCCTCGGCCCTTAATCTTTCCGAATATATCAGAGCAATGGAGCTTTCTCGTCTTGTCGGACGATTTTTATCGACAACAAATATTTGCCAATCAATCTAGGAAGCAAATAAAAGCTGGAAAAAGTTGACTTACCGATTGACGAGAAAAAAAGGAAATAAATAAAATTTGGAGGACATTGCGACGACCCTTTCTTTTATAAAATCGATGGTCTATTGTAAGCCAACATTGGCCTTTTATATTTAGATTTCGATTTAATCAGACCAGCTAATTTCTTTAAGTATGATTTTTAACACGTCGAGAAATTGAAAACAACTGATTTGGTTTTTAATGGAAAATCTGTTTGAAAATAGTTAGTTTGTGGTTCTCATTACCTGATGTTAGTCACCATATTTGTTAAACTTGAAGAGATTTACCACTATACACCAAATTACTTTTTCGCTAACCATGTTAGCATCATCAGGAGATGATTTAATTTAATTCTAAAACTAAACTATGTTCTATTTATATAAAAACCCTACCTAATGAAGCGTGTAAAAATCATGAACCGTGAAGTTTACTAAGCCTTACATTAATAATCGAAAAAATTGAATGAACGATAGTTTACCATTTCTGGATGTTTTAGTCAGTGGAAACAATAAAAATAGGTCAGTGGAAACAATAAAAAACACTACCACTTCGAGATACATTCCTAACGATTCAAATCATAGCTTCCAAAATAAGATCCCTAGTTTAAATTTTATGGTAAATAGATTAATTAATTTTCCTATAAATAAAGATAATTATGACAAAGAATTAAAATTAATTAGGGAGGTGTCTGAAGTAAATGGTTATAATAAGAACATTGTAGATAAATTAATTAGAAAACATAAGTTCAGAAAATTATTGAAAGAATCTTCGACTTTTCAAAAGGATCAGAACACAAATAAATTTATGGTAATACCATTTGATGCCCAATTAACAAGAGGGCTAGACAAAATTTTGAAAAAACTGGACATTAAGGTTGTGTACAAACCATATAATAAATTAAGAGAAGTTCTGGGTAATCCAAAGGATAAAGTAGATCATCATAAAAAGTCGGGGATTTATGAAAATAGTTGTCAAGACTGTGAAAACAAAAAGATCCATATTGACAAGATATAAAGAACATATTGCCAACATTAGATATGGTATAAATAAAAAATCTTGTGTTGCCCAACATGTAATCGAACATGACCACAGTATAGATATTAGTAATTCAAGACTAATTAAAAGTGTTAATAACAATAGGGCTTTGGATGCATATAAAAACATTCAAATCGAAAAATGTAAGAAAATCACGAACCCAGAAAAAGGACCTATTCCGTCCAGTCAACTTTTTCAATTATTATTGTAAAACTTTGTAAACTTCACGGTTCATGATTTTTACACGCTTTATTAGGTAGGGTTTTCATATAAATAGAACATAGTTTAGTTTTAGAATTAGATTAAATCGTCTCCTGATGATGCTAACATGGTTAGTGAAACGTGCGTCGAGAAGTTCAAAAAAAGTGATTTGGTGTTTAGTGATAAATCTCTTCAAGTTTAGTGTTTCACACCAAAGGTTCCAATAGAATTATTGAACCATATTTGTTGTAAACTCATAGTTAATAAAATCAACTTAAATCCAACAAACAAATATAACCCGCTCTCGATGATATAGTTGCCTTTAGAGCACATGTAGTGTAAGATGATAACCAAAGAATAATGCGAATAAATGTTCTCAATAAGACTCATTCAATATATAATGACTTACCTGATGTTATGCCTATAGCCAGACTAATGAACCAAGGTATTAACATGGCGAAAGCCTCGACTGTTTTAGGTCCAGTTCTCAGAAGTCTTCTTATCTGAAAAAGATAAATACATGTTATATTTTTATTACAAAAGAATAATTTGCGATACAAAAATTAAACCTAGATGTCAAAATTATCATCATCTACATCATTATCATAAGAATCCTCATCATCAACCCGTGTCCATCCACTAAAAAATGGAGGTATCCAAGGTATAATATACTTAACGATGTCCTTAGTCCCTCGTGCTTTCGGTTTTCTTCGTGGACGTTTGCGATCAAGCAGTATCCTTTGATTTATCAATAGCATATGACATATTAAATTATAGTATTCTTTATGAAAAATTGGATCTTTATGGTATTAGAGGAGAAACATGTAAATGGATGCAATCATATCCCGGGGATCGAAATAAAATTGTACAAATCTGTTTGCAGTATTCTTGTGCTGAGGAACTAATTGGACATTGCTACCATATTAGATATACAATGAACTTCTTTGGGAGTAGCTATGAAATGCAGAAGCTTTTTATATGTCAGAAAAGACCATTACGCAGTCTGTTGAATATGAAGCCACAGGAATCGTGCAGGGGAAAATTTATAAACAATTGTTTGTTGACCCTTTCGGCAATTTTAATTCTAGAATGCATACGGTTCTTCTGCAAGAATCCAGTCGGAAATTCCCAGACAACATTTACAATGACAAACATAAATTATAATTACCCATTACATAAGTTAAGACTCACACAGCAAGGAGCATACTATAACTATATAAAAATGTATAATCACCTACCATATTACGTTAAGATCATCAGTGAAATAAAGATTACTATTATTCTGCTCATCCTTACTGTAGAATCTCAGCTCATGCTGGCCGGTATTCCAATGCCAAGATGAAAAAGCAATTCAGCTCCTCTCACCCTAGCATAATATCTTACGAACAATGTGACACGTCTGCAAGAGCACGGCACGCTGTCCCACTATGGCAGTCGATCTCGAGATCCCGAGGCTCTCGAGGTTCTTTGGAAATCTCTTACTTATCAGGCCTTCGGCGGATATAACGAAGGGCACTACATCTACCTTACTCAGTTTCCACTGGTTCTTCAAGTCGTATGCCAGATTTTCATACTTTGTGGATTTTTCTATCTCAGTTTTTCTAATGTTGTGAGATAGTGGCACTGCGATGTCAATTATAAAAGCCCTCTTGTCCTTTTTGTTGATTAGAACAATATCCGGCCTGTTATAATCAACCGTTCGATCAGTAGTGATTGGTCTGTCCCAGTAAAGAATGGTATCGGATGATTCAAGTACAGGAGAAGGCGAGTACTTATAATATGGAGGAGGTGCATTTTCTAATAGCGAGTATTTTTTGCAATTTGTTGATGTATAATTTTTGCCAGCTGATTATGCCGTCCTAAATAAGCATTAGAAGCAAGGGCCGGGCAACCGCCAATAAGGTGCTCAATTGTTTCCCCCAAAGTACCGCATTTCCTGCACTTATCGACTACGTCCAAATGCAGTATATGCTTTTCATAGTTTTTTGTTCTTGTTACCCTATCTTGAATAGATATCGCGAAACCTTCTGTTTCTGGGTACAAGAGTCCATCGGTCAGCCACTTCAGAGACAATTGTTCGTCAATGGTGTCATCTTCGAGTGACTTAGGAAACCTTCCGTGCAATGTTTGTCCTTTCCATTCTCGAACACAGTCCGTGAGTGTTGTTCTGCTATCAATACGATTTTGTTTATTTAGGATTAGGAATGTATCTCGAAGGGGTGGTGTTTTTTCTGAAAATATCAAAATCTAACCTGTTTTTATTGTTTCTACTAACTAAAACATCCAGAAATGGTAAACTATTATTGTTTTCGAGTGCATGCGTGAATATTATATTTTGGGATTTACTATTTAAGTTCTTAATAAAATCATCTAAATTTTCATTTGTCGAATCGAAAATGGCAAAAACGTCATCCACTTCGGAAGTAACTGAATTCATCTTTTGCCTCGGTTTCAAATTTACTCATAAATAAGTTGGCTAAGAACGGTTACAGAGGATTGCCCATTGCCATTCCTTCTTGTTGTGTATTCAACCTGTTATTAACTTGAAAACAATTTTGCTTCATACATAATCTTGTTTAGGAGATGTACTCAGAAACAATCTTGTTATTAAAACCGTTTAAATCGAGTAACTCCTTCAGGCATTTCAAGGTATGTGGATTCGGGACACTCGAAAACAACGATGAAACGTCAAACGAAACCAAAACTTCACCGTCCTGTAGATGTGTGTTTGTGACTTTTTCTATGAATTTGGTTTTCTATGAGTTTATCACAGAACAGGAAGGTAGTTGATTCGGTAGATTTGCAAATTCCTTTGTTAACCACTTTGCCAAGCATTAGGAGCAAGGGCCGGGCAACCGCCAATAAAGTGCTCAATTGTTTCCCCCAAAATACCGCATTTCCTGCACTTATCGACTACGTCCAAATGCAGTATGTGCTTTTCATAGTTTTTTGTTCTTGTTACCCTATCTTGAATAGATATCGCGAAACCTTCTGTTTCTGGGTACAAGAGTCCATCGGTCAGCCACTTCAGAGACAATTGTTCGTCAATGGTGTCATCTTCGAGTGACTTAGGAAACCTTCCGTGCAATGTTTGTCCTTTCCATTCTCGAACACAGTCCGTGAGTGTTGTTCTGCTATCAATACGATTTTGTTTATTTAGGATTAGGAATGTATCTCGAAGGGGTGGTGTTTTTTCTGAAAATATCAAAATCTAGCCTGTTTTTATTGTTTCTACTAACTAAAACATCCAGAAATGGTAAACTATCATTGATTTCGAGTGCATGCGTGAATATTATATTTTGGGATTTACTATTTAAGTTCTTAATAAAATCATCTAAATTTTCATTTGTCCAATCGAAAATGGCAAAAACGTAATCCACTTCGGAAGTAACTGAATTCATCTTTTGCCTCGGTTTCAAATTTACTCATAAATAAGTTGGCTAAGAACGGTCACAGAGGATTGCCCATTGCCATTCCTTCTTGTTGTGCATTCAACCTGTTATTAACTTGAAAACAATTTTGCTTCATACATAATCTTGTTTAGGAGATGTACTCAGAAACAATCTTGTTATTAAAACCGTTTAAATCGAGTAACTCCTTCAGGCATTTCAAGGTATGTGGAATCGGGACACTCGGAAACAACGATGAAACGTCAAACGAAACCAAAACTTCACCGTCCTGTAGATGTGTGTTTTTGACTTTTTCTATGAATTTGGTTTTCTATGAGTTTATCACAGAACAGGAAGGTAGTTGATCCGGGAGATTTGCAAATTCCTTTGTTAACCACTTTGCCAAGTTGTATGTTGGAAAATCAATAGCTGATACAATTGGTCTCATTGATTTTCCTGGTTTGAATTTTTGGTAGAGCATACAATCTTGGCACTGTTGGATTAGAAACATGTAGTTTGCTTTTTAGAGAAGGAGAAATAAGGCTGTTATAAGATTTCAATGTATCTCTGACTTCGTTAATCATTTTGTCAGGACTATCTTGAATTAATTTTTCAACGAGTTCAAAGTAATCTGGGTTGTCCATTACTACAACCTTATTTCCTCTATCAGCTTTTAAATAAAAACAATCCTTCTCTCGCAGACGTTTGACAATCTTAGGAATATTTGGCATTTTTTGATTTTTATTTGAAATATTTTTTTTGCAATTTTGCTTTTACATGAGTCTCTGATGAAAGCTTTAGAAGACTCCAGTAAGTGTTTAATACCAGTTTCAATACCGGCTCCAAAACAATGCGGGATGCCGGCAAAGCAAAATTGAGGTCTTTATTTAAAATATCTAGTTCTGGATTGTCAAACGTCTGAGTTGAAAGATTTTCTACTATGTTGCACTTTTCTGGAATATGTTGTTTCGACTGCTCAATTTTCACGGTTCGTGATTTTTACACGCTTCGTTAAGAAGGGTTTTTCATATAAATAGAACATAGTGTAGTTTTAGAATTAGATTAAATCATTTCCTGATGATGCTAACATGGTTAGCGAAACGTGCGTCGAGCAGTTCAAAAAAGTTATTTGGTGTTTAGTGGTAAATCTCTTCAAGTTTAGTGTTTCACACCAACGGTTTCAATAGAAGAGTTGAAAAGAAAAGTTATTGGTATAGATTCTAAATTATTTATTTTAATGTGTAATGTTGTAGGGTTCTATGAAAATCAAAATTAGATGCAAGCAATATCTACTTTTTTTATAAACTAGATAGAAGTTTTTGGAAGAAGTAAAAATAAATTTCGTGCCCAATTTTCAATTGCAATTATTAAAAAAAAAATTAAAGCGATCATGGTCTTTGAATTCTTTAAAACATCTCTGGTTTATCATCTTTCTAACGATATGCATTCATGTCATAAACACGTTTTACTAACTTCACTAATTGGCTAACTTTGGGTATCGGGAAGCATTAGGCTGATATTCGATATTACTTATTTGCGTAAATAACATACGCTAAGTAGGTATAAAATGCTATCTCACTCTTGCACAGTGAATTCTGGCTGAGATCCCTTTCTTACATAGAGTACTAACGTTCCTTGGACTTAAAGTAAAAATGAAATCTTAATAATCAATGTTTTAATTAATCAGAAATCTTCCACTTCGCCTAATTTCTACCGTAGTAGTACGTAAAGGAGTCTATTCTTTAAATATAACGAAAGCCGCCTCTATGCGTTGGAATACATCTCTAGTTTCAACTTCTGTGACGTATACAAGTTCTTTTGCCCGTCCTCAGATGTAAAAATCCAACGAAGTTAGGTCTGGGGACCGTGGAGGCCATGGAATAGGGCCATCCTTTCCAATCCACCAATTTGGGAAAACATTATTTAAATACTCCCTGACACAATACTCCCGTCTTCATTAAATATTGGAATCACCGCCAACAATTTGGCTAAGACGTTTTGCAGGAACTCAGAGTAATTATCCCCGTTGAGACGATCCGGTAAATAATATGGTCCAGTTACATGATCTCCAATTACTCCTGCCCAAATATTGATACTGAATTTTGTCTGAAATGACATCTGTCTTTTCACTCGTGTGTTCTCTTCTCTGGGAGACCAGTGGTGAAAATTGTATAAATTAAGAATTCCTTCTTTATTAAATTTCGACTCATCCGTCTACAGAATACTTTTTAACAAGTCAAGTCTGTTAAAAACGTCGTTGTTAAAACAAAGTCGTTATTTTCAAAACCTACAACTAATAAAATACGCGTAAGGATGCTTTACTTACTGTCAATATTTTTTCTTTAATTTGAAATGTTAAGTACGTGCGGCTAGTGATAACACGCGCCATGGGAATTCATCTTTAGCGTGTGTGTTACCTACCTTGTAATGGAGTATAATGAAAAACATGATTCTTATTTTGGCAAAGTACTCCACACCTTCCAGATAGAAATTTCTAGTAATGAAACTACATACACAAAAATCGAAATATCTCTTGACATGTCAGAGATATCGATTTCGGGTTTTTACTGGATGATTCCTCTTTAAATTACCTTTTTAGCCATATAATAAAAGATGTACCATTCCATTTGAAAAACCTGAACAAAACTTCAAAAAACTATTGTTGAATGTAACGACACCTCGCGGTTTCATTTATAAACTAAATAATTTATCTCCCAGATTATCTGATTGTCCCAGCAATTGCCTTTTAAATGAATCCAAATTGAGGAAAATCGGTTTAGGCAAACGGACATTAGACGACTTTTTATCTAAATAGGTAAAACTCCCCCCCACTTCTTTATTCGCGAAGTTACGACAAAATGTCATAAAACAAAGTTGTAGGAGACAGTTTGCTAATTATAACTGAGAATTTTTCTTACTCGGTTAACACTTGAAATTACACAAATAAAAAGATTTTTAAAAATGTTTAGCTCGTCACGCCCTCTTGCAGTCGTTTTAGAAGCTTAAAAATATTTTTGGTGAATTTCTCATGATCATTTTTAGTATAATTTTTTTTTCCCCAAAGCTGTGGGATAAATAGTTTTCAAGATACGGCCGCGATCCATCCTTAATGGGACACCTAGTATATATATATATATATATATATATATATATATATATATATATATATATATATATATATATATATATATATATATATATATATATATATATATATATATATATATATATATATATATATATATATATATATATATATATATATATATATATATATATATATATATATATATATATATATATAGAGCTGATCTGGGAAAGGCATAAATGGGCCCGATAGAGATTGAGGATAGAATAACGTACAGAAGCAAAATACATATGTGGATGGGTACACCAGAGAGCGAAGTTCCGAGAAGATCGGGGACAAGGTGAACGTAGGAGAGAAAGAAAATCCACGAAGATAGGATGAGAAAGGTGTGGAGGATCAGAAAGGACACTCGAAAATGAGTCAGAATGCTTTGCGTAATCCATCCAGGTCTAAACGCACCTAATATATATATATATATATATATATATATATATATATATATATATATATATATATATATATATATATATATATTAGGCATACTCTCTAAACATATAATTCTCCTACTCCAAAACTATGGAACGGAAATAATTGAAATGGTCTATGATGGACAATGCCGCAATATATCACAGCACCCTTACCATTTCAATACGTCAAAATCCGAATCTATTTCGAATAATCTCACATCAAAACAGGTCACCAGATATAAACCGAGCGATGTTTTCTTTTTTTTTTTTGTAGCTTATGTGGCGTACAACCGATAAAACCATCGGCAAACACAGCACAATTACACTGGGTTTGCCAAAAATACAAAACGAGTTAGAGCAGTAGATACGAGAGCGCCACTAAATCTCCAAGTATTTCGCATATATAAAAGCTTGAACAAACCAGATAGTGGACGGCTTAAAATCCTTTGTTGGTTGGAAAAACTATTCATTTCACAAAAAGAGAATATTTCAGATTATTTTAGGGGTTTGTTCTTAACAATAAATGGAAAGTTCGGTCTTTATGTGTTATAATTAAAAGTAAACTAACATAACCTTCTAAGTTCAGATTTTATAAAGTTTCGAATCTAATTTCCCGCACGTTTATCGGATAGTTGAGGAAATATTTCCTAAAAACAACAGAGAAAAAAATGTTTTATGGCAATTATTTCTTAGAGAGAAATGTTGTTTGAAAGAGGGGGCATTTTTATAATTTTCTACATGGATTTTGGTGTAACAGACAGATCAACCAACCATCAAAGAAATCTTTTTTCTCAAACAAATAGCAGAATAATCTTTAGGATCTAACAAACCTGCTACAAGGGAGTTTGCTACAAGGGTATTCGACTGAGTTTGCTAAAAATGCGATAAATCGAAGTAAAATAGTGATTTATAAATCTAAAATACGAAAACAGCAATTGCAGATCGAATATAAAAATGTAACGTGAAAAAAGTATGCATAACGAAAAAAACTACAAATACGCACAAAATAAGGCAAGACGATTCACTTAGTTCGTTTATATTCAACATGACTAAGGACAACATAGTTGAAACTCTATCTAAAACCGCAGACTATGGGAAACACTTATTACAAGTTGTTTACCATGTTGATGATCGCTACTTAATGCTGGCTCAGAAGATAACCTACATATACTTATTTAATCACACAACAAATCAAGTGCCTAGTAACATCCAAAGCGCTGATGAGATGTAAATTACAGATCGATTAGAAAACTATAGAGCAAACAAACAACTTTAAATATCTTGGAGCTAAAATAACAAGTTTTGGTCTTCTATAGAATGAAGTCACAGAAAATAGTGAAAGCACCTCGAAACTCAGGATGCTTAAGAGACATCGTTAGGAAGAATAAATATTTCAACATAGTAAAATAAGAATATCTAAATGAGCCACTAGGCCCATTGTATGGTTGATATGAAGATAATAAGCATTCATGGGAGAACACAGAATATACAACAGAATTATAAGCCGAAACCTTCGACAACAGAATGGGATACATGATATTGGAAGGTAGGTAAGACAGCGAAAAAAATACTGAAAGCAGAATAGATCACAATAGACTTGTAAAGAACGCAAAATTGAACAATCCCGTCGAAAAAAGAACGCAGGGTAGACGACCGAAAGGCTGGAGAGATTTTCATCCAAACACATCTTCGTCCAAAGAGGCCTAAGAAGATTAAAACAGGCAGTGAGAAGAACAAGTCTGGTATAAACTAGATACTATAAAATTGCACCCAGTAATAGAAAGATTTACCACTTTATAAAATTTTAAAATTAGTTAAAATAGTTTAAATATTATTTTTGATAATTAGAAAAAACGTTTTCCAAACCACCTAAATAATTTTGAGATCAAACACAAAATCAAATTGAATTCCATAACATGCAGTAACCAATCAGTCGTTCCACATAATATCACCGAAAAACGTTACGTAACTGTTGGTGGGTGATAAGAACGCTTATATTGAAAGCAGTGGATTACCGTAACGAACCGTGGAAGGAGCAAATACCTTCTTATAGCCAATTACTTCTTGTTTGTACTGGCCACTATAGGGCGCTTATCGCTTTATACTAAACCTAATAGTAAGGTCATTGAATATTAGAAATCGTTGTGGTTAGTAGGGATGGTCGGTGATGGAAATTTGATTAATTATACATGGAACAATCCTTTTCTTGTAGAATAGATAATAATATGAATTTACTGTAAAACAAACAGTTCTTAAAATTATTTCATATTTCATATATATATATATATATATATATATATATATATATATATATATATATATATATATATATATATATATATATATATATGTAGTGTTAGCTTTCTTGGACTCGCTCCAATAAGACACCAGTTGCTGAATGCCATCACACACCCAACCGTTGGGTTCCACAATCTCATGTGGAACACACAACAACCTGCGTCTCCACCTAAATGGACATTTTTGTTGGTTGCTTCACCGGGAAGGAGCCCCACCTATCCGTTCAACTGGATGACATATGTTTCGTCTCTCGACGTTCAGACTCCATACCATCAAGAATAGGGGGACCCTATCCACAACCAATAACGCATGTTTCGTTGGGTGTGTGATGGCAACTCATCTACTGCTGCCTCATTAGACGCAGTCTAAGAAAGTCTAACATTACGTATGTACGGCATCCGACGGGAAGTCACCGAAAACATGGGTTGTTGGCTGTGGACTTTCTCCACAGAATTCTTCAAACTGTTCAGTGACTCACATTCAAAGTATTTGCAATTTTTCTCGTAGAACTACCAGGCTCTTCCGCTATCATGTCCAGCACATTCTGTTCTAATTGTACCGTTCTTACAGTCAGTGATCTTCCTGACCCTTCGTTTCAATTTGCCTGTTTCACGAAGACGTCGATGAATATTTTAGAAGATTTTTCGGTCAGAGACATTACGGGCTGGAAATCGTTCACTGTACAATCGCCTAGCTTGTAATGCATTGCCATCAGCAAGTCCATATATGAAGTGTATGTCCGTCATCTCGGCGTTTGTATACATTATGATAAAGGACTTCACTCACTATTTAAGACACGTCAAACAGCCAAATGTCACTCGATCTATGTAAACAAATGCGACCGATGAAATCCACTTACTAGATAAAACAGGCGTTCCAATTGATCGAGATCGAATTTTTTTTTTGTACTTGATAAACTCATTGACGTACATCCTACTTTTATTTACATTAATGATTTCAAGAAATATCGAATATGCTTGTCACGAATTTTGTTCGCCCTGTATCTTCGAAGCAAAGGGGTTTTTCAAAAATTCTCATAGAACAAAATATTCTTAGAATAGGACAAGGAATAACCCCTTGCATTTTTGCCGCATATGTTACCTAATACCCTGTATATATATATATATATATATATATATATATATATATATATATATATATATATATATATATATATATATATATATATATATATATATATATATATATATATATATATATATATGTATCCTTGTTGTAAATGGTCTCTTCTTTCAAACTGAACGGTTTTTTTAATTCTACTCCATTAATACTATTCATTTCTATTTCATAATTCGATTTATATATATATATATATATATATATATATATATATATATATATATATTATATAACATAAATAAGTATATAACATCAAAGATAAATGCCTTATACATAAAAAGTCACATATTTACTGCTCTTAGAGTTAGTTAAATATAGTGAAATAAGCCTTCGCAGACAAACAACTCCCCAAGCAAAATCAAACTTAAACCAATCATGAATCTTGAAAAAATTCAGTGATTATACTTAAAAAAAAAGTACTTTCAATACTAAGCCTTAAATGTTTTAATCAAGTAAAAAAAAATGAGGTCTAACGCAAAAAATGTACAAATCACTTTTAAATCCAACTCCTATCCTGAACAACTTTGGGATGAGCGAATTTAACGAAAAATGTTAAGATACCTTTGTGGTGCATTCAATTTGCTTTAAGCATATGCATTGCATTCCTTCAAACATTGATTCGTTCACTAAAGCGTTCACAAAAATTTCAAATTCGAAAAGTAAAATTGTAAAAACAGGTCAATGTTCAAGGCACCATTACATGGAAACATGGAGAATTTTTGAGTTCGAGGAGCTAATTAAAGACTGAAAAAATCAAATAGCCGTTTTGGCGGCTAAGATCGACAAAAAACGAACAAGAGACCGCCCGCACCAACGCGCCGGTTCAATGAAATATCGATTTGGACACGGGAATGTTGATCGACAGCGACTTCCCGCCACTTAAATCTCCAAAACGTACTGTCTCCCCGGTCAAAACGGATACCATTACCCCCAAATTGAGTCATGAAGTGAGCAAAGGCAAAATTCTCTCCATCGGTGGAGAATCGTCCGACTCCGACTTCGAAACGCGCGCGGCTAAGAAAAGGCGACGCACAAAACGATCCAGACAATCCTTCGAAGAGGAAAAGAATCAAGAACAGACACCAAGGAAAAAGACTGCCGGTGAGGCAGGTCCGATCGGTGCCCCACCAGCGACCCCAACGAGCGGTGCCCCAACAGCTACTTGCAGCAGCTTGAAGATGCGGACGAAAAGTTAACTCAAGACATAATAAAAGCCACGCATGTGGCTACTAAAACCTCTCCAGAATCAACTCGGACTTCCTTGGACATCCTGTTCGAGGTAAAACAGAAGATCTGTATAAAAAACGACTTTAGAGACGCTTTCACCTGACTGGTGACCCTGAAGTCCGGCTTCGTGCAAACGAAGCCAAGAGAGAGTGCCAAGGGACTCTTCAGGGGTTTAGAGACGACAGGTGGGATAAATTCATGGCGTCAATCGACACGGCTGATCGATCACTATGGAAAACAGCCAAATTCATGGTGGGTAAGGTGAGGGCTCCGGTTTCCCCCTGAGGACGGGTGATTCTCATGCCGTCATCGGGGTGGAGGAAGCGGAGCTCTTGGCCGTAACCTACCAAAAGCACATGACCTCTCCTCGGCCCTCTATAGATATATATTGTATATATTGTATGCTTCTTAAATATTGTAATATATCTACTAAGTTTTATTATCGTTGTTTATTATTTTCACCATAAAAAAAATCTTAAAAATGCCTTAAATTCACGGCCGCTAGACCACCGGATCCCCCTAAACCTATATATAAATATTTTAAACAATACAAAATATCGATGATTAAGTCGGATTGACTGAATTGACAGAATGTTCAGTGATACGACCTCAAGAACAATACATTATATGCTAATCATACATAAATAAGTATTGAATCTAATTATTGATAAGACATATATTCTTCTAAATTATAAAAACTTTGACTTATAAGAAATTCGCGGACTTAAAAGAAATTCGCTATTTTTTAAATTCGTTGTCATTCTGAACATGCTTAAATCATTGTGGCAATTTATTATACACCTTCACAGCCCTGTAGTAAAAATTATGTTCAACTATCTTACATACATGTATTGGTAAAATAAGTTCATCAGAGCCTCGTGTATCATAGTGATGAAAATGCTTAAATCATTGTTGTCACTCTTAACATGCTTAAATCATTGTGGCAATTTATTATACACCTTCACAGCCCTGTAGTAAAAATTATGTTCAACTATCTTACATACATGTATTGGTAAAATAAGTTCATCAGAGCCTCGTGTATCATAGTGATGAAAATCACTATGTTTTACGAATGCCACAAAATTTCGCCAAACAAAGATGATAACCTTCAAAATATACTGTGATGGTAGAGTCAAAATCCTGAAATGTTTAAAAATTGTCGACATGTTGCCAGTAGTGACATCCCACCCATCATTCGAATTATCTATTCTTTGTGTTTTGAAAACACGCATCAGATGAGGGCCCCACCCAAAAATATCAAAGCATACCTAACGAACTCTGTCTATAAACCGCATATGAGACAGCATAATCTGTTATCGAGATGAACACGCAGAAATCTATTACAGGATGTTTGCTGTATAGATTGACCGTTAAAGCAGGTGTTTTCGTTGGACCACAAATAAAACAAATAATGAGCAGTGATGATTTCACAGAATTCCTCAATGTTCACGAAAAACAACCCTAAGAGAGTCTCAAAGCAGTTGTTAATGGTTTTCTTGGAAATAATAGAGCTGACAATTCTGAAGAATTGATTAAAACTATATTTGAAAGCTTTAAAATTATGGGCTACAGAATGTCCCATAAACTAAATATGCTACATTCTCACCTGGAGCAATTTAAAGATAATATGGGTGCCTACTCAGAGGAGCAAGGAGAACGATTTCACTAAGATCCAAGTCCAAGTGATGGACTTTGAACGATGTTACCAAGGGCAGTACAACGAGAATATGATGGGAGATTACATTTGGGGTTTAATACGAGAAAGCCCATACAAACATAAGAGAACCACTAAAAATATTCATTTTTGATCTTGATTTTTGAGTATTTTACATTTATATACTATTGTTAATAACAATTCTTAAATTAAAAAGACTCTGATGTTCAGCATAAACTTTTCTAATCATAATTTAAAATAAAATTAAAAAAAATATATAAAAATCAGTCATCTTTCTTGAAAATTCGAAAAATTGCTCTATTTTTTTCTTTATTTGTAACGTAGGAGAAACCAAAATTTCACATGCAGAAACCAGACCCAAAAATCGTGTCGACGAGTGTAATGTGTAACATCTTGTTCGGCTTCGGATAATACTTTCGTTCGATACAATTTTTTTAAAGTAATAAATGATGTACTGATAGCTCTTGTTAACCAAGGTTTAAATTGACTCTTGATATATTGCTAAAATAGATGGCGCTAGTAGTTTTCTTTAAACAAATCCGTTATTTTTCCGACATACTGCGTATATGAAACAATGGTCCATAAAATTATTCCAAGAATCCCGAAATGTTAAAGATAATAATCCTCGCAAAACTTTGAACGATCAGAAACTCTCAAACACCTTCCAGATCACGTAAATTATTTTAAGACCAAGTACGAAATAGAATTGGATTCGACATAGCGACGGTATCACTCTGCACGTCATCCCTAATGAGGCAATTAAACCACATAAAATCAGTGCAAAACCGTTACGTAGTTGCTGGTACGTGATAACAACGCTCGATCCGTCTATTGAATGCGATGGGTTATTGCATCGGACCATGGAAGGAGCAAATCCCTTCGGATTGTCAATTATTTCCTGTTTGTTCTGACCGCTAAAGGGGAATTTATCGTTCTATACTGAGCGTGATAACGGGACCATCGACAATTGGAAATATTTGTGGTTGTTTGGAATGGATGGAGATCGAGACCTAATCGGATATGAACAAGATAATCCTCTTCCGTTCGACTTCTCATATTCTGATGTTACCACAATTCCTTTCGTTGGAATTTCTTCATAATTAAGACTTAGAATTGTCACTTTATAAATACAATACAGGGGCCGTTAACATATTTGAAGGATTATGAAATACTTTTGAGGTATGAAATATACAGAGCCTTTATTTAATCCCGAAACTGACGTGACATATAAATGTCTACAATTAACACGACAAGTTGATATTGATTAACACGAAAGCAATAATTTTCATATACTACCCTATACGAGTATTGTTTTTTTTTTTACTTTTTATAAATATTCTTTTTCATTGAATTATTTTACATACACAGTTTAGCACTAATAAAACAAACATAACATTTGACCAGCCCCTTGAATATAAAACTAACAGGTACGAGCCTTGTCTATATTTATGCACATAAATGGGGACGGAAACGACCATATTGAAATACCACAGACGACTCATTGTTTTGGAATTTTGGTAGAAACTTAGAAGTTTAATAGTAGATTTGAGTAATTTTAGAGTGTTTTAATCAATAAGTGCCAAATAAGTGTACTAGAATATTAATTTTGTCTGTTCTATGAGTAACATTAAATAGGTAAGTGTATAAATTTGTCAATTATTTAGAAATTAAAACGTATTTTGTGTAAACGAATTTTTAAGGTTATAAAGCTAACAAACCTCCTGGTTGGCATAGTCAAACTAATTTAGGTAAAATAATATAATTATAATGTTATTCAAGATAATGATTATCTGTTTTTAAAACTTAATTTTTTAACGTATGTTCTAAATTGTTTAGTTTTCTGAGATACTGGGCTTTAAAAAATGCACATTAGTTTTTAGTTTTCGTTTGATACATATAAAACATGTTACTTTACTTATATAAAAAACTATTAAAATATAACTAATTGTACAGAGTGTTACGTTTCTTTGCAATCCTTTTTTTTCAGAAATTATTGCATTAATAAATAAAAATGTTACTCCCATTTTGATTTGCATGTCATTAACCAGTTTATCTTTTTTCAACATTTCCCAAAGGTCCAAATAGAAGTGGATTAATTTTCTTAATAAACCAACCTTTATTCCAAATCTTAGAAGGTTTTTATGTTCCCATCATTTTGCTTTTTGATCAAACATTTAAGGTAAAAGTGACACTACTACCAAATGCTGTTCCAACAATTGATGTGGACTGCTTAAAATATGTATTTTGTATTTTATCATTTTGATAAACATCTTTTATAGAATTTACTCTTGAAAGTTAGATTTTTTTGGTCGTTGTGAAAAATGAGTTTATTCTCAAATAAAATGATTATTGCCATTTTTGTTTTGCACAAAAAATATTATTGCCTTTTTTAGCAAAAGAACTTTATTTAAAAAAAACTTAACCCAAAGGCTATGTGTGAGGCAAATCAATAATTAGTCTATTATGTTATTAAGATAAAACTTAATCAAAATGAAATGAATTATTGTAATACTTTTATTTATCAGAATATTTTTTTCTTTCTTTCTTAGATCTTTTCACCAGTCGTGCGAATCTTCTACATTCGTTTCTTTTGCTGTTTCATAAATTCTGTGACGCAGCTTGGCTATATTTTGTATTGGTTTTGAATTCACTTTTTCTTTTATGCAGTCCCAGTAAAAGAAATCAACTGGGTTTAGGTCGGGGCAACGAGGAGGCCACTCAATTAAACCACGGCGCCCAATCCCCCTTTCGGGATACTATGTTTAAATAATACTGTAGAGAACGAGCATACTGCACTAGGGAACCATCTTGTTGAAACCACATTTCGCTGCAGATATCGAGTGGTCATCTTCTAACAAAGTATGCAAATCCAAGTAGTTGATACCATTGAAAGTTTCATGTAGCTCAAATGGTCCAATTATTCGTCCTTTTAAAGTTCCGGTATAAAGTTCAGGTTTAAAGGTCCATTACAAAAAGTTGAATGTCAACATGTATCTCTCTAATTCGTCGTCGAACAGCCTCACTATCTATCTCACTCTAGGACACCTTTCCATCTCACTTACACTGGTGAAGTCCATTTGTGAGCACACAAAATTATTTTTATCATGGTATAAGTTTTTTGAAATGTTACAAAAAAAATAATCAATAATATTTTTTTGTGGAAAAAAGTGCCAATTGCTGTACCATTTTGAAATATTCTCTAAATTGACTATCTTTTAAAATAGCTTAACCACAGTAGTATAATATTTTTTTTAAAGATAAAGTGTCAAAGTTAGCTGACAATTTTTGAAATCACAACCCAATGAAACTTTCTTTTACTAAATTAACATCGTTCATTGTTTAATTTGTGACTGCGATTAATAGCATGGTTATTTAGGATCACGTTATAAAAAATAACACTAAAAAATGGGGAAACTTGTGATCACAGTACCTAAAGATATAGCCTAGGGTGTCGAATTTCAAGACTTTCAAAAATATGCCAGAACTTGTATAACTAGGCTTTTCGCCTCTATAAAATAAACCTAAGTCTTGTTTGTAGATACCTAAGTCTTGTTTGATAATGTAACATTGTTTACGAAACTACAGTCACATAAAGTTAAAAATAAAATAAAATAAGTTATAAATTAAAAATAAAATAATAACAAAGTAGAAATTAGTTGTATTCAATTTAAAAATGAACTATCACAAAATAACAGTCAAATTAATCAATTATTTAAAATAAGAACTAAAAACTTCTATTCAAAAGTGCTTTATTATCAAAAATTTGTAGAATTTTTGTTGAGATTGTCAAAATCAGAAATATTATAGTACGAAAATATTCACTCGCAGTGGCAGTTGGTCCATAAGGGCACGTGGGCACGTTCCCTACCTAAAAAATTAAAAAATGAAATGGAAAAAACAAATTTCAGATTTTATATTAATTTATTCTCTGTTTTGTCTATGATCACGCTTCTTGCGATTTCTATAGACTAACATGCACTATAATGTCACTCGCGGTAACGAAATAAGTCGTGGGTTGCCGAAGCGCACCGATTAAAGAACTCGTGCATAGACAAGTTTGTACCGCTACTGTTTTCTCTACTATCGCGTGCTAAAACAAGGACAGCAATGTATCGTTTTGCTAGTAACCCGGAGATTAAAAGCATTTATAACGTCATATCTTGGGCACTGCCCCATTCTCAATGGTCAGGTGTTTGTCGCGCTTTTCGACTTTTCGAGTGGTTGCAAAGTGAATATTTTGAATGATTACAATAGTGAAGATGAATAATGTGCAATATATTAATAGAAATAATGTTATATTATCGTTTGAGGACCGAATTGTCATTAAAAACCTTGAACGGCTGACACAGATTCCGTAAATCGGGCAAGTTAATATTACTCAAAAATGAACATACAAACGCACATTCACTAAAAGCGTTTATGAGAAGTATTCGTGGTCATGTGGATGCGAGACAACAAATAAGTTTTATTGTTTTCCGTTCATTTTGGCACAAGTCGGAAAGTCAGTGAGTGTGGGAGATCTTAATCTTGGCTAGATTAAACACAGTGTTAATAATTTGAAAGGTAAAATCGCATTCTATTTCACAGAGACGTTTGAAAAATGAGCTAGAAATTAGTATGTTGGGGAAGACAGACATTCGTTCTCAACTCAGTAGTGCACATCGGGACTCTATTAAAAAGCACAATAATACTGTTGATAGCAATCATTACATATTGTCTAAGTTAATTGACGGTAAACAATTCTGTGGGGCATTTGAGCTTGCCTTACATGGGCATGACGAAACCTACACTTCAGAAAATTCTGGCATTTTCAGAGGGCTAGTAAATTTGATTGCCGAAATAGACAGTATTTTAGAAGCTCATTTAAAAGACTAAAAATTAATTATTTCTAGGCATCTCTAAACAAATTCAGAACGAATTACTGAATTCAATGTTGCACGTTTGTCGCGATTTATTAAAAAAGAAAATTCACACAGCAAATTATGTAGCCATACAGGTCGATGGTTTTTATAATCAGATATGTAAAAAATATATAATAAAAATAGCCCAAAGTTATGGTGGTGTTTTCGTGATGAGAGGTACAGTCGGAGGAGTACAAGCTAAAATTAAAAATATTTATAAGAATGCACAGTATATTCACTGTTATGCTCATCAATTAAATCTAATAATTGAAAGGTGTTGTATAATAGAAAATGGTGTAAAGGTATTTTTTGCCAATCTGTCTACATTTCTCGCTTTCTTTCCTCGATGGAACTTTACGTCTAAATGTGTGAATACTGTTTACATTTACAAAGAAGAATTGGAAACATGCCTTGAAATTCTACTAATCAAGCTCAGGGATTAATAAATTATTTGGTGGATGATAATTTGAATTTTGGTTGTTTTTCTTCAATAAAATAATGCCTCACTGCGATATTATCTTTGATCAACTGCAAAGCAGGCAACTAGATGCACTTAAAGTTAAGAAGAATTGGGTAACTTTTTCAACAGCCATTCAAAATATTAGAGACAATATAGAAATACAAATTAATCAATAATTTGGTAACTTAACTGGTGAAGAATCTACAACGATCATAGAGAATCGCAGAAAGAAACGGAAATTTACTGACAAGGAGGGCTCCAATCCGAATGTCAGGACATGCAAGAAAATCTGTGATACCTTAATCCTACAAGTTCATGAATGTTTTAGTTTCGATATATACCTAACTGATGCAAATTGATTTAAACCTGAAAAATTTGGTGAATATCGAACCGTCTTTCTAAATGAACACATTAAAACTGTGTGTAATCTGTTTGCAAACGTAAATTACTTAAAGTTAAAAAATGAACACTCGATAATGTACGCACCTGACGATTTTATGAAACATAGGGGGGCTGTGCCGCTGTTATAAATGTTTATCCAAAACAATTTAACATCAACATTCAGCAAATCTTCGGAATTTCTGATTCTTTTGTGTACCGTCCCTATGACGACTGTGGAAAGCCAAAGATGTTTCCCTATGTTCAAACGAATCAAAACATTTCTAAGAAACATTATGGGCCAGGAATGGCTGTGCGCGTTAGCAATGCTATCTATTAAAAAAAAACTTGCTCAGTCAATATCAAATTGTAATGATCAAGTCATCGACCACTTTGCTGCTCAGAAATTTAGGAGGATGGACTTCAACTACAAACATATTTAATGGTTATGGTCCTATGGTGAGTTTAGCAAAATTTTATTATCTGGATACCTATTTGGAAATTTGATGTCTGAGAGTTACACTCATATTTCTTCACAGCAAAGTGTGTGTACGATGCTAAAAAATGTAAAATTTTTGGTTGCGACACATTTCCCTACCCAATTCCAAAATTTGGTATACGTGTCCCACCTGTTTTTCCCCCACGAACCACCGCTGTTCACTCGATAATTCTATGATTTCACAAACCCTGGCAATGTTATTGACCATAGAACATACAGAATACTTCTATTATGATATTAAATAATAGCCCAAATCACCGAGATTGTTCGGCTGAAGAAACTTTTACATTGACCTACGTACACAGATGATAAAACCTCTCCGATCTCAAATAAAGACGGTAAAGGGATAAGGAAAATTTATAATTTGTTTGCTTATTTGTTCAGGCCCATTTATAGTTGAACAAGAGTCGACAGCAGGTACGGGATATACGTTCCTATCCCTACGGACGATAATATAATGAATTTACGAGTTTTGAAGGTAGTTTCGCCAGAATAATATCGTTTATCTTGAACAAATCCTTTTTAAATCCGACGTCAGTCAAAGTTTTGTTCAACGCGTTGAGAAATTAATCTATAAAGATCTGGTTAATATATATTTTCAACGTATATCTAGAACTTATCGACGGTAGCTATAAAAATATGTTAATCAAAAAAAAAACTAAGCTTACTTTATTTTCTCCAGACTTCAAAAAATATTCATTCATTCGTTTCAAAGAATTTTTAGTAACCAGAGTTTTTTTTCCCAAGATTGAGAATTCACCTCAAACAACACAATTTGGGGACATCCAAATGGGGGGACATCCACCCCAGTCCTGCGTAGGTTTCCAAAGAAAATATTTTGAAGGAATTGAATTCTGGATTAAGCAAAAAAATTATAAAAATCAATCTAATTGTTTTGTTTTCACACCTCTTAAAATTACTAAATAAAATGTCCAAATAAAGCAATGATGGTGTTTTTGGTACACCGCGTAGAAAATACCATTCTTCGGAGAGAGAAAACTCTGATCCGGGTAACGTAGGTCGCGTAAATCTCTCGAACAATTAAGGAATGTCATCTGGACCGACTAGAAATTAATTTTAATGGAAATAGCGCGTGAAAAAGCCAATAAAGCAGACAATAAAGCGACGCCGGAAGGGTTGGTGGCACTGTAAGTCGTGTTTTTGCTCTCTGGTTGGTTCTGTTCTTGCTATCCGGGTAAAAAATAGCCCACTACATCGACCGGAGTGACAAATAGGCGAGAACGTTCAAGATTCCATGAGCGATCCTTCGATTATATTACAAACATTCATCAATTTAAAGCTAATAAAAAAAACAATGTTTAGGATCTTCAGATATTTGTAAAAAAAATAGCGCATATCAATCTTGCATGATCATATCCCGCATGTCCCTTCAGAACAATGAATTAGTCTTGGGGATCAGTTTGGGGGCATGTATAACATCCTACATGTGTTCGAGTTGATTTACAAGCAGAAAACATTGAGAACTCTGCTTCAACCTTAGACCTATTTTGGACTAGGATATCAGAGGGGCTGCATAAAGAATGCAGAGGGGCTGCATAAATATGTAATAATGAGTGAAGAATTCGGGATTGGGCACTGTAAAGCATTAGCAAGTAATGAGTGAAAATCCTCACGACAGGCCCCTGAAAGGCCTGTGAACGCCACCATTCATACAGTCGATCCAAAATGGAATGCTCAGCAGCGTCATCTATCAATGTGTATATACACTACCGCGATATACATTTTTGAAGTGTTTCAAGAACTTTTTTATATGGTATACAAAATATAGTGAGAGCAGAGTGCAATGATCCCCCCCCCCCCCCCCCCCACACCGTCACAACACACTTGAGTAGCCATTATGAATCTGTCACACGGTCATCTCGAAGTTGGCACTGACTCATCTTCACTATATCTATTTTTAAAATAAAATGTGGAAAAACGAGAATGAAAAAGAGAGTAAGATCTACAAAAGTAAAGTAAAGGTCTGTAAAATGTCAAGGATGGTTATACCAACTTAAAAAAATTATGTTTGTTTCGATAAGTAAAGCGCGCGAATAAAACAAAAGCCATCTTAACCTTTTCATCATTTTTGTACAAACACATACATTTGTTGTATATAATTAACTACCGACAAAACTTTTTTGTTTATTCCCGAATCGTTTTTTGTGTCGAACACACTTCTATCGATATTAAATGATTGAGGTCTGCTACTGTCAGACAATTTTCGCTCGATGCGGGAGCGACGAAAACAAATTGAAATTGTAGAGAAAGAGCAACTTTACGAAATGAATGACGGGCGAAGAACAGGGCAAAAAAAACACGCGGAGATTGTTTCGAATGGTCGGAGGCCGCCGCAAAATGAGGGCTGGTTTCGCGGTCGGCGACACGCGAATTTTATAAACTGTATTCGTGAAAGAGTTAGGGTTGTTGTTTTATGGTTTGTGTGAGTCGGTATGGACTAAGCGTATCATTTTTTCCGCAGTTTGTGTGACAGTTGCGCTCACACGGTCTTTATTTATGATGTCAAAAGTTTCATCATTCAGAAAAACACTAAATGGTTGTTGCATATATATATATATATATATATATATATATATATATATATATATATATATATATATATATATATATATATATATATCTATATATATATATATATATATATATATATATATATATATATATATATATATATATATATATATATCTATATATATATATATATATATATATATATATATATATATATATATATATATATATATATATATATATACATAATATATATATCTATATATATATATATATATATATATATATATATATATATATATATATATATATATATATATATATATATATATATATATACATAATATACATATGTTATGTATTATTATTTATGTGTGGGCCCTAGTTGATCACGCGAAGTACAGTTAAAGGCGTTTGTTGTTGTTAGCCTTTCTTTGCGCCCATACTGAGTTCATTCTTTCGCTACGCGCTTTTTTCCTTTCGGTAGAGCAAGTTTTTCCCGTCTTCCTACATTTTTTTCTCTGGCCAACCTCCCAAACATTAACAGCCTCTATCTTAATCTCTCTCAATATACATGTTCGGAAAGGCTTCCGCGGTCGGTAATATTAGAATTACTAGTTTTTCGGGTAGAACCACGTTTTAGATTTATTTTGGCTTCCAATTTTTAGCCATTTTCAAGAGATCCAAAACCATTGAAACCGTGTTCAAGATCTAAAATCATATATACGACCATTCTATAACCGTCCGAAAATCGGATCTCTACTCGACTTTAGCAGAACATCATATCCAAACGGGTCACAAAATAGATTTCGACAAGGCCAAAAAAATCGCCTCAATATATTCCTACAATCCCCGCATAATACGTGAAGCAATTGACATCCAAAAACGTCCAGACTACCTTAACAAGAGGAACGAAGGTCTTAGAGTTTCAAATGCATGGAAACCGCGTATTTCCAAATTCTCATTCGAAACCCTTCCAGTCAAACGTCCACCTCCCGTCTCACCCCTACCCCATTGAAATCATCTGCCCAAGATATATAAAGCTGTCCACAATCTCCAAATCCTTTCCTAAAACTGAAATTCTTCTGTCCTGAGCGAAGTTATTGAACATAACCTGACTCTTTTTTAGGTTTATTTTCAAGCCAAATGGTTCGCCAGCCCTTTGCAGTTCTTGTATGCGTCTTTGCAGCTCCTCTGGGTCTTGTGAAAGGAGAACAATATCATCTGCAAATCTAATGGATGGTTTAAGTTTACATTGATCTTTATACCATCCTGTTCCCAATCCAGTTTACGGAATAGTTCTTCAAGGCCCGCCGAGAAAAGAATAGGCGATATTGCGTCACCCTGATGTACACCTCGTTCTACATTAATTCCCACTTCAAGGTCATTAAGATGAATTGTGACTATAGCTCCATCATATATCGATCCTAACAGGTTTACATATGATTTATCTACCCCTTGGCTAAGCAGAGCATTCATTATTGCATGCTTTAAGATGGAGTCAAATGCTTTTTCGTAGTCGATAAAAGCCCAGCACAGTGGCATGGTGTATTCGTTGTGCCTTTCTATGGCCTGCTGAATCCACTTCTGAATCCTGCTTGTTCTCTTGGTTGTGCGTCATTCAGTTTTTTTTAATATCATTTTAGAAATGATCTTAATGAAAACTTTGTATATTACTGATAGGAGGCTTATTGGACGGTAGTTCTTTAAATCTTCCTGTGCCCCATTTTTATGTAAAATGATCACTTCTGCATTTTTCCATAAGTCAGGTACTTTTTGTTCTTTGAGACATTGTGAGTATAATTTTGCCAGTGTTTTATGTAACGTGCGACCACCAGCTTTTAGCATTTCGACAGTTACACTATCCTTTCCTGGAGCCTTGCCGTTCTTCATCAATTCTATAGCATTTGTTACTTCCTCCACTAGGATATCTGGCATTTTTTCTTCCGTGGATATTCTTGTCTTTGATTGGTTCTGATCTTCATCTAACTGGTAATAAAATTTTCTGACAACCTCTAACATTTGCGTACATGCCCTGCATACTGTCCTCACGCCTTAACGCATATATCATCAGTTTCTGTTCAGCCTTGTTAATTCTTTTATTTTCTTCCAGGGTTTTTTGCTCTAGCTGCATGTTGAATCGGCGCGTGTCCTCTCTGATACGTTTCTGATACGTACAGCAAACCGGTTTGACAAAGCAGTCTCAAAATCGGTTCCTCTCCCCAGTAGTGTCCCAGAATCCACTTTGCAGTTCCTTAATCTTACCATTCTTTCGCGTTCTCTTCGACAGATAATCCTAACTTGGATAGTCACTTCCAACATTAAAATTATTAAGGACTGTACAATTGGTAAATATTGTTTTAACGTTGGTCATGATGTAGTCAATTTCACTTGTGAGCCCAGATGGGCTCACAAATTCATAATGTATAGTTCTTGTCCTTTAGTAAAATCAACCAATCTGTCACCTCTATTGTCTCGCTCACCAGTTTCATATGGGCCAGTTGCATTTTCGTCAGTCCTTGCACTTCCAGTTCTGGTATTAAAATCATCCATCAGGATTTTGTATCTACATTTCTCCTTGTAAGCTGGGTAAAGCATCATCATAAAATTCCTCAATTTCCCCATCCCTATGGCTTATAGTTGATGCATAAGCTTGGGCGATTTGAAGCCTAAACTTTTTATTCATCTGAATGACGCATTGGGCTAGTCAGTCATATGTACTTTCAAATTTTACTACACTGTCTTTCAGCTTTCGATTGATTAGGAATCCAATTCCGCCACGATGGCCATTTTCCGAATCTCGAGTGTAAAGTACGTATCTAGTTGGTTCCAGTTTGATTAGCTCTTCACCCTTTCTTCGTTTTTCACAGAGCTCAATAATATCCCAATGAACTTTGTCAAGTTCAATTAACAGTTCTTGCAGGAGGAGCTTAAAGACCAGAATTATTCGTTGGCCCATAGGTTAGTCGGTAAGGCCGTCATATTAGGAGGAAAAATATATACACGGCTCTACATTCCAATAAAAATTGTAGCTGCTCAATTCTTTTGAGATCTAGAAACTCATTTCTTGTGGTGAGTTAGTCCACGTTCCTCTATTCTTGACTTATTCTATCCTATTGTTTGTCTTTACTTCTTCAGCTATTCTCTTTCACGTATCTCAGTCCTGCATCATTTCCCACCATGCCTCTATTTCCAATTTCCTTATGTCCACCCTCACGTGATCCTCCCACCTACCTTTCGGTCTCCCCCTTCTTCTGTTAATATCTGGTCTCTACATTATAATTTTCTTTACTGCTTTGTTATCTTCAGTTCTTCTTATATAGCCAAACCAGAGAAGTCTTTGCACTTTAATGGTCTTCACTATATCTTAAAAATTCATTAACCTTCTGTACACTGTATTCTTATTACAGTCTTTCTTTCGAATAAGTTTTCTTGTTCCAAGTTTATAAATTCATTATCTCCCCAGCATAGGTTACCACCGGTCTAATAGCTGCTTTATATACTTTTATTTTTGTATTAATACTTATGTTTTTGCTTTTCATTATGGTTTTGAATTTATAACAGGCTCTGTATCCCGCCTGTGCTCTGTGATTAATCTCTATGTTTCTGTCGCTTTTGCTATTTATTATTATTCCCAAACATTTCAAGTTTTAGACCACTTATCCACCACAATTTCGTATTTTTACTGATCTGGTTGTAAATTTTCTATTTTCTTTCCTTATTTTCATATATTTGATTTATTGTGAGGCCTCTTTTCTTTGCTTCTTGTCCAATTTTTTGGATTACTTCTTCCAGGCTTATTTTGCCTCTAGTGCACCTCTGCACAATAAGATCGTCTACGTATACAAATGTTTGTGTCGCTTTACTGATAACTGTTCCTGTGAAATTACAATTACATCCAGTTTCAGTATAAAGAATGCTGTTGATAGCCCATCTCCCTGTCGCGCTCCCAAATTAATTTCAAATACTCTGTTCCTCCTTCCATTGTTCTAACTACTGCTTGTGAATTTTTCATTGTCATTTCTGTTAGTCTTATTAGGTTGCCCGGTATTTTCATATCCATCATAGCTTTAATTACATGTCCCCGTTTCAGACTATCGAAAGCTTGATTGAAATCAATGTACACAATTTGTAATTCCAGTCCATATTCCTGGGATTTTTCGATTATTTGGAGGAGGCAAAAACATCACCTTAATATTTGGAGGTATTAGCATCTAGAGCATTGTCCAAATTTTAATATTACATTATTAATATTATTATAGCGCTTCAAATTTTGAGAATGCCCTTAAAATGGTTCTCTTTTATCAGCATGTTATTTTAGAAGAAAATTGTTACAAGGAGCTATGTCAGGTGAATAAAATTGATAATTAGAGATAAAAATAAATATAAGTACTAGAGTCTAATAATTATGAAAATTGTCTTAGCTTTTTCGCTGAAGCAAGATTCATAATTAGTCTCAATACAGATAAAATTTTTTACATCGCCATTTGCCTAAGTTTGCTTAATTAATACATTAATATAATAAATACAATTCATACGTTTTTTTTTTCAAGTTTATAAACAATAAAAAACGTTTTCATTTAAAACTCTTTATCCTAAACCGCAAGTCGTAATGTTCTAACTTTAACTCCGACCTTTAAGGAACACAATCTTTTAATTCAATATTTTGCTAACTAATCTCCAAATCTTCCCATTGTACAATAAGCCTGTTAGCGTCTTAACAACGGCTTTCTTAGAATGTTATTTATAGCTATAGAAAAAAAATCAGCACTTTGCTGGATTTGTGGTATGGTCAAGGTTAAAAGTTTATATTATTCCAAAATTGTTGCACGACGTTTTGACTGATCCAGTAGGTTTAGTTCCTGTGTAATTTAAACCTAGTATACCTTCAGAGTTAAATCATTTCTTAAAATACGTCTAAAATACGTGTAAGTCCAAATTATTCGGAACGTAGATTAATGGAAATTTCTGGGTCTTCAGTAACACTTTTAGGTACCAATTAATATGCTCTTGTGAATGACCACTACGAGTATATAGGGTAGATGTTCCGTTTGTGGCCACTGTAACGTTTATGACCACTTTGAGATTTATAATGAAATATTAAGTATTTAGTTCTTACTATAGTATTGTATAGTAGCCGGTCGCGTTGGTGCGGCGGTATGAGCGTCTGCTTTGCCGAATCCGCGCTGGAGCGGTAGCTGGTTCGATTCCAGCGCTCGGATGGGTATTTTTCTTTCTTCTGTCCGTTTATCTTTCCTAAATGTTTGTGATTGTTTCTAGGCAAGAGTGTAAAATCCGACTACGAATTACCCCTCAGCCACGCCAGTTAAAGGCTGGGTAAGGCCGGATGCCTTCTGAGAAGTGTTCTGCGTTGGTCACTCGCCAGTCGGTAGGTTTCCTGATAGACTTATGGGTAGGCACATAACCAAGGGTTTATAGCCCGAGCGGGGTGCTGGCCTGGGTTTGTCGGAAGCTGATGACCGTGGTTCGGAACCCACGTTAAGCTGTAGGTCCTGTCGCTAAATAGCCTAGTTGCTGATGCGCCTCTAACCGAAACACTTTACTTTACTTTTTATTATATAGTATATTTATAGGGTTTTTTGATATGTTGGCAATGCTGTGAAGTCTTTCCTCTACTTACGTTAAAAAGTATAGTTTCAGAAATTATTGAAAACATATCTGGATGTGTGGTGTATCTCGGCAATTTTAATTATTCCTAGTAAGAATCTTAAGAACGACTCTGGTAAGTAAATCATTAATATTTATTAAATATCCTAATATTCTTTAAATATTTTTGTTATATACTACTTAAATAACTTAATAGTTAATAAAAAAAATAAATTTACTAACTATATTAATAAATTTATAACTATATAATAAATAAAACTAACCTTACTTTGTGATACATACTGTACTAATGTCTATATAGATTAGTGCTGACATCCTGTATCATTTCTATAACCCTTTACACATGTTTCGTGATAGATTAAATAAAGGTATATATAAAAAAACTTTTTATTCGCTGTAAAATAATATCTGAATATCAAGAACGTGTCGAAAATGCTATTAGAACGGTTTTTGTAAGTTTCAACCCTAAGGCCGTGTGTCATGTGACGAAAATAAATTGCGCCATAAACATGGAAATTCACGAAGGAATAAGGGGTGACTTTCCTAAAATAAATAATTCTATTAGTTTGCAATTTTAAGTGATGTTAGGTCGATTTATGTACCCGCCCTGTGGGATTCGTTTATAACATCGCACCTAAAATGTATAACATAGTAAATATATATTACGTTGATTTAAAAATTAAATTAAAAACAAATTGCTCTGACTTGTATCAAGCGGTTGAGCGGTCAGCGTCTGTTCACCAGTGGTGCGGCTGATATTTAAATTCTGGAACTAACCCCTCCAGTCTTAACCTCTGAACCGTCATGGTTCAAACAATTAATTCAAAGTACAAGATGAAGCGTTCTAGTAATTACAAAATTACCCCAGGAGGTAGACAATCCTCTGCCAGCTTTGCTGGTACAACCGGACTTTCGGATTCTGGGGCGTCCGGGCTTAAACGCAAAATCTTTCAGAGGGAGTCGGAGACCTCTGGCCAACGTCTAAACCGAAAACAAAAACTTTCTATGGAACGGTAAATATCAATTCTCTCCTGCGTCCAGGAAAACTACACGAATTGGGGCGAACATTGAATCAGCAAAAAATCCAAATTTTAGCTTTGCAAGAAACCAGATTGACAGATGATAACACCTTGGAATTCGGCAACTACAGACTTTATAAAAGTAAAACTGACAAAAGAATACTCAAAAATACACCACATCTCGGTGTTGCTTTCGCTATCTCAAGAAACATTCTTGGTTCTATAACTAATGTCCAGCCAGTAAATAATCGAGTTATGACAATATCCCTCAAGTGTGCTAACAAAAACTATACATTAATCAATGCACACCTCCCAGTTAACGAAGAAAATAAATCTAATCCTGAAAAAGTAAATAAGTCCTGGGAAATTCTGGAAAAGACTATCTCTAAAATTCCCTCTAACCATGCAAAAATACTATTGGGTGATTTCAACGCCCAACTAGGGAAAGAAAAAAAGTACAGGAAAACAGTCGGCAGTTTTCCCGCTCATAAATGGACTAACCATAATGGTAGAAGATTGGTTGAACTATGTTCGCAGTTATATCTAAAAATAATGTCAACACATTTTAAGAAGAAAATAACAAAACAGAAGACCTGGAGGCGCCCAAACACGTACATAGGTGAATTTCAAATTGACCATGTTGCCATTTCGTACCCCAATTATAAAGAGATTTTGAATGTTCAAGTCAGGAAAGGAGCTAACATAGACACGGATCACTACTTGACTAGAATCA
This sequence comes from Cosmopolites sordidus, assembly GCA_031761425.1. Lineage (NCBI taxonomy): Eukaryota > Metazoa > Arthropoda > Insecta > Coleoptera > Curculionidae > Cosmopolites > Cosmopolites sordidus. The sequence goes on from JARFXV010000009.1 coordinate 881,502, forward strand.
AACTTAGCTTAAAACCTCGAAAACTTATTCAAAAGATACTGCTAATACCAAAGTTCGACCCAACGAAAATAAAACCAGCCCTAACAGAAGAGCTTGATAAACAACCAGCACAGAACTGGCAAGAATTGAAACAAAAAATTATTAAAACAGCCTTAAAGTTGGTCCCTTTACAAAAACGTCGAAAACATCCATGGTGGGATGAAGTTTGCGAGCAAGCAGTATTAAGCCGAAGTAAAGCATTCAAAGATTGGAACAGTCAAAAAACAGCAATAAACTATAGCATCTTTTTGGAAGTAAGAAAAGAAACATCGAAGCTAATTAGACAAACTAAAAGAAAATATGAGAACAATCAACCTAATGAAATAGAAAAAGATTTCCAAAAAAATAACACCCGAAACTTTTACAAAACATTTAAAACTAAATTAACAGGCTATCAACCCCAAAGTATTTGCTTCCAAAAGGAAAACGGTCAATTAGCTCTAAATAACCAAGACAATTGCAAAGAACTTGCGAAATATTTTGAACAAATACTAAACTGTCCTGAGCCTTTAAACAAATTACCAACACTAAACCCTAAACAAACAAATCCAGATTCATTACCACCGAATGAAGATGAAATAATTAGACAAATCAAGCGGCTTAAAAATAACAAAGCTTTTGGTGAAGATGGAATCACTGCTGAACTTTTGAAATCCGCTGGTCCAGGCACAATCAAGGAAATAACCAAAATTCTACAAGAAGTTTGGCGAACCGAACGGATTCCGGAAGATTGGAAAGATGCTCTAATCCATCCACTACACAAGAAAGGAGATAGAACGGATGTAAACAACTATAGAGGGATATCTCTTCTCCCAGTTTGTTACAAGATTCTATCTCAATGTCTACTAGACAGAGCACAAGGACAGTTGGAACCTAAAATTGGAGAATATCAAGCAGGTTTTCGACCGGGCATATCCTGCCCTGAACAGATCCTGAATCTAAAGTTGATCCTAAGACATCAAAAACTGTACAATAAAAATCTCGTCTGTACATTTGTAGATTTCAAGAAAGCATATGATTCTATAGACCGCGAATCTTTATTCCGAATCTTGAAAGAACAAGGACTAAATCTGAAAACGCTGGCAATTATTAAAGCAACATTAACTAACACAAGGTCAAAAGTTAAATTCATGGGTGACATCTCAGAGCCCTTCGGAATTAAAACTGGAGTGAGACAAAGGGATGGACTCTCGCCACTCTTATTTAACTGTGTTCTAGAAAAAGCAATACAGGAGTGGCGTGAAAAAAAGTTGGCCCTGAATATTGACCAGCCCATTAAACTGGGGAGAACCAACATCAAAATTGATTGTCTGGCGTTTGCTGATGATCTAGCAATTTTGGCTAGAGATGTATTAACGACACAGAAACAGATTGAAATTCTAAAAGAAACAGCAGAAAAGGTAGGACTCCAAATTTCCTTTGAAAAGACACAATACATGACCTGCAACAGACTAAGAACACCATTTCTAAAAACAAAATATGGTAACATCAGACGAGTCTCTCAATTCAAATATTTGGGTGAAATAATCATGGAAAATGGGTTGGAAAAAGCGGCCAATAAGGGTAGATGTCAAAAAATGGAAACGGCATTGAGACTTATACAAAATATTTACAACAAAATATGCTTATCTAAAAACACAAAACTGAGACATTACAACACAGTTATTAAGCCAGAATGTCTATATGGGGCAGAAACGCTCATTTTGAATAGAAAGAGAGACATCGAGGACATTGAAAAGAAGGAAAGAAAAATCATAAGAAAAATCCTAGGCCCCAAACAAATAAATAGCACAACATACCGACTTCGAGAAAACCAAGAAATCAAACAATACACAGATATACATAGCGATATGAGAAAAAGAAGACTTAAGTTTTACGGACACATAAAACGGATGAATCCAAATAGGCTAACTAGACAAATAGTCGAATTTTATGAAAATAGGAGTAGAGCTAAAGTAAAAATAATTAAATGGATTGCTGCAATTAAAGAGGACCTAAGATCAGCAAATATTACACAAAGTGAAATTCAGGATAGAGGCTGTTTCAGACACAAGGTTGACGTTTGAAAGGTTGGTCAGAGAGAAAAATGTAGGAAGACTGGAACAACTTTGTCTGACGAAAGGAAAAAAGCTCATAGCGAAAGAATGAAATTAGTATGGGCGCAAAGGAAGGCTAACAACAACAAATGCCTTTAATTGTACTTCGCGTGGTCCATCCGGGCCCATACGTGAATAATAATAATAAAAACAAATTGCAAAAGCTCATACGAAAGCAGTGTAGTTCAGTCGTGGATTGAGTACATATTGAGTGACAAAATCTGAAGTTTCAATGACAAAAACAAAGTTAGGCGGTGTGTGAATAAGAAACCGGGTTTTTCTTATCTCTAGTGAACGCTCAATGAACGTGCATCTCTGGAGATTGCTCACTGAACGCGTTGTGAAAAAATCCAAAGCTGAGATTGCGAGATGATGTGTCCAAGATGATGATGAGTCCAAGATTCTGTTTCGAATAGGAAATTCATCATTATCGTCGAGGCGTAAAGCTAATGGTAAATTGGGATACAGCACGGTATGTTTAAACTTTGTTTTATTACCTAATATATTAGTCAATCAAAGATTCAAATCATTGGCACTACAAACTGCATTTTATAATTTGTATTTTTCAACCAACCTGCTAACAATGTTAGTATTCACTTCGCAAAATGTTCGCAACGATAATTCACTTTGATGATCTTCAAATTACAATTAATGTAAAGCGAGGTGTATGGCAAGGTGACGAATTATAATTTATTCTTTTCTCAGTCTATCTTAAATAAATATTCCCTAATATGTATTGGGAATAGGATGGTATAAAAATCAAGAATGCAAACTAAAGCCATCTTATCAAAAATGCATACCAGAGCTGCAAAAATGCATACCAGAGCTGAAAAATGCATACCAGAGCTGAAAAATGCATACCAGAGCTGCAAAGAGCTGGATTAGCATTTGGCTTAAAGATAAACTTCAAAAAGAGCCAGAATATGTTCAATAAAGTTGCTGAGGATACAAGAATTTTAGTTTCAGGATGCGATTTGGAGGTCATGCACCACTTTATATATCTTGGGTAGATAATTTCAATAGAGAGGGATGCACAACATAGTACTGATCTTTGATCAGTGCGTCATGGCCGTTATGACATATGGAAGTGAAACCTTCGGGTAGCACATAGGGGGATGGAAAGATCTGTGCTTGGCAATTCAAAATGGAATAGAAATCTCTGCACATGGATCAAGAAACAAACGAAATTATGTGACATCATTGGAAGAGTAAAGCAATGGAAATAGAAATGAGCAGCCCATATAGCGAAGCAATGAGACGACAGTTGGACCAAAGTAATCCTGGAGTGGATACAGCTTGATCGCAAACGTCCACGAAGAAGACCGAAAGCGCGATGGGCTGATGACATCATTAAGTTCATTGGACTCAAATGGCATAAGAAAGTTCAAGATCGTGAAAATTGCATGCTGAAGAGGCCTTCATCCTGCAATGGATGGACAAGTTATGTGCTTTTGTATGTGTGTGTCTCTCTCCCTCATTCTCTCTTTCACTGAGTAAATATAAATATATATATATATATATATATATATATATATATATATATATATATATATATATATATATTATTATTATTACATATATTTTAGCCGGTCGCGTTGGTGCGGCGGTATGAGCGTCTGCTTTGCCGAATCCGCGCTGGAGCGGCAGCTGGTTCGATTCCAGCACTCGGATGGTTATTTTTCTTTCTTCTGTCCGTTTATCTTTCCTAAATGTTTGTGATTGTTTCTAGATAAGAGTGTAAAATCCGACTACGAATTACCCCTCAGTCACGCCAGTTAAAGGCTGGGTAAGGCCGGATGCCTTCTTCATAACCAAAGGTTTATAGCTCGAGGGGGGTGCTGGCCTGGGTTTGTCGGAAGCTGATGACCGTGGTTCGGAACCCACGTTAAGCTGTAGGTCCAGTCGCTAAATAGACTAGTTGCTGATGCGCCTCTAACCCAAAAACTTTACTTTACTTTACATATATTTTCGTGACCGTTTAGTATTATTATTATTTTTTTATTTATTGGGATTTTCGGTCAATGTAAATAAGTTTTAATTTTTTATTGTTTTAATTACGTTTCGATTCTAAAGCGAACCATCATCAGAATACTTCTAAAATAAAAATTACTTTTAAATAAAAAAAAATTAATTAAAAATAGTTCATTTATAATTTAAAATCATAAATGAATTAGTTTTATTTATTTCAAGACTACTAATTTAATTATTTTTCACTGAGTCACTGAGATGGCTCTTGACATTTTTAATACTTTTGATGTTTTTTTTCCCCCTTAAGTTGAAAGACAATCACGAGTAAATTTGAAATTAGCGTTAAGTATATTTGTTAAATGTTTTGTAAATAAAGCAAGTTCAGATGCTGATGCCAATAAAACTGCTTCGGTTGGTGTGAAAAATGCGGCTAGATCTAACTCAACTGTAGCATCACTGCAATACAAATTTGAAGAAAAAACAATGCAAAAACCACTGCGAAAGTAAAATCATAAATGAATTAGTTTTATTTATTTGTCTGTTAGACTGTTATATTGTCTATAAGACTGTTAATTTAATTATTAAATTAATTAAAAAAAAAAGATTTTTGTTTGTTTTTTTTTATATAAAAGTAATTTTTATTTTAGAAGTATTCTGATGATGGTTCGTTGTAGAATCGAAACGTAAATAAAACAATAAAAAATTAAAACTTATTTACATTGACGAAAATCCCAATAAATAAAAAAATAATATATATGTATATATATATATATATATATATATATATATATATATATATATATATATATATATATATATATATGTATATACATTAAACTTAACAATTTTGGTTATATTGGATAGCTGCATCATTGGAACTATTTTATGGCCCGAGCAGATTATTAAATATAGAAGTGTTAAAAAATATTTTTACCTATACTAGAAATTTATTTCGAAAGATTTTTGTTGAAATAAACCAAATTAAAAAAGAAACAATAACAATTAGTCAGTTATCGATCGAACAACTGATTGTTAACACGGTTCCGACATTAAAACACCCACCCCCAGTTAATATATCACGTAAATTCGTGTTCGGCCGCCAAAAAACATCTTACTGGGGAACGGCGGCTTTTCCGTATTTGAGAAACGGGCGGCATTTTTCACCAGACCCGACTTTCTCGTAATTCATTTTCGGTCGTATCTCTTAGCCAACACCTCGCTAGTGCGCCCGAGAGCTTTTATTACGTCTCACGCGTCTTCTCCGCCAGATCTCATTATTTATATCCTTCTTTTCCGTTTCACTTTTTTCTAATTTATACACACACATATATATGACGTCCAGGTAAATCCTCGAGGACGCCCCACTAAAATATTTTTCTCTTCAAAATGACATATATATTATCTCTTATAATTGTTTGTTTAGCTTTGGAAGCTCACTTCGAGGCTGTTATATCGGAAATATAATAATTGCATTGTTCAGAACACATATTTCATCCTAAATGACATACAATTCACGTGTGAGATTTGGATTCATCTCCAAGATATTGGAAATATTTCTTTTTAAATGTCATGAAATATATATATATATATATATATATATATATATATATATATATATATATATATATATATATATATATATATATATATATAACTGACGTGCAGGGGTCGTTGTGCTCGTTATATATATATTATTATAGCCGGCCAGCGATGTGCAGATTGTATTGGGGTAGTTCAGAACTATTCGCGGCGCTCGGCAACGCTGTCGGGCGTCCGTTTATTGATTTTTCTCCTTCGCCGTTATATGGCGTTATATATATATATATATATATATATATATATATATATATATATATATATATATATATATCATCATCAGAAGGCCTCTTCAGCATGCTTCCTCTGCCACTCGGGTCCAATATACTTAACGATGTCATCAATCCATCGTGCTTTCGATCTTCTTCGCGGACGTTTGCGATCAAGCGGTATCCACTCCAGGATTGCCTTGGTCCATCTGTCGTCCCATCGCCTCGCTATATGGCCTGCCCATCTCCATTTTAATTGTTTTACTCTTCCAATGATGTCACAGACTTTTGTTTGTTCCCTGATCCATGCGCAGGACTTTCTGTCTCGTCTTGTAATGCCAAGCATACATATTTCCATTCCCCTCTGTGCCACCCGAAGTTTTTGAATTGATTGCGATATGAGTGTCCAGGTTTCACTTCCGTATGTCATAACGGGTAGAACGCACTGATCGAATACTTTTCTTTTCAGGCAAAGTAGGAGTCTGCTCTTAAACACTATGTTGAGCCTACCAAATGCCTGCCAGCCACATTTAACACGCCGTTCCACCTCCCGAGCGGTATTCCCCTCCATTGAAATCCTCTGCCCAAGATATATAAAGCTGTCCACAATCTCTAAATCCCTTCCTAAAACTGAAATTCTTCTGTCCTGAGCGAAGTTATTGAACATAACCTGACTCTTTTTCAGGTTTATTTTCAAGCCAAATGGTTCGCCAGACCTTTACAGTTCTTGTATGCGTCTTTGCAGCTCCTCTGGGTCTTGTGAAATGAGAATAATATTATCTGCAAATCTAAGATGGTTTAAGTTTGCACCATTGATCTTTACACCATCCTGTTCCCAATCCAGTTTACGGAATACTTCTTCAAGGCCAGCCGAGAAAAGAATAGGCGATATTGCGTCACCCTGCCGTACACCTCGTTCTATATTAATTCCCACTTCAAGATCATCAAGGTGAATTGTGGCTGTAGCTCCATTGTATATCGATTGTAATAGCTGAAGCTATTGAGCTTTTGATTGAGCTGAACCAGGAAAACATTAAAATTTTGTAATGTTACTACTTACAAGAGCATTGGAAGATGGGTTGTTGCTTTTTGCGCATATAAAGGAATGAATAAGTAGCTACTTACCGTTTTCCGAAGAATAAACCAATCTAACAGTTTACTGTAACTGCAAATCAATAGAGAAAATTCGAAAAAGTTCATGAGAAGTTCGAAAAGCTTCGTTTTATGACAAAAAGGGGTTATTGTACAAATTTTTGTCGGTGAATAGCACGTCGCCGTTTCTTACTTTTTAAAGTGAAATTCCATTCGCTCGTTTTGTCCAAAATAAATTGTTCAATAACTTTTTCATTAAAGTCCGGAATGAGTTTCAATATTTCACTCTCTCACTCTCAATATTTAACAAACCTAAAGCATTTAGACTATCTTTCCCCAGTGAATTTTTTAAATATAGTTTAAATATACTAGTGACTATGGTCACCGGTATAGTCACTAGTATTCTCAATGCCTTAGTGATTTCTTTGAAAGCTGTGTACAGTCCCATATTCAAAATAAAATTTAATGTCTTTAAACAGCCTTTAATGTCTTCATTTTGACAAATCTCGGGTTTTGAATAATTTTGAAAATCTAATTCGGTCTTCAAATCTTCTTTTTCTATCGTCGAAAAACTTAATTTACAAAATTTTTCTGTCATTAATTGGAAGAGTTTTAAATCAGACACCTTCATGTTAACATTAAAAGTTGATTATATTTATTTCAAAAGTACTACTCAATGTGTACACACGTAGCAAATCCTAAATCAAAACAAGTATTCGCGAGGCGAACGAAAAACGCGATGCGAGACATGTCAGACGCTACGTATCCGTCAAATCAGCGTTTAAAACTAATGACCGATATGCTTGGTCGCAGGAAATCTACGTCCAAATCGCATGTTTTAAAAATCATTTAAACCCCCGAATTCTGGCAACCAACAAAACATGTAACGCCAACGACGAGATAAGATGACGTGGCGTACGGTCGCTAGAGGTAACGCCCGACCAACAAGATAAAAATTGTGGCGAGAGGATGGATTATTATCCATCGCTACTATATCCGCAGTATTTGGTGTGATGGGTCGACAGACGTTCTTCTACATTTGAAGATTTTAAGTTTTAATAATATCTTAAAATGAGTTAAATGAAAGGAAATAAAATATGGTGTTTTGCTCTGAAAAATTGTTTACTGAGATAAATGCCGGAGTGGCGGAGCCCCAACGCTATCCCTCTCACGAACCCCCAATGAATAATATATAGATAAAATAAAGTGTAATATTTTTATAGCCATTTATTCTATACACCTAGATTTGATTTGATTTATATAAGAAAAATATGAAAACTTACACATTACACACTTACACAATATCATTAAACTTCTTTGCGCCATGTTTCAATCAGTTACCTTTTTAATTGGACTCTAAAATCCTTTTCCTCGACTCTAAAAATGGTATTACGTTGTTCATTAGTATATAATATGAAAAAATACATTTATTTTTCCATTCGGCTTTCCGACTGTATAAATAACGTATATTAAGGTAAATGTTCATTTCAAAACGGTACAAAATAGGAATAACGAACGTAGAAATAACACCGAATCGACATTATTCAGCGAGTACTTCTGGTGTCGCCTCCATCTGATCGATAAAATGAAATTTGCTCTCTGTCAACGTAGCGAGCTTAAAACATTAATCCCACGGTTTCAATATCCGCTCTAGTCGGCCGGGAAAAATTCAATTGCAAACACTCATCGTTCATGTATCTCCAGAAATAACTGAATATCTGTCAAATAATGATCAGACATTTTTTTACCCACGTAAACGGGAATATAAATAGATTAACAAAGTTTTAATAAGATGTTGATACTTACTTTTAGTAATGCTGATATGTTACGTGATATTTTTTCTTAAAAATGTAAAAGTTTCAATTTCTTGCTCTCTTATTGAAACCCTTGGTTGGAAATATACGTATATTAGAAAATTTAATATTATTCAAGAGATAATACAGTTTTAAAAGGTTGACTTATGTTCAGAAAATCCTACTACCCATCCAGGGCCATATAGTCGTATTCTAGAAAAAGAGAATTGCTAAGGGCAAAACTGGGTTCATTTTGCATATAAATACATAATTATTATTATTATTATTATTATTCACGCATGGGCCCCGGTGGACCACGCGAAGTACAGTTAGAGGCATTTGTAGTTGTTAGCCTTTCTTTGCACCCATACTAATTGCATTCTGTCGCTATGAGCTTTTTTTCCTTTCGCCAGACCAAGTTGTCCAGTATATTTTTCTCTCTGGCCAACCTTCCAAACGTCAGCCTTGTGTGTGAAACAGCCTCTATCCTGAATTTCACTTTGTGTAATATTTGCTGATCTTAGGTCCTCTTTAATTGCAGCAATCCATATAATTATTTCTATTTTAGCTCTACTCCTATTTTCATAAAATTCGACTATTTGTCTAGTTAGCCTACTCGGATTCATCCGTTTAATGTGTCCGTAAAACTTAAGTCTTCTTTTTCTCATATCGCTAGGTATATCTATGTATTGTTTGATTTGTTGCTGTTCTCGAACTCGGTATGTTGTGCTATTTATTTGATTGGGGCCTACGATTTTTCTTTCTTTATTTTATATCCCCTGGATGTCTTTCCTCTGGATTCTGGCTTATAACTATGTTGTAATGTCTCAGTTTTGTGTTTTTAGATATGAATTTTTTATTGTAAATATTTTGTGTAAGTCTCAATGCAGTTTCCATTTTTTGACATCTACCCTTATGGCCGTTCTTTTCAATCCGTTTTCCATAATTATTTCACCCAAATATTTAAACTGAGACTTATCTGATGTTACCATATTTTGTTTTTAGAAATGGTGTTCTTAATCTGTTGCAGGTCATGTATTGTGTCTTTTCAAAGGATATTTGGAGTCCTACCTTTTCTGCTGTTTCTTTTAGGATTTCAATCTGTTTTTGTGCCGTTAATATATCTTGAACTAAAAATTGCTAGATCATGAGCAAACGCCAGACAATCTATTTTAATGTTGGTTCTCCCAGTTTAATGGGCTAGTCAATATTCACGGTCGATTTTTTACACACCACTCCTGTGTTGCTTTTTCTAGAACACAGTTAAATAAGAGTGGCGAGTCTCCATCCCCTTGTCTCACTCCAATTTTAATTTCGAAAAGCTCTGAGGTGTCACCCATGAATTTAACTTTTAACCTTGTGTTAGTTAGTGTGGCTTTAATAATTGCCAGCGTTTTCAAATCTAGTCCTAGTTCTTTCAAGATTCGGAATAAAGATTCGCGGTCATTAGAATCATATGGTTTTTTGAAATCCATAAATGTACAGACAAGATTTTTATTGTATAATTTTTTTTGTCTTAAGATCAACTTTAGATTTAGAATCTCTTCCGGGCAGGATCTGCCCAGTCGAAAACCTGCTTGATATTCGCCAATTTTAGGTTCTAACTGTCCCTGTGATCTGTTTAGTAGACATTGAGGTAGAATCTTGAAACAAACTGTGAGAAGAGATATCGCTCTGTAGTTATTTACATCCATTCTATATATTTTCTTATGTAGTGCATGGATTAGAGCATCTTTCCAATCTTCCGAAATCTGTTCGGTTTGCCAAACTTCTTGAAGAATTTTGGTTATTTCCTTGATTGTCCTGTACCAGCGGATTTTAAAAGTTCAGCAGTGATTCCATCTTCACCAGAGGCTTTGTTATTTTCAAGCCGCTTGATTTGTCTAATTATTTCATCTTCATTCGGTGGTAATGAATCTGGGTTTGTTTGTTTAGGGTTTAGTGTTGGTAATTTGTTTAAAGGCTCAGGACAGTTTAGTATTTGTTCAAAATATTTCGCAAGTTCTTTGCAATTGTCTTGGTTATTTAGAGCTAATTGACCGTTTTCCTTTTGGAAGCAAAGACTTTGGGGTTGATAGCCTGTTAATTTAGTTGTAAATGTTTTGTAAAAATTTCATTAAGTAGATTGTTTTCATATATTCTTTTAGTCTGTTTAATTAGCTTCGATGTTTATTTTCTTACTTCCTAAAAGATGTTATAGTTTACTTCTGTTTTTTGACTGTTCCACTACTTGAATGCCTTATTTTGGATCAGAACTGCTTGTTTGCAAACTTCATCCCACCACGGATGTTTTCTACGTTTTCGTAAAGGGACCAACTTTAGGGCTGATTTAATAATTTTTTGTTTCAGTTCTTGCCGGTTCTGTGCTGGTTATTTATTAAGCTGTTCTGTTAGGTTAGGTTTTCGTAGGAGCGAACTTTGGGATTAGTAGTCTCTTTTGAATAAGATTTCGATATTTTAAGCTAAGTTTGATACTACTTAAGTAATTGAATTACTTAAGTAATTGAAATTCACCCATGTATGTGTTTGGGCATCTCCAGGTCTTTTATTTTGTTATTTTCTCCTTAAAATGGATTGACATTATTTTTAGATTAAACTGTGAACATAGTACAACCAATCTTCTGCCATTATAGTTAGTCCATTTATGAGCGGGAAAACTGTCGACTGTTTTCCTGTACTTTTTTCCTTTCCCAAGTTGGGAAAGGAAAATTGAAATCACCCAATAGTATTTTTACATGGTTAGAGGAAATTTTCGAGATAGTCTTTTCCAGAATTTCCCAGAACTTATTTACTTTTTCAGGATTAGATTTATTTTCTTCGTTAACTGCGAGGTGTGCATTGATTTATGTATAGTTTTTGTTAGCACACTTGAGGGATAGTGTTATGAGTCAATTATTTCCTGGCTGGACAGTAGTAATAGAACCAAGAATGATTTTTGAGATAGCGAAAACAACACCGAGATGTGTTGTATTCTTTTTAAATAAATTATTAGTATACGGTTTGGCTAGGCGTAATATGAAGTAGTATATTTAGAAAATCCTAGTGCTATATGCACATATTCTAGAAAAGGAGAATTGTCAAATCCATAAATTTGCCAATTAGATTCATAATATTAAAAGAAAGGCCTAAAAATGCAGCTTCTTAGAAAACCTTTCGCAGTGACTTAATCGTGCCTTAATCTGAGGTCCGAGCTATTTAGACATACTTTCTTATTCCCTAAAGGTTTAAGTCTTCTTGTTTCCACTTATCTCCTCTTTAACCCTAATAAAAATAACTTATCAAAGTAATCACAAAGTTACACAAAACTCAAATATACCAGCAACGATGCGAAGGCAGGCGTAGATGCCGTGACGTTCTATTGTTAACCAAGTTTTTTCCTCTTTTTACGAGCTACAGAAGGGCGCTTATTATCGCATTAAATCAAATCGCTAAAAAATATGAGGCAAAGGCAGAAAAGGACGAGCTGTTTTTAATTAGAAAAGTTGCTGATATGGACCGTTTAATCACTTTTAATAGGTACGTTTCACAAAAGTTGAAAACACCTGGTTCAAAGTAGATATAATAAATCGGACCGTCTACTAATTGACCATTTCTTCGTTATTTTATAATGTCAGAACCATTTTTTCTATTACTGACTAACTGATATGATGGAGGGGACATATTGTGAGAACCTCACATGTTTCGTCTCTTGATGTTTAGACTCTTCAGGGCACCGACATGTGCTCTCTCGTCGGTAGACCCCATCCACAGTCAACAAACCATACTTTGCGCGACTTCCCGTCGGCTGGCGCATTTATGCAGTGTTAGAATTCTTTGCTCTGCGTCCAATGAGACAATAGTGCCGAGTGTCATCAGACACCCAACTGCTGCTCAAGAAAATGCTCATTTAGGCGGAGACGCAGGTTGTTGTATGTTCCACATGAGATTGTGGAATCCAGTAGTTGGGTGTCTGATGACACTCAACACTGTCTCATTGGACGGACGCAATCCAAAGAATTCTAACACTGCATATATATATATATATATATATATATATATATATATATATATATATATATATATATATATATATATATATATATATAGGGTTTTTTTCCGGGAGTACATCCGGTTGTCGGTTTGGTCCCTGTCGGAAGCTTGCAGACGTTTCGCCAAAATCTCATTTGGCATCTTCGGTTCTTACTGTCGCGAGGTTCGTGACTGTCTGAGAGATATCGGTTCGCCGTGTAATATTTATGTCTTCTGGCCTCGGTCTTAGTCGGTAGCGATTGGCTGGCACAAACGTCTTTGTTTCCAGTCGTGTTCTGGATGTTGTGCTGTCCGGGTCTGCTGGTCTAAGAACGCTTTTCCACGTTGGCGGCAAGTGTAGAGCGTCGTCCCTCTTGTTTAGGCTTCCCTGCTTTTCGATCTCTATGGCTTCTCTTACCAGACGTGTCCGAAAATGGTTTATGTTGCTATTTCGTTGCAATCATCAAAGTTAATTTTGTGGCCTGTTTCTAGTTGGTGTTGGAATAATGCCGATGTTGTTTGCTTGTTCCGTATGCTTACTTTATGTTCCTCTATTCTGGCAGATATTTTTCGGTTTGTTTGCCCGATGTAGATTTTGTTACAGCCTGAGCATGGGATGCGGTACACTCCTTGATTTTCTAGCCTGATCTTGTCTTTCGGGTTTCTCAAGGATGCGCCTATTGTTCGGTGAGGTTTGTATGCTGTCCTTATATTGTGTTTTCTTAAAAGTCTTCCGATACGGTCCGTTGTTCCTTTGATGTATGGCAGTATTACGTTGAATGTCTCTTCGGCTTGTTCTGTCGTTTTTTGTGTTTGGTGTTGTTGTATTGCACTGTTGATTGTCTTTTTTGAGTAGCCGTTTTGTTTTAGAGTGTTCGTTATGTTGTTGAGTTCTGCCTGCTGTGCATCGTTGTCCGTAAGGCGGATGGATCTTGAGATTAGGGTGTTTGCTACTGCCTGGATTTGAGTGGGGTGGTGGTGTGATTGTGCGTTGAGATATCTGTTTGTGTGTGTTGGTTTTCTGTATACCCTGTGTCGTAGGCGCCCTTCTGTTGTTCTTGTGACTAGAACGTCCAGGAACGGTAGCTTGTTTTGTTCTTCAATTTCGAGTGTGAACTGTATTTTTGGGTGTTGGGAGTTCAGATGTTTTAAGAAGTTGTAGAGCTCCGTTTTTCCGAAAAGCCATTTGACAAATATGTCTTCGTCGTATCTTAACCAGAGCTTTGGTTTGAGATGCGCCTTTTCAATGGCTTGCCTTTCAAAATAGACCATGAATAGGTTTGCCACAGCGGGAGAGAGGGATGACCCCATTGCTGCGCCTTCAGTCTGTCGGTAGAATTTGTTATCGAATAGGAAATACGAGTTCTTTAGACAATGTCTTGTGAGATTCAGAACGTGGTCTTCAAAGTTCTCGTTCTCTGTAATTAATTCTAAGGCCTCGTCTATTGGGACGCTGGGGTACAGCGATTTTACGTCAAAGCTCGCGATGATATAGTCTTTGCCATCCGATGTGCTGTTGAGGATATGCGTGAACTCTTCTGAGTTTTTGATGTAGGAGTCGGCTCTTTCTATAGCAAGTTGCATGATGTTGGCGAGATATTTTTCCAGTTTTTGGAGCGGGGAGTTGAATGCACTGACGATAGGTCGTAGAGGTGCGTCTTCCTTATGTATTTTTGGTAGGCCGTAGAGTTTGGGGCATCTGCTAGACTTTTCTCTTGGGGTGAGTTTTTTCTGGGTTTCCGGGTCTATGGGTGAATTTTTGATTTTGGTTTTCGTTGTTTTTTCCAAATATGTTGTGGGATTCTCGGCTGTTTGTTTGTAAGAAGCGTCACTCAGTAGATCTCTCATTTTCTTTATATAGTCTTCGGTGTTCAAAACAACGGTGACATTGCCTTTGTCTGCTGGTAGCCCGGTGATATTTTTATTTTTGTTCAAGTTTTGCCCTTCCTGGACGTTCTAGTCACAAGAACAACAGAAGGGCGCCTACGACACAGGGTATACAGAAAACCAACACACACAAACAGATATCTCAGCGCACAATCACACCACCACCCCACTCAAATCCAGGCAGTAGCAAACACCCTAATCTCAAGATCCATCCGCCTTACGGACAACGATACACAGCAGGCAGAACTCAACAACATAACGAACACTCTAAAACAAAACGGCTACTCAAAAAAGACAATCAACCGTGCAATACAACAACACCAAACACAAAAAACGACAGAACAAGCCGAAGAGACATTCAACGTAATACTGCCATACATCAAAGGAACAACGGACCGTATCGGAAGACTTTTAAGAAAACACAATATAAGGACAGCATACAAACCTCACCGAACAATAGGCGCATCCTTGAGAAACCCGAAAGACAAGGTCAGGCTAGAAAATCAAGGAGTGTACCGCATCCCATGCTCAGGCTGTAACAAAATCTACATCGGGCAAACAAACCGAAAAATATCTGCCAGAATAGAGGAATATAAAGTAAGCATACCGAACAAGCAAACAACATCGGCATTATTCCAACACCAACTAGAAACAGGCCACAAAATTAACTTTGATGATTGCAACGAAATAGCCAACATAAACCATTTTCGGACACGTCTGGTCAGAGAAGCCATAGAGATCGAAAAGCAGGGAAGCCTAAACAAGAGGGACGACACTCTACACTTGCCGCCAACGTGGAAAAGCGTTCTTAGACCAGCAGACCCGGACAGCACAACATCCAGAACACGACTGGAAACAAAGACGTTGCAAACGCCTCAGGGGGCGGAGCTAGCGCCAGTGCCAGCCAATCGCTACCGACTAAGACCGAGGCCAGAAGACATAAATATTACACGGCGAACCGATATCTCTCAGACAGTCACGAACCTCGCGACAGTAATCACCGAAGATGCCAAATGAGATTTTGGCGAAACGTCTGCAAGCTCCCGACAGGGACCAACCCGACAACCGGATGTACTCCCGGAAAAAACCCAATACATGTTTTTCCATCCGTGAAACAGTACGCACAAACATATATATATATATATATATATATATATATATATATATATATATATATATATATATATATATATATATATATATATATATATATATATTTCTAAATCATTTCGGGCGTCGATCCGTACACTCTGTGAAGAGTCACGACGTTCTTCAGTCGAAGCGGACAAGACTTGAAAATGTCAAATGAGATTTACTTGAACGCCTTATTTCGGATTGGAATTGCTTGTTTGCAAACTTCATCCCACCACGGATGTTTCTACGTTTTGGTAAAGGGACCAACTTTAGGGCTGTTTTAATAATTTTTTGTTTCAGTTTTCGCCAGTTTTGTGCTGGTTATTTATCAAGCTCTTCTGTTAGGTTTTCGTAGGATCGAACTTTGGGATCAGTAGTCTCTTTTGAATAATATTTCGAGGTTTTAAGGTAAGTTTGATTCTACTCAAGTAGTGATCCTTGTTCAGTTGTTCTTCAGTCGAAGACTTGAAAATGCCCAATGAGATTTTGGCGAAACGTCGTGACTTCACCGAATTTAAGAAATTTTATTATTCATTTATATATGGGACATTCCATGCCAAATCGACTACTTCTTGGATTCGACTACTTCTTCTACTTCTTTCATAACTCTTCCAAAAATTAGCCAAATAAGATTTTTTTTTAATTATTTGTTTTTGTATGAACTTCTACAAAAAAAAAATGATTTATTTTTTGTCGGAAAATAACATTAATTCTTAAGTTCGTCATTTCTATTTTTTTATTTTTTTTCCCAAAAAAAAAAACATTCATTCATTCTATTTTTCATTTTTGCTTTAATGCTGCCCATCTTGGGTCAACTTTAGCCAACCAAACAAAAAGAAAAAAAAATAAAATGGCGAACTATAAATAATTTTTTCCCGAAAAACTAAACAAATTATAAAACACTTGAATTGAAATATTTTTTTGTAATTTTTTTGAGAAATTTCACTTTCACGTTCAAATTTCACAAAAGAGAATAATTAAAAAAAAAAACATCTTATTTTGTCAGTTTTTGAAGTTTGTAACTATTTGAAAAAACACGCCGATTTTTTTTTTAAATTCATAATTTTTTTCTGGCTGAGAAAAAAGAAATTAAAAAATCACAAACTGTTTAGTGGGGTAGTATATCATATAAAAATGTCTGCCAAATCAAAAGGGGTCGGATTTAAATGTGGTCGATTTTATAAATATATACGAGGTATATTTTTTAAATAACATCAGTTTTTTAGTAAGAAGAAAATTGCTATAAATATCATTAACATATATTTTTTCCATAGTCCACATACTTTTATCTACTTTTCTACATAATTTCCATTTTGTTCAACCATTGTCAAACTGCTCAACAAGTTTTTTAATACCCAAGTTAAAGAAATCTACGGCCTGTGAAGAAGCCCAATCCATGACAGCATTTTTAACTTCGTCGTCGTCGTTGAACCGTTGACCACCAAGTAACTCCTTGAAGTGAAAATCACTGGGTGTATCGTCTGGACTGTAAGATGGATGATCCAGTTCTTCCCATCCAAAAAACCATACCGAAGGACACAATGCCAAGCCGCTTGTTAAGTATGGCATGCCGCAGTTTTCTCAATTCAACACAATACGCATCAGATTTGATTGTTGTGCCTCTCGTCATAAAATCTAAAAAAATCAAAAATCTAAAAATCCCTTTCCTGTCCCGAAAAACAGTTGCCATGATCTTTCATGCTGAAATTGTTTGGTATGGCTTTCACTCTGGTTGACGACGATGTGTGTCGCCATTCTATTGACTGTTGCTTGGGCTCAGGAGTCATGTGAGGCACCCAAGTCTCATCTCCTGTAACGATGTGGTCACTTGATAACTTTGAAATCATGAATCGTCGGTTGTCTTGAATTTTGTTGTCCACATCACGAACCAAATCTTCAGAAATAAGAGAAGGTCGGTCAAGGCATGATTCATCATGCACATTAACCCGCCCGTTCTTGAAAAGAGTGTGAAAACACTTTCAAACATTATTTTCACCAATAGCATTATCACGTAAACCTTACAAATATAACGGTGAATTTCCGCTGCTGCTGCCAAGTTTCTGCACTCAAGAATCGAATTACATCGTATCTCACAGTGGGCAGGCGACTAAATGTTCTTAAACATTATAAACTTCTACAGCTCAGCACAGAGACAGACAATATGGCTGCAAATTGCGCCTAAATGTAAGTTCAAAAACATAATCAACATTAATTTATACATTAAAACATAATGCAACAATGCATTTAACACAAGTTAGAAAGAGATAGCCACAAAACCTTTTATCCTAGCTATTTCGTGTATAGTTCCCATTGGTCACCTCATATCATGGATAAGATATATATGACCTAAGATTGTTCACGTTTTCTGTCCTTTGTTTGGTTATAAAAGTAGTATCGTATAGTGTTTTTCAACATTTACACCACAGTTTAAGTGATAAAATAAGGATATTTTCATTATATGTTGTATAGTTTATAATTTTATCGCCATGAAGGGCAAACCTCTCAATTCTCAGTCTCAACAGCTAGTGATTAATTTGTTGAACTATTCTGAAAAAGACAAATCTAATGGGGGTCCCCTAATACCGCTGTCAGCAATTCAGGAAGTTAGTATAAACTAACAACTGCAGAAATCCAAATAAAATGTTAAAATTACAAGTTATACCAGGAATATGGTTTAAAATGTATAAAAGAAATTCTTGTAATTTTGTTATGTGCATTGGGCTTGATAGCAGTTTTAATATTTTACTGGTAGCTTGCAGTTTTTATTATTTAAATATTATATTAGGACATGTGTTTTATTTGTTTTTCTTTCATTTAATGCATCATGTAGCTCAATCATTAGATATATCCATGAGTACTGTGACCAGATTGCGAAAGCATTTACTTCAAAACAATAATATAGTACAATCTCCACAAAAGACACGGTCCCGAAAAAAAGCAAAAATATTTGAACAGATAGCAGCAAATGTGAAATACGATATGTTATCTATCCCATGTATTCTGAGAGTAAGTATTTACAAAATTGATAACATTATTTTAAGGAGCTTTTATTCAAATTATTAGTATTATTAGGTATTTATTATCCTCTTTTAGAAAAGCACATCATGCTATGCAGAAAAGCACATCATGAACTTGCAGAAAAATCAATCATGTCCATAAGCAATAGTACTTTGCAAAAGGTTCGCCCATCTATTGGTTTCGAATACAAAAAGGATAACAACAGGAGATATATGATTGAAAAAACCACTATTGATGCACAACGTACAAAATTTTTGAGAATTTATGTAGAAAATTAAGAACAAAAATATCGTAAAATCGTTTTTCTAGATGAAACTTGGGTATTTTTAAAAGGAAATCCCAGAAAATCTTAGCAATACACTTGTGTAAAAAGTGTAAAACGTCCATTAGGCTTAGTCCTTAGATTTATTGTAGTAGATGCAGGTTCTGAGAATGGCTTTACTCCAAATGTAGGCCTGGTATTTTCTT
Organism: Cosmopolites sordidus; assembly: GCA_031761425.1. NCBI lineage: Eukaryota > Metazoa > Arthropoda > Insecta > Coleoptera > Curculionidae > Cosmopolites > Cosmopolites sordidus. The sequence continues at coordinate 900,810 of JARFXV010000009.1, forward strand.
CAAAAAATAAAAATAGTGATTATCATGGGGAAATGAATAACGACTTATTTCTGCTGTGGTTGAGAAATAAGCTTTTGTGTAATTTAGAGGAACCATGTCTTATAATAATGGATAATGCTCCATATCATAGTGCATTAAGTGAAAAAGTGCCAGACCTAAGTTTCAGAAAACAGGACGTTATGGAATGGTTGGAAAAAAATAATATCGATTTTCAAAGAAACCGAACAAAGTTAGAATTATTACAAATTGCAAAAAAGTATACAACTGAAAGAAGGTATATAGTAGATGAGGAAATTCGGTTACATGGGCATGAAGTACTTCATACACCACCTTACTAGTGCGAATTTAAGGCCATAGAGTTAATATGGGACAATGCAAAACAATATTATGACACACATATTGGAAGGGATGGGCATACTGATAACAATATTTTTGCTTTGTGGCAAGAAGCCTTAAACCAAATTACTCCAGAAAAATGGAAGAAGTATATAGACCATACAAATAGAATCATACTAAATTGGTACAAAAAAATAATAATTACAGAAGTGACACCCTTAATTATCACCATTAATGATGAAGAAAATACCGACTCTAGCAGCGATTCTGATGCAGAAAATTAATTTAACAGTTTTTCTATTTAATTTTATCCTAGAATAAGAATGTGAGGCTCTGTAAAGTGAGGAAATAGAAAATGAAGCCAAACATGAATTTCTTAGCATCATATATAGCAGAATTCATATGGGGAATTGAACCAAATGGAATGTGGAATTTTATGCTTATTGAAGAATTGAAATTCAGGAGGTATTTTACATGAGTTTAGTACATGTATTCTTATATTTTAAGAAACCCGCTGATGAATGATATACATGTTGGTTTCTAGAGGTTTATTGATTAATATAATTGGTGGTTCAATTTTCACTATTTTCAAAATTATGAAAACATACTGTTTACAATGACCTTTTATTGTATCATTGTATAAAACAATATAATCCATAAGTATATCTAAAAAATAAATAATGTAATTAATGCATGTTCTAAAATAAAAAATAAAGCTGAAATGGTTATTATTTTAATGTATTAAAACCTTTTACACTTTGCTGGTTTCCAACTTTATGCATATTCTTTAGATTAGGTAATTTTATTATTAATAATTAAAAAAGTTCACCATTGGGGATGTGCTGAATGAATCAATTGTGTCGGTTCCTTGGCTTGTTATTCCTCTTTTTCTAGTTGATTCACTATTATAATGCCTGTTCTTATGGCATAATTAAGTACTTGAAAAATCTATATTTAAAACCTGAATGACAACTTTTCTCCTTGCACTTGAATTTGACTTCTTGGAGACCACATTTTAGCCCAAGACATTTGATTTTACCTTTATAAGAGTTCAGCAAATGTTCTTGTAATTATTTTTATAGGCCAACATCCTTATGCCGCTTGAACATGTAGAGTTATGCTCCATTTGTATTTAAAAAATGGCGTATAAAACTTATTTTACAAAGAATGTAGTGTTAAAATAGTTAATGTTCTAATAAAAAACCGGTAAAAATATTGATGTTAACGCATTCCTGAGAAAGCAAAACAAAAAACATGTTAGATGTACAAACCAAAATCATAGATAAGATATATATATATATATATATATATATATATATATATATATATATATATATATATACATATACATATATATATATATATATATATATATATATATATATATATATATATATATATATATATATATATATATATACATATACATATATATATATATATATATATATATATATATATATATATATATATATATATATATATATATATATATATATATATATATATATTTATCCCCTTTGTGGATCAGACCATGACGTGGTAAAGGGGCTTGAGTAGGGCAATGAAGCTTTGAGCTATACCGTCTGGAGTTTATGCTCCTGGGAGGGTCACCCCTGGCGGACAGGTCAAGGCAGAGGCCTCAGACTAACATGATCCAAAATCTGCCAACCCGCATTGGACCAGGGTGGCAGATTACAGTCCATACCTTCAACATGGTATTTCAATATGTTGAAATATGACAGTACAACCTCAAACATGGCCCTCATTCCCCGGAGGCCAAGGGGCAACTTCCTAAGGCAGCGGGAAGACCTGCCCCAAGGCAGAGGGTGCTAAGATTCACCGGGTTAGATCAGGCTGCCATTGGACTTTTGACATTGCAACGTTAAATATACGGACTATGAAAACAGAGGCCCGATTGCAAGAATTGTTAATCGAACTTGACAACATACATTGGGATATTATTGGGCTCTGTGAAACACGAAGAAAGGGTGAAGAGTTATCAAACTGAAACCAACTGGACACATACTCTACACTCAAGGTACGGAAAATGGCCGATGTGGCGGAATTGGATTCCTCATCAATCGACAGCTGAAGGACAGTGTGGTAAAATTAGAAAGTACATCCGACCGACTAGCCCAATGCGTCATTCAGCTGAATAAAAAGTTTAGGCTTCAAATCGTCCAAGCTTATGCACCAACTATAAGCCATAGGGATGAAAAAATTGAGGAATTTTTTGATGATGTGGCCCAGCTTTTATACAAGGAGAAATGTAGGTACAAAATCCTGATGGGTGATTTTAATGCCAGAATTGGAACAACAAGAACAGACGAAAATGCAACTAGACCATATGGAACTGGTGAGCGAGACAATAGAGGTGACAGATTGGTTGATTTTGCTGAAAGACAAGAACTATATATTATGAATTCATTCTATGACAAAAATATCACCAGAAAATGGACATGGAAAAGTCCATCTGGGCTCACAAGCGAAATTGACTACATCATGACCAACGATAAAACAATATTCACCAATTGTACTGTCCTTAACAATTTTAATGTTGGAAGTGACCACCGAATGGTACGAGCAAGGGTTCGGATTGACTGTCGAAAAAAGCGCGAAAGAATGGTAAGATCAAAGAAGGGCATGGTGGATTCTGGAAACCTGATGGAGAGAGGAAGCGATTTTGAGATTGCTTTGTCAAACCGGTTTGCTGCGTTACAAGATCCAGAGGTGGTGGAAATATCAGTTAAATATGAAGAAATCGCCAACAATGTATTTCAAGCGGCTGCTTCAATGGCACTAGAAGAAAAATGTCTCAAACAAACAAAAATCCCCAGTGAGACCATTGATTTAATGAAGAAATGGCGAGCAATGAGAAATGCAGGTAGTCCTTTTGGCAGGGTCGAGTACACTGAGCTCTGCAAAACTATAAGGAAACGTATTAGAGAGGACACGCGCCGATTCAATATGCAGCTAATGCAAAAAAACCTTGGAAGAAAACAACGGAATTAACAAAGCTAAACAGAAGCTGAGAAACAAAAGAACGCAAATATATGCTTTAAGTGTGAGGATGGCACAGTGTGCAGGGCGCGTACCCAAATGTTAGAGATTGTCAGAAAATTTTATTCCCAGTTATATGAAGATCAGGACCAATCAAAGACAACAATAGAATAACAAATAAGAACAAATGCCAGATATCCTAGTGGAAAAATTAACAAATGCTATAGAATCGATGAAAAACGGCAAGGCTCCAGGAAAAGACAATGTAACTGTTGAAATGCTAAAACTGTTGGTCGGACGTTACATAAAACACTGGCAAAATTATACTCAAAATGCCTCAAAGAACAAAAAGTACCTGACTTATGGAAAAATGCAGAAGTGATCCTTTTACATAAAAAAAGAGCACAGGAAGATTTAAAGAACTACCGTCCAATAAGCCCCCTATCAGTAATGTACAAAGTTTTCACTAAGATAATTTCTAAAAGAATACTAAAAAAACTGAATGACGCATAACCAAGAGAACAAGCAGGATTCAGAACAATGGATCACATCCAGGTTGTGAACCAGATCATAGAAAGGCACAACGAATACACCATGCCACTGTGCTTGGCTTTTATCGACTGCGAAAAAGCATTTGATTCCATCTCAAAGCATGCGATAATGGATGCACTGCTTAGCTAAGGTGTTGAGAGAGCCTATGTAAATCTATTAGAATCGATATATAATGTAGCTACAGCCACAATTCACTTTGATGATCTTGAAGTGGGAATTAATATAGAACGAGGTGTCACAGCATCACCCTGCTGTGGTGGTGCAATATCGCCTATTCTTTTCTCAGCTGGCCTTGAAGAAGTTTTCCGTAAACTGGATTGGGAACAGGATGGTGTAAAGATCAATGGTGCAAACTTAAACCATCTTAGATTTGCAGATGCAGATTGCAGATTTGCAAAGACGCATACAAGAACTGCAAAGGGCTGGCGAACCATTTGGCTTGAAAATAAACCTGAAAAAGAGTCAGGTTATGTTTAATAACTTCGCTCAGGACAGAAGAATTTCAGTTTTAGGAAGGGATTTAGAGATTGTGGACAGCTTTGTATATCTTGGGCAGAGGATTTCAATGGAGGGGAATACCGCCCGGGAGGTGGAACGGCGTTTAAATGTGGCTGGCAGGCATTTGGTAGGCTCAACATAGTATTTAAGAGCAGACTCTCACTTTGCCTGAGAAGAAAAGTCTTCGATCAGTGCGTTCTACCCGTTATGACATATGGAAGTGAAACCTAGACACTCACATCGCAATCAATTCAAAAACTTCGGGTGGCACAGAGGGGAATGGAAATATGTATGCTTGGCATTACAAGACGAGACAGAAAGTCCTGCGCATGGATCAGTGAACAAACAAAAGTCTGTGACATCATTGGAAGAGTAAAGCGATTGATATGGAGATGGGCAGGATATATATAGTGAGGCGATGGGACGACAGATGGACCAAGGCAATCCTGGAGTGGATACCGCTTGATCGCAAACGTCCGCGAAGAAGACCGAAAGCACGATGGATTGATGACATCGTTAAGTATATTGGACCCGAGTGGCAGAGGAAAGCCCAGGACCGTGAAAGTTAGTTGGAAGCATGCTGAAGAGGCCTTCATCCTGCAGTGGATCGATATAGGCTGATGATAATGATGATATATATATATATATATATATATATATATATATATATATATATATATATATATATATATATATATATGTAACCAAAATATTTTCGATACATAAAATATTCGAAATAGCGATATATCATGACGTTTCGATGTTGGGTGGGCGTATAATTAACAAGTATCTTAATAAATGTTATTATACTTTATTCGTTTTAAATTATTATTATTATTTAAAACTACAAAATAGTCAAATAGGCGCTCTACTGACTGATTTGCGAACTAAAGAGCTGACATCTGATTGGTGGCTCGGCGATCTGCGAAAGTCTTTCCCGTTGATCTCGCTCATAATCTGGATGGCTCTGACTCAGACATACGAACAATTCTTATGGAATTCAGATGGATTTTGTTTATGACGTAATCCTCAGGTTTCGTGAATCGGACTGTACATCAATATGTTCAATCGTAGGTTCAATAACTTGCTTTAATCAGTTGATCGTGCTAATACCACTTAATAGGGAAATTCTTCTGTAACTTTAGCACTTTTTAGTCTCCCCTTTTTGATTTATTGGTATTATCTAATCACCAAATATATTCAAGTGACTCACACCATATTAGGTAATGCCAGTGAACGCGTAAACATATATTTCTATTTTTGGAATAACAACTGGTGAAGTCTGCTCATATTACATCGTATTTTTGTACACGTGTCGCAAATCCAGAAAATATTATCAGTTTGGAAACGAGTCACTCCCGTGGATAAGATAAGCAACGACCCTTAAACCTCATTAAACAACTCCGTAAAGTCTAATCCAATTCGTTACTCACTTCCCCAGTTGCGAATGTAGCTGAATAATCGACGCGTTGATACTTTTTACACGAAATAACTCTCAAATTCATTAACGTTGTTGACTGTTTATCTTTTTGAGGAGAATTTTGTTCCTCGACTTTTGCGAGTTCTTTCTACAATTCTTAAACTTTCTGACAGCATTAAAATTTTACTTAAAAATATGATCTAAATTAATAGGAACGCAAAAGAAAAAAAAAACCTTGGGCTTTTAAAAGGATTAAAATACAGGAGACAAAAATAGAAAGCTCTCTCACCAAAGAATTATATACATATAGGATATTTACATAATTGAAGGGGCAAGTGGAAGAAAGGGTTAAATGACATTTTCTGAAATGAAAAAGTCCTGTTTAGTCATATATGAAAGAGTTATGTGCATATGTAACTTGCCCCATCAGGATTTGGCTCTATTCTACAAATCTAAGTAAATAAAGACTAGCAGAAGGGGTTATTTTGCATTAAATATCAAAAATACTATGGAAGTGGGAGCTATAGGTCCATAACACCTTCATCCACTCTAATATTTGAAAAGTTAATACTTGATAATTTTTAAAGGCTACATATAAATTAAAAAAATTCATTATTACTTAGAAGTATCACTCCAGTGGAAGTTGCACACCAGCGTAAAAACGCTTCTAAACATAAATCTCATTCATTCAAATACTAGTTCATTTTGGACATTTAACTAATTTATTTATGTAACAAAGTATTTTGTGCTCTGTACCAAATTAGCCGTAAAAAAGTAGACATCATTAAAGGTAAACTAAAGTCTGGACAATCAGTTCCATGCCAAGATGCAGGTGGACGACATATGACAAGGCCAAATAAGATGAGCGCTGCTGTGGAGCAGGCTATTATGTGGAGCAGGCTATATTAATCAATTTCCCACCGAAGAGTCCCATTATTCCAGAAACAGTAATCCACAAAAATATGTATTTGGCCGCATATTTGAATATGTCGCACATGTGTAGATTATATTTTGAAAACTGCAAATAACAGAATAAACCAGACAGTTTTAATAAAAAATCAACTCACGCAAACATTTTCTCGACCAAGTTTAATGTGTGATATCTGCAGCAAATGTGATTCTGAGAAATCAAATATGCCAAACAAACAAAATGTAAAACTAGGGTTTCAGTTGATGTATAAAGATCGACAAAAACGAACGTTACATAACAGTTGACTTACGGCAGATCATGCCCTTACCCAAAATCACTACATCAAAGGCATTTTACCTAAGGCAAATTTGGTTCTACAACTTAGGCATCCACATGATCACGACTGAAGGGTTCCAAAGTAGAATGCAAACGTGGACTGAAGATGTAGCCGGTAGAGGTAAAGCAGAAGTTGTAAGCTGTTTATGGAGTTTTGCACAAACTTATAAAAATGCGGAAAAAAAGAAAACATCTTACAGACTGGTCCGACTCAGGCTCTGGCTAAAACAAGAATTTTTATGTGATTTGTCTGTATGAGCTGATAATATTGAAAGGAATCTTTGAGGAGATTGATCACAAATTTCCAGAGGTATATTTTACTTGAGCTATTTTATGCCCTAATCATCTTGAATGTTCTTCACCCTTTATAACGACAATTTTGTTTAATAAAGACGAACAAAAGAACCAGCTACATAATCAACATCTATTAATCATATTGAAACCCACACGGATGCAATTTAGGCACGTTCTGGCAACGGGTGGTTCATTTCGAAGCTCCAACGTCATAAGCTAATCAACCTAACTTAAGAAAAATGGTTATTCCATGTTCCTTATTTGCTAAAATTACGTGAACGGATTACGCAGATTAGAAAACTTCGTAAAAATTTTATTTTTCCTTCGGCTGAAAATTAGCTCGGATGTTTTTCGCGTCCTAACGAAACTTTTAAGCGTATCCGCGTTTAGAGTTTTCTTTTATCTTCCTCGCTATGCCCTCTGTCTCACTCGTACCTTTCTTATCCATACCCGACGTTTATACACCATTAAAACTTGAAATTGGGTCGAGTGATGTTTTTTTTCTTCTTCGCCTTTTTTTTTAAACGACTGCGAGTTACGTACTCCGCTCACATGAGAACCTCGATGTCAGCATCACCTCAAGAGTAGAGTTACATATTTCGTTCGCATGAGAACCACGATGTCAGCATCACCTTGGGAGTCATCACGCCACCAGATGGTCCCGTGAGAAACGCAACCTAAACGTATTTTTAAGTATAAATATTACCTCCAAATTTAATATTGTTAATTCTTAGTTAAGCTGTTGAGTTTAAAAAAACCTATTTTGTAAACCATTTTCGAAATAAAGTTTTTAAAAAACAAAGTCTGCCGAAAAAGTTCTTTAAGTGGCGCAGTCGGTAGGATTGCACAAGTGTTTCACGAACGAGCCAATTGAGGACGACACCAAGAGACACAACAGTTGGAGCCAATCCAGCAGTGCAATCAACAGAACCAGAAGCAGACAGCAGCACAGCCGAGAATTCGGGAAGGAAGAAGCAGATCAACAAAGGTTAGTGCCAATTCCTTTTACCCTCCTGACCCTCTGATTAAGGTACTCAGTTGGAATAGTTAGGGAAGTGTATTTCACACAAAAAACCAGTGTATTGAACACATTAGGGTTAGAAATTAGGTTAAGAAAGAGGAACAAAAATATATGACAGAAATTGACGATTTAGTAGCATCATTAGCATTAGCATTTAACGATAACGATTCTAAAATGCAGAAACAAAGTAAACAAACCCCCATTGACTGGGATTTATTCAAATCTAGATTAGAAAATATTAAACCTTTTAATGGTGACAGTAACGTTTTAAATAAATTTGTTACCAAATGCGATAAACTCGTAAATATATATAGGCAATTACAAAGTGAGGAATTAGATGCCCACATTTTCGATTGTATTCAGGAAAAATTAATCGAGAAAGCAGAAGTAATGGTTGGGAATAGAACAGAGCTGACAAATTGGGACGCTCTGAAAGCCGCGTTACAACAATGTTTTTCTGATAGACGCAATACGGACAATTTAGTCCAAGAATTAACACGAGCCAGACCATTCAAAGGTGAACACTTAATAAGTTTCGGAACCAGACTTCAACTTCTTCGAAGTAATGTTGCTCAGAGAATTAGTAACGATTTAAATTTGAGTGAACAACAGAAAATTTGCCACATTACTTACTATGAGAAAACGGCGTTAAATACATTCATAGCAGGTTGTACGGGAACCCTGAAAAATAACATGCATTTGAAAAAACTCGACACATTGGAAGATGCAATGGCTTATGTCGTTGAATTTGAAAATTTCGAAAAATTATATGGGAACCTAAACGCAACTGAAAAATACAGTAATAATCAATTTGCACCGAAACCAACAAATTTTTCAAATTATCCAAAATTCTCAAACAATCAAAATTATTCTAATCAAAACCCTTTCAATCAAAATCAATTTAATCAGAATGCTTTTAACCGAAACCCAAATTTTAATCAACAACAATATTCGACAATGGCAAAACCATTTCAATGGCCATCACAACCAATAAATGTGCAGCCCAGACAATTCGCACCTCAAAAATTCTTTACAAACCGGGAAGTTTTTGGACCTCCAAAAAATGTGTTTAAGCCCAAGAATATTCCACCTAGTCAAATGAGTAAACCAACACCCATGTCGATTAGTGTACGAAACAGTAACGGATTTAGCAGACAGCCAATCCGTAATCAATTCAACCATTTCCAAAACACATACCCCAATCAAAAACCGAATTTTACTTTCGAAGAACTTCACAACAACGAGTGTGAAGGATATCCGGTTGAAGATTATCAAGATTACTCGTACTACGAACCGAATGAAGAAACTCACCTTGATTATCATGTGAATAACTATGGTGAAGATGAACAACAAAAAAACGAAGAATTTTCAGAGAATGAAAACCTTAAAGAAATTGGAAATTTTACGGAACAAGCCCAGAACGAAGGCCAACCTTGACGGAAATAAACATTTCCTCTAATAACGCTTTACCATATATCGAAATTGGCTATCCTAAAATTAAACTCTTAATAGATACCGGGAGCTCAAGATCAATTTTAAGACCAACTGTCGCAGAAAAATGTTATCCAAACTGTATCTATCGAGCGAATAACATCATCAAAACAGCAATAGGTAGTGAAAACACACAATTTCAGGCAAAAATTCCAGCATTTTCAGAATTTAAACTAGATTATGAGATAGATTTTATTCTTTTTGATTTTCACGACTATTTTGATGGAGTAATCGGTCTAACAGATTTAATTAATATGGGATTGAATATAGATCTTTTAAATAAAAAACTAATTGGACAACAAATCGAAATTCCTTTTAAATACCGAAGACCTTCCGAAACAAATTTTTCTATTACCATAAATCCCAAAGAAAAAACTTTAAAGAAAATTCCAGTTAATATACGAGAAGGAGAAATCATCACCAACAGCGAAAAAATAGATGAATTGAACTTTCCATCCATTCTCTCTTATGCTCACGATGGTTATGCTATAATCGAAATTCATAACCCAACAAATAACTATATAACATTGACTCTCACTGAACCATTTCCTTGTCAATTATTTAAACCGCAAGAATTCGAATGTATGACTTTCGAACAAGTAAATCATAAATGTTCTCAACAAATACCAAGCAAAAAGGCACAGTTAAATCATCTAATACGCACCGAACATATGAACCAAGAAGAAGGAAAAGCAATTACGGCATTGTGCAGAGAATTTGAAGATATATTTTACCAACCAGGAGACAAATTAACATTTACATCGAAAATTAAACACGAAATAAAAACCACAGATAATATACCAGTGTACACAAAGACATACAGATACCCATACATTCACAAGAATGAAGTGTGCAAACAAATCAGCGAAATGTTAGAAAAGGGAATAATACGACCATCATCCAGTCCATGGTCATCACCGATATGGATCGTCCCTAAGAAGATGGACGCTTCGGAAAGACAAAAATGGAGAGTAGTAGTTGATTATAGAAAAATCAATGAAAAGACAATTTCGGACCGCTACCCTATTCCAAATATAACCGATATATTGGACAAATTAGGACGAGCCCAGTACTTTTCAACATTGGACCTAGCGTCTGGTTTTCACCAGATTGAGGTAGAAAAAGACTCCATAGAAAAAACGGCGTTCACAGTTGAAAATGGACATTATGAATTTTTAAGGATGCCATTCGGTCTGAAAAATGCTCCATCTACGTTCCAAAGAATAATGGACGAAGTCTTAAAAGAGCTACAGAACAAGATTTGTATGGTATTTATGGACGACATAATAGTAGTGAGCACAGGCTTAACGGAACATATTCAGAACCTTAAACTCATCTTTAAGAAATTGCGAGAAGCTAATTTAAAAATACAAATTGACAAGTGCGAATTTCTACGAAAGGAAGTTGAATTTCTAGGTCATATTGTGACACCTGAAGGAGTCCGACCTAATAAAAAGAAAATAGTTGCTATACAAAAATATCCCATTCCAAGAACGCAAAAGGAAATCAAAGCATTTTTAGGCTTGTTAGGCTATTACCGTAGGTTTATTAAGAATTTTGCCAAAATCACTAAACCGATGACTCTATGTTTAAAGAAAGGAAATAAAGTCGAACACACACAAGAATTCGTAGAATGTTTTAACACCTGTAAGAATCTATTAATTTCAGAACCAGTCTTAGCATATCCGGATTTCTCTAAAACCTTCGAACTGACTACGGATGCATCGAATTATGCAATTTCGGGAATTTTATCTCAAGATGGTCACCCAATTTGCTATGCATCCAGAACTCTAAACCCCGCCGAAATCAATTATTCAACAACAGAAAAAGAATTATTGGCTATTGTGTGGAGTTGTAAATATTACAGACCCTATTTATATGGCGCAAAATTTGTGATATACACCGATCACAAACCTTTACAATGGTTAATGTCGCTAAAAGAACCAAATTCTCGTTTAGTACGATGGCGACTAAAATTAGCAGAATTTGAATACGAAATTAGATATAAAAAAGGGAAAAACAACCAAGCAGCTGATGCTCTATCCAGGAATGTAGCAGAAGTCAATGCAGCAGAAACCGAATCAGTTTGTAATAATGCAGGCGACGCTGATGATATAATAAAAGAATTTCTATTAACACCTAGCGAATTACCAAACGTAGATCAAGTTACAATTGATGAAGTTATTCCACCGAAAATAAATATTATTTCGGACATTCAAATTAAACCACCAACTATTCATGAGAATAATAAAGAAGGAGTTGAAACAGTACACTCTTCAGCTGAAGATCCCATTTGCGGAATGCCAATAACTGAAAGAGCCATAAACATGTATAAAAATCAAATAATTGTCACAAGTGGAGATATAACCAAATTTCAACTAAGACAAGAACGAGTGTTCGAAAACAGCAGATTTTACTTAACTATTTCAAGTAGAGATCCAACATTCAGTATAGTCACATTCCTTAAAGAATATGTAAAACCGAAACAATTATACGCTATATACTTTAATAACCAAGAATGCGCACGTCAGTTTGCAATCACTTTGCAAAACCTTTTTAAAAACTCATCTTACAAGATATTACAATGCTCAACGTTCTTAGAAGATATACGAACAAGAGATGAGCAACAGGAAAAACTTACTCTACACCACACCACCAAAACATGCCACAGAGGTATGAATGAAATGAAAGCAGCATTCAGTACAAGATTTTATTGGCCAAAGATGTCAGATGATATTGAAAATTTCATTAATAATTGCGAGATATGCCAAAGAAACAAATATGATCGAAATCCACCCGTAATTAAATTTAATTTAACACCTACAGCATCAAGACCTTTCGAGCACATACACGTGGATACTTTTAGAATAAATTACGACGCCTTTGTAACAATTTTAGATTCATTCTCAAGATATGGACAAGCCTACCCACTCCGTAGTATTACAGGTACCGAAGTAGTAGAAAATTTGTATACATTCGTAACACATCACGGTCTTCCATTAAAAATAACCGCAGATCAAGGAACAGAATTCAAAAATAAAGACCTCGAAGATTTCTGTAAATTGTATAGAATTGAACTACACTATACAACCGCGAAAAACAGTAATTCGAACTCACCCGTTGAACGTTTTCATTCGACCATAATTGAAAGTTTTCGTTGTTTACGAGAAGAAAACAAAGACATGACAATACAGCAGTTGATGAGAAGAGCTGTAATGGGTTATAATAATTCAATACAAAGCGTGACCAAACTTACGCCCTTCGAAATAACAACAGGACACGTAAATACTATAAACCCTTTTGATCTAAACGACAACGCTATTATATCTAGCTATGTACAATCACATAAAGAAACATCGAACAAGCTATATGAGAAAGTAAAGAGAATAAATGAAGAAACCAAACAAAATGTAATATTGAAAATAAACGAAACTAGACAAGAACCTCCTGACTTTCAAGATCAAAAGATCGCCTACGTGAAAACGAAATATAGAAGCAAAGACAAACCAAAATTTAAAAAGGTACCAATAATTGATGAAACTGATACCAAAATAATAACAGACAAAACTTCATATCATAAAAGTACCCTCAGAAAACCTAAACCTAATGGAGGAAAATCTTTTCAGGATGAAGCAGGAAACAGCGACGATCCTGTTATACCTGGTCCTGCAGATCCACCTGACAAACGGGTCTGACATTCAAATCACCACGCTGGAGAACCCCATATTACCTATCCAACTGGGAAATTCCAGACTTATTTATAATAGACATACATTTATTCATTACGTAGATTTAAGACATTTAATCGATAAACTAAGTAATATTAAGGCTTATTTTCTTAAACTCAAGGAAAGTTTATTACCAGTAAATGCATCGAATAATATCTCTTATCATGCACTAGCGCAAAACCTACTCCTCAGAACCGAATACTTAATAGAAATTGCAACAAATAAAATCGAAAATTTACACCCTCACATTAGAAATAAACGAGGTTTTATTGATGGAATTGGAAAGATTAATAAATGGTTATTCGGAACCCTAGATTCAGATGACGGTAAACGATATGATGAAGCAATAGCAATTTTAGAGTCCAATCAGAAAACCATAGTTGACGAATTAAAATTACAGATTTCATTATCAAAAAATCTAATCGATAATTACAACGAAACTGTGGCAACTCTAAGTAAAAATCAAGAGTCACTGCAATCAAGTTTATATACATTACTCTCACCAGTTCAACAAACTATCAATAACATACAAGATTATCTAAGTTTCCAAGGAATTACAACGCAATTAAATTTAGATTGTCAAAATCTAATAATGTTTCTTGATAATTTGGAAGACGCTATTATGTTTACCAAAGTAAACGCTCTACATAGCAGCATACTGTCAAATTTAGAATTAAAAAATATGTTAAACTATTTAAAGAATATCTATAACAATTCGGAAATTCCAACATTCAAAAATTTATTGTCATACTATCAATTTTTTGGAATTCAAGTAGAATTTTTAGAAAGCAAAGTAATATTTGCCATACATGTACCGATACTGAGGCCTGAAACCCTTACCTTCTATCACATCTACCCAATTATCCAAAATCGAACCATCTTTATACCAAAATACCCTTATTTGGCACAAACCCCTATGAGAAGACAATTTATTGCTAATTCATGTCCAATTATCGAGAAAATACATTTCTGCATGGAAGAATTCCTACCCGATGACCAATGTGTGAACAGTCTAATAGCAGGACATCAAACTGGAAATTGTCCGACAATCGAAATTAATATTGAGGAACCAGTGACAGAGCAGATTACCAGAGAACTAGTTTTAATCTTACCCACCAAACCAGAAACAATGATTGCCAAATGCAACACCGATCAATATTTCGAAATATCGAAATCTTCACTAATTAAAATCCCAGAAGATTGCGAAGTTCAAATTAAGGAAAAGAAATTTCTAAATGACTTAAAGATTCAGAGAGGAAAACCAATTATCCTACCCGAAATAAAATGGTCAAAGTTAGATGGAACGAAAACTTCGATTACCTCGAACATTACCAAAATCAATATTGACGAAATATACCATCTGAAGAATATGGCAAATCAATTGAAGCCGATAAACCTCGATAACACTAATCATCGACAAACCACAAATTATATTGTTTTAGGTATTTGCATTGTCCTAACCATACTTGTAGTGATGATGCAAAGGGAAAAGTTGTATTCCTATTGGCAAGCTGTCAGAAGAAGGTCCAAGAAAAGCCACCCCCAGAGTAAAGTGGATTCGGAAAAACGTACCGTTGTTTTCGAATCTTAAGGAGGGAGGAGTTACGTACTCCGCTCACATGAGAACCTCGATGTCAGCATCACCTCAAGAGTAGAGTTACATATTTCGTTCGCATGAGAACCACGATGTCAGCATCACCTTGGGAGTCATCACGCCACCAGATGGTCCCGTGAGAAACGCAACCTAAACGTATTTTTAAGTATAAATATTACCTCCAAATTTAATATTGTTAATTCTTAGTTAAGCTGTTGAGTTTAAAAAAACCTATTTTGTAAACCATTTTCGAAATAAAGTTTTTAAAAAACAAAGTCTGCCGAAAAAGTTCTTTAAGTTGCGTGTATATTTTTATTAATGGGTTTGTAATTTTTTTGTTCGAGGTACATTTGCTATAATCGGCGAATGAAAAATGAAAGAATTGCGGAGAAATTGCAGGAAGTTTTTAATAGAATTATTTTTCGAAAAGTTCCGGCTTTGTTTCTTTTTCTTTTACCGAACGGAACGAACCATTAACTTTATGTTGTTCGGAATTGTTAACATTTATCGTAACGGGGAAAAAATATTGCAGTAAAGTTTTCTGACTAATTATTAATTATTTCATAGATCGAATAATTGAAGCTATTATAAAACTAGTTATATATAAAACTGGTTACTGTAGTACATGATCACCATAAAAAGAAAACGTATTTCTTAATTCAATTCTTCTATTGGAATCTTCGGTGTAAAACTCTATACTCAAAGAGATTTACCGCCAAACACCTAAATACTTTTTAAAATTCCACGACGCGCGTTTCGCGAATGATGATGCTAACACGGTAAGCGAAACGCGCGTTGAAGAAACTTCGAAAAGCTTCGTCAGATATATATATTTTCTTGATATGAGTATAA
This sequence comes from Cosmopolites sordidus, assembly GCA_031761425.1. Classification (NCBI taxonomy): domain Eukaryota; kingdom Metazoa; phylum Arthropoda; class Insecta; order Coleoptera; family Curculionidae; genus Cosmopolites; species Cosmopolites sordidus. Next base: position 916,845 of record JARFXV010000009.1, read on the forward strand.
ATACACAACGTTTCCACAATAAAGTATATATTTTTAGAAAATCTACTTTTCTTGCCTGTACAAATTAAATAAGGGCGATATGTATAGGTCTATTTGGTCATGCAGAAGGGTTCTCGCATTTTTAAATCGTTTATTTCTAAATTCACTATTGAAATCACTGTTAAAACTATGATTTTCGTTTAACAGATTCTGTTATAGATTTAATGATTTTTTTATTTATTAGAATGTAAAAAATACACGTTTATTATATGAAAATGCTAAAAAATATTTTATTCGAAGTATTCTCCATCGCTAGCTATACATTGTTCCCACCTGTCTGACAATTTGTGGATGCCACGCCAAAAAAAAAACTGTTGCTCTTTTGAGGCAATCTAGTCATCGAGCCATTTTCGTAAGAAGTAAAGCGCTGCTCAAGAACTGCGTGTTCCATCGATGCAAATACATAGTAATCTTACGAAGCCAAGTCCGGCGAGTCAGCCACATGCGAAAGTATTTCCCAACTAAACACGTCAATCGTTTCCTTGGACAGTTTTGCTGTGTGTGTCAATTCGCTGTCTTCAAACTTGTTCGGTGGTTTTCCACATTCTTTGTTTCTCTATAAGCACCATATTTACCAGATATGACACCGTGTGATTTTTTCCGGTTCTCGATTAAAGAAACCACTTCCCGGACGCTGTGTTGAGTCCACAGAAACCATTCGCTGACCACTTTGAAGCAAATATCAGAACTCGTAAGTAATGTTTGAATGATTGTGGCGTGTTCATATATTTTTTTTCTTTATTTGGGTTTTTCGCCAGGATCTAAAACTCAAAAAATATCAAAAATTGACAATACACAAAAAAATATATTTACTTTCTATCTTTTCATAATTTATAGAAATTAATATTCTTCATTTTTAGGTTCGTTTAGAAATCGGGAGGAGAATACTTCCCGAAACGTTAACGTTAAAAGTTTGTATATTTTTGCAGAACATTTTTATATTTTTAAAATTTTGTTCGTTAGGCAAATTTATTACAAAAAATAATCACTGAGAAATTTGTCTCCGTTTGGTTTTTTGTTTTTACCCAGTGATTCTTTCTTTACATAAGAACAGATATTTTGATATTTTTTGAGTTTTAGATCGTGGCAAAAAACCCAAATAAAAAAATATCAGAAGTCGTGTATAAGAACCATTTCAAAAATAAAACAAAATGTTAAAATAAGCGTATTGTAGTTATAGGGGATTACTTTGAAGGAAACAAAATATATTTGGATAAAAAAGTTAATATTTTGTGATATATTAACAATGTCACTTTACTTTTTGATCATAGTAGTATAGTAGTATATTTAAGAATATTTGAAAAATTGAAGAATAATTAATTCGTTAATATATATAAAGCAAAGTAATTTGTAATAAAAGTTTGCACTAGCTTTTTAAATAAAAAAAATCTTATTACTTAAAACTATTAGACTACAAAAATATCACTCATATTTTTTTTTTAATTATCATCGTCCATTAAAAGCATTTGAATCCTCGCCAAATTCTTTTTCTATGGTTTTTCTTCTTCCAGGCACAAAACTTCCACGTATTCGCTGTCGAGCTGTTGGCGAAAAAATTTAGACTTGACTGGAAACTTGTGATATTTTTCTAAACGAACGGCTTGCCCTTGCACACGAGTCCGTTCGCGCTTGTTTCCAATAGAAATATTTTCCGCTTCCACGGAAACAATCGAAAATTCAGTCTGTGTGTAAACGGTATGTCGTCGTTGGTTCGCATGTCATCGCTTTATCAAATTTTTCACGGTTGCCCGCGATACATATGAAACAGGGTCGCTGTTTATGTCTCCACGTCTTGCTCGTTTCACTCAACACGAAAAGAAGTTGTTTTTTTTCGACTTTAAAGTTACGAAGCAGACATATTGAAAATTCGATAAAAGTGATTATTTAAACGCGTTCAAATTTGTATATACGAGAGCGGATAAAAAAGCTCCTAGCTTAACAATGAAACTCCAGGCTTCAGTTTTTCCAAGTTAATCTCCCAAGATTTCAATATCCTAAAATTTTAAAATACTTCGTACAATGGGTCTCTAGGAATACTAATAAATAAAAGTGATTATATTGTTCTGTGATCTGTGAATATAGATCATGTTCTTATGATCTATATCTCATTTTGTTTTATGATTTGAAGAGAATCGAAAGACCATGTCATAGAGTGTTATTTTTACCCCACTAATATACTCCAAACTTTTAAAATATATCTATAACACTTCTTCAATACGAGTAAGGGTCATTTTTTACAACAATTTTTTACTTTGTTATCTATCACTTTTATTTTAAAACAAAGTAACTAAATAACTCACAAAGTAAATCACAAAGTAACGGACAAATCAATCGATTGCTTATTAATTGATCAAATCCAAGTTCAAGCTGTTCAATTTTGTCTTGGAAAATATCTTAAAAATTCTACAATAAATGAGAAAAGAAAGATTTTAATATTCGTGGAACTTATTTAGGCAACCTCTGGTTCTCAAGTGGTGTTACCCTGCTCAGTAACAATACAGTTCAGGTGGTTGAAGAATATATAGATTGGTGATAAAATAAAGATTGGGAAGGAGAACCAGACGCCTGCAATATTACGTCGAATAAGCCTGAGCTGTGCAGGACAGTCTTTGGGAAACTCATCCATATACATACTCCCTCGAACTTGAAAAATTTATTGAATAATAAAAGAAAAATAACAAATCAAGAAAAATAATTAAAAAGATAAATAAGAATGATAGATAACAAAAAAAAATGTTTTATTCAATTTAATAAAAGAATGATTATATCAGATATTTTGTTGTAGAATTAATGATGAGCCAAAAAAATGAATAATTGGTAGCGTATATTTCAGTCTTTTCCCGACGCATTTATATTTCCATTGATCGAGTTTTATTGACATAATAAACGAATTATATCAACTCGCATGGCGACGATTTATTTATTTAATTAAAACATTATTTAAAATAATTTTCCCTGCCTGTTTTAGCGGTATACGATAATTCGCAGTTTTGATTTTGACTATTAAACTGAAAAATATTTATAGATATTTCGATATAACACAAATTGTTTAATCAAACTGATATCGTGTAATAAATATTATTTAAAGCTGGATTTCCGAGCTAATCTTACAGGCATAATAAATTAACCTAATAAATACATTCGTACAATTCATTTTTCGATACAGGTTCACTCTGATACACCCTTGACTCACTTTCGCTTCTCTTCCACACTCTGTATAAGTCTCCCTTCCTTCTTTTTTTTCCCTTTCTTCCTTTTTGTTCCTTCACATCTTTTTTTTGCATAATTTGGTTAGTTGACGCGGTAGTTGGTTCGATTCCAGCGCTCGGATGGTTGTTTGTATTGTTATCTACCCCCCCACACACACACCCTTAAATGACAGTTAAGTGTTTGTCACTCGCCAGTCGGTAGGCTTCCTTATCGGACTTATGGGTAAGCACAAAACCAACAGTTTAAAGCCTGAGGGAGATGCTCGCATGGGTTGTCGGTGGCTGATGACCGTGGTTCGAAACCCACAGGTTCAGTCGCTAAATAGCCTGTGAGTTGATAATGCATCTCTAACCCTTAAACCTTAACCCTTAACATCTTGCATTATTTCTCTCTTTATTTCCCTTTATTTCCAGTTTTTCTGTCAGTCTTAGCTGCCTATATATTGTTATATATATTGTTCTCTTATTACAGCCCCTTTTCTTATAATATTAATATTATGTATTAAATAAATTCATACGATTCGTTTTTCGATACAAACTCACACTGATACAAGCTTAATCATTCCTTTCTTTTTTTTTCTCTCCTTATGCTTTCCTTTTATAATTTCTCCCTTTCTTCCTTTATTTTTTCTTCTATTATTTCTCTCCTTTCTTTAAAGTCTGTTATACATCTTCTCTCTCTGTATTCTGTTATTTGTTATTTTCGTTATATATTTTTTTATTTGTTATTTTCCTCCATTCTTTTCGGTTTTTCACATGCAAGTTTGATTTTGATTATTAAACTGAAAAATATTTATAGATATTTCGATATAATTTGATTTAAAGCTGTATTCCCAGCTAATTTTACAGGAATTAGTATAAATTATGCTAATAAATAAATTCGTATGGCTCGTTTTTTCGGGGCAGGTTTTTTTTTTCTTCTTATTTTTTTCCATTGTCTGTTTCTCCCTTTGTTCCTTCTATTATTTCTTCCTTTAAAGTCTGCTATAAATCTTCGCTGCCTGTAGATATTATTTATTCTCCCCCACTCTCGTATACCCATCATTCTCTTATATCTTCTTCTAGTGAATAATGCTCGATTTATAATGAATTAAAAAATATAAATGTTGATTACACTAAAATCTAATTCATTACATTCTCAAAAAATGCTTTTGTAGCTTTGTGCGAAAACAGGTTTTAATATAATATAATATTAATGATACCGCTGATACTACGTAAAATTAATAATTATATGCACAAGTAACCAAAGCTCAAATGAATTACTGAAAACATTTATTGCGGTGTTTTACAACTGCTCCAGTATTTTCCATTTATCCAATTCTATTGACATAATAAACGACTTATTACCTAATTTCCAGCCGATTTATTTGTTTAATTAAAACATTGTTCAAAAGAATTTTACACATCTATTTTATCATTATAATTTGTAATTCTGATTTTCACTGCGAAGTCAAAAATACGATAAATTTTTTGACATCGAAACAATAAATCATCAAAAAAAAATAAATAAATTTCCAGAATCTTTATACAATTCTATATATATCCTCTATATATATCCTATAGTACATAAAAGCAGGATTGAATACGAGTTTTTAAATAAATAAAGTATTGCTGGTCGATTATCTCTCGTATTCAGCTGATTTGGTTCCATTTGACTTTAGCTTATTTCCAAAACTGGAATACGCAGTGAAAAGAAAGGGTTTCAATAAGATTTTAGGTATTCCGCGCTGAAGATAATGCTTTGGAATCTGTGATATTTTTCGTGCTGTAAGTGAAACCAGAACGTCGACATAAGTTTTTTTTCTACTGTTTGTTATAGAAAATGTGTTTGTCCGCCATTTCACATTATCCTAATAACTTTTTCCCATCTTGTATTCACCATACAAACCTTCTTTGTCATTATTTTGATTAATGTTCCTAATCCATTTACTTTTTTATTGATAATGTATTTCCTTTAACCTCCCCCATACCCCATTTGTCTTTTATCCACTAGTTTAATTAAGATTCGACAAAAATTCGTTTAGAATTCTGAAAAATATTAATGACGAGGGGATATTTAATTTAGTTGTTTGATTAATTTTCGTTTAGTCAAAATGATGAAGAGGGGAAGGACTCCGTTGTGATGTAGGACTCGTAAAAGGGGCTTTTAAAGAAATTAGGGATTCTGTTGTTAATTGCCATCATTAAATAACCTTTAGAGATTATGATCATTTTAGTAAAATGCTTGCGTAATTAAAAGGTGTATCACTACGTTAGATGTTTTTATAATGTACCAGGGTAGTAGTAAAAGTCTCCAGTCTCAGTTTGATGTTTCAACATAGTCTCCTTGTAATTCTATGAACTTTTTCCAGAAATGCTTCCATCTCTTTAATCCGTCCAAATAGTACTTACCGTATTGTTCTGCAAAATAGTCGTTTACGAATGTGATGGTCTTCTCATTCGATAAAAAATTTTGCCTTCGAACAAAACTTTAAGCCTAGAAAAGAAAAAAAGTCACTGGAGATCACATCTGCTGAATATGGTAGGCGGTCAATTAATTCGAATCCTAATTCCTGAAAATGTGGGCGTTTTTCCGAATTTTCTGACTTCTGCTTGTCAAATACTGATGCGTAAGATTAACCGATTTCAAGCCGATTAACACAACGCCATGACTATCCCAAAAACAGTCGCCATCACGCACGGTTTCTGGTTTCTGCACGGACGTGTGACACAGTGACACAGGGGCGCAGCTACATGGTTTTTAAATGTGTCATTTGGAGGGTTTAGTCCATAGGACACAAAAATGTATCTTGGGTTGGATTTTTTTTTGTATTTTCTTGATTTATAAAAAAAATCATAATTACTCTTTTTTACTTTTTCAACTACAAGGTTTGACTATTAAATAACTAGACTAGCACTGTAAAACATTTTATTTTGATTTCATATATATTAACTTATTATCACCTTCAATATACACCCCTCCTCTATCCCTACAACGCCCCATGCGAATCTTCCATTGTTCAAAACAGAGCTGTCTGAAACAGAGCGAATCTTCTTCTATCAGCGCCAGTACGCCTGCCGCTTTCATTTTCACAGCTTCAACGAACTCAAATCTTATTCCTTTAAATGCCGATTTCACCTTAGGAAACAGATAGAAGTCGCACGGCACGAGATTCGGCAAATCAGGTGAAATGAGCCGGCGCATTGTCTTGGTGGAGAATCCATGATTTATCCTTTCACAATTCGGGTCGTTTTTTCCTTATTCTTTCACGAAGTTCAGCAAGAACGTGCAAAGTAATAATGTTGATTAATACTGTGACCTTCAGGAACCCAGTGAAGGTAAACAAACCCAAATATTGAAAAAAACAATCATCATTGTATTGAATTTTGATTTGCTCATTCAATCTTTTTTGAGTCTCGGTAAATTGGGGCTTTTCCACGGTATGAATTGGCAGTTCAATTCAGGATCATAAGTAAAAAATTCCGATAAGTTTGGGTCATTTTCAATGGCATTCAAACTGTCAGTACAAACATTTTTGCGAGCCTTTGGTTCAAACGTGAGAATTTTAGACACACACTTTTTGCATGTTAAAATTGTTATGTAAAATTTGTCGTACACATTATCTGTCAATTCCTACAGTTTCAGCAATCATACGAATACCTAACCTACGGTCAGATCGAACCAGATTTTTTTGTTAAAACCCCTTTCCAACAACTTAGTTCGTAAAAAAATATATTAAGAAACTTCCTTTTACTAAGATTCTAGAAAAACTAACCTGTTTAGCATTTAGCGCTGGTCATTAATGTATGTGCAAACGTGTAATCGACACCAACGCCCCGACTTTTATGCTTAAATTCTTCATAAACACGTTCTTCCGAGGTACCCACAGCCTCTGCCACCTCTCTAACCTTAATTCGAGGGTCGTCTAGCACCACCTGGGAACTTTATCAATATTATTCGTAGTCCAATGTTATCAGTTTTGCAGTTCTGAACGTCCATCGTCAAGCAAAGTGGTACGACCACGTTAAAATTTAGCTACCGAAAATTTCACAGTAGCAAATGATGGTGCAGAGTCCCTGTAAACAGCATCCACCTCAGATTTAATTTGTGTAGGCGTATTGCCTTTCAAATGTAAGAATTGAATGACGGCTCGATGTCCGATTTTTTCCATCTTTACAGAAACACCACCATCGACTATTAAAAACAACTGAGCATCTAATATGACTGAACTTTCCAAGGTAATCTTTCAGCGCATGCGCAATTATATTACCAGAAAAATTTTAACTGGTAACGCTATCTTCATATTGATGTTGGTATATTTTACGACCAGCCTTGTATACCGAATTTAATATAAAAACCGAATAGGTATTTAAATCAAACTGAAAATGTACTCGCTCTATACAATATCACGAACACAAAAACTGATAAACGTTTTTCTTGTGTGGTATTTTCATTCTTTTACGGATGTGCCATACTCCACATCCATCCGAGAGAGCCTTTCACAATTTACTACAAAACTGCATTAGAAAGTACTTTTTAAAAACAGCAAAATTAAATTTAAAACGTGCTTGGAACAAAGGGAAAGAAAAAATGTCAAGGGCTACGGCTTATATTTTACATGGACGTTTTCTCAGTCGCTTTTAAAAAGGATCCAAGGATAATACGAAAGTTCCTCCTTGAAACAGGTAACTTTATTTACGTATGATTCCGAGATCTTTTTAAAAGGGTGCAAATATGTTTTTATTCGCGTTGTTATATCTTGACAATCCTGAAAGAAAGAAAAATAAATACGTTATATTGGATTATTTAAATATTGTTGTTTTAATAAAACAAATGTTAACATTCTGGTCCCTTTGTATATTAAGCTTCTTTACTACTGAGGAGTAATGCTACTTTTTATTGTTTTATATATTCTTATTTTCCTATTTTGTAAATATTTTTGTATTGGATTATTATTTCTACATCAATATTATTAAAGTTTTCGCGAAATAGGGAGAAGATAGGACATCCCTGCTTCTATTTTTATCACATACATATGAGTTTGTACATATCAATTAAATGGTTAGAGATTTTAACGGTATTCGCAAATCTAAACTCCGCTCAAACCCCAACAAAATAGAAGTAACACCAATAAAAAAAAAGCCAAGAAATAAGAATCGAGAATATTAAAAACTACACAGGTTAACAAATTTAAACTTTTTTGAGGCAACATTGATGAAAATAACTGTATAAAGTATGTTGTAGTCCTAAATCCGAAATTTGGGGGAAACAAACACGTCTTTACAGATCTAGAATAATACACCACCAAAAAAGTTTTGACCTGGTGAGTTTATTTACTAATGTACCAGTTGATAAATCAGTTTTAATAATTAGTAACAGATTAGAACATGACGCAACATTAAAAGACCGCACTAAACTAAACATAAATACAATTTTGGAAATATTAACTCTATGTTCTTCTCTCTCTCTCTCCTTTGATAAGTAATATCTTTATGAAGGAACAGGAGAATGACATATTAAGTAAATATTTTTAAAAACCAATAATATGCCTTAGATTTGTTGACGATATTTTTGCTATATGGCAACATAGCATTGCCGATCTAAATATGTTTTTACAAGATATAAATTCTCGTGAGTCTACAATTTAGTTTATTTTAGAGATGGAGAGGAAGAATAAATTGCCTTTCTTGGACATTTTAATAATAAAACACAACTACACATTAAAAACTACAGAAAACCTACAAACACAGATAGGTCTCTCAATTTTTTTTTTCCAATCAGTCAAAATAAGAGTAATTAAATGTTTATATGACACTGCAAAGCTTGTTTGTACCGACAGTGATACACTAAAAAAAGAAACAAACTAATTTAAATATACTTTACTAAAAAACAATTACCCAAAAAATTCATAGAAAAATCTTTTAAAATTTGTGATACCAGACAAAACAGACAACTTATTAATAACAATAATAATAACTCTCAAACAATTAACTTCACAATTCCTTACATGCGCGGTATTTCTGGCACAATTAGAAGAGTAGGAAATAAATACAACATAAGAACGACATTTAAAACAAATATACTCTTAGAGCAATATTGACAAAAGCAAACTCAAACAACACGCAAAAGAATAGCAAAAAATTCCCTGCGAATGTGACACATGTTATATAGGTAAAATATATAGACCATTAGATATTAAAATAAAAAAGCATAAAAACCTTCTCAGAAAGGGTGAATTTAATAAATCTAGAATAATAGAAAATCTAGAATTTGCCAGTTCCTTAGGCATTTATTACAGAAAAAAGAATCACTGAGATATTAGTCTCCGTTTTGTTTTTTTACCCAGTGATTCTTTTATTTACATAAGAACAGATATTCTCGATATATTTGAGTCCTAGATCGTGGCGAAAAACCCAAAAAAAATTCTAATATGACTGAACTTTTCAAGGTATTCTTTCAACGCATGCGCAATTATATTACCAGAAAATTTTTAACGCTATCTTGATGTTGAGGCTAGTAAGTTTTCCAACAACCCTTGTATACCGAATTTAATATAAAAACAGAGTAGGTATGTAAATCAAACTGAAAATTTACTCACTCTATACAATATCACGAACACAAAAACTTGTGTTTTCTTGTGCGGTATTTTCATTCTTTTACGGATGCACACATCCATCTGAGAGAGCTTTTCACAATTTACTACAAAACTTCATTAGAAAGTACCTTTTAAAAAACAGCAAAATTAAATTTAAAACGTGCTTGGAACAAAGAGAAAGAAAAACCGTATGACTCTGTGATCTCTTTAAAAGGGCGCGAATATGTTTTTACTTGCGTTGTTATGTTTTGAAAATCTTAAAAGAAAGAAAAAGAACCACGCTATATTGGATTATTTAAATATTGTTGTTTTAGTAAAAAAAATGTTAATATTCTGATCCCTTTATATATTAAGCTTCTTTACGACCGAGGTCTAATACTACTTTTCAGTGTCTTATATATTCTTATTGTCTCATTTTGTGTATATTTTTGTATTGGGTTATTATTTCTTTTAAATTTTCATCCACAACACCAAGATTATTAAAATTTTCGCGAAATAGCGAGACGATTGTACATCCCTGCTTCTGCTATTATGACATACATACTAGCTTGTGTTCAATTAAACAGTCAAAAGAAACTTTAACGGTATTCGCAAATGGAAACTCCGACCAAATGCCACCAAAATAGAACATAAAACATAAAAAACATCAAGAAACAAGAATCGGGAAGATTATAGAAGACAACAAAAACCAAAAAAGCCTAAGGTAGCGCAAAGGAATGAAGAACTTCATTGGAGTAAGGGTGATAGCGAAACAAATGCCAGAGACAAAGAAGCCATGATGAAGGCAGTAGACCAGTTTTATGGTAAACTCTATAAATTGATTGTGCTAAAGGAACAATCCCGAAAGTTACTAAACCAAAAAATAACAAATGTATACTCAGAAGAAATGTCAGATATAAGAGAAAATAAATATCCGAGGCATCAAGACAAACAACGAGAAACAAAGCCCCAGAAAAGCAAAGCATGATACCTAAATTGATTAATAAAGGAGAGCAAGAAAATATAAAATATTTCAAAATCCTTCTTAATAAATGCTTCACTGAAGGAGATATCCACTAACTGGAACGAATCTCTGACAACATTAATCTTGAAAAGAGGCGACGCTTACAAAGTGAGAAACTATAGACCAATTTCTCTATTGTCACAGCTTACAGTTCATTTCTTACAGTTCATTTCTCACCAGCATAACAAAAACAGACTCAACAACAAGTTTGACCGAAACTGGCGGCTATATGAAGGTCAAAGAGGCAGAGGTCGACCACAAATGAGATGGGTAGTTGACATAAAGAGACACGGAGGATTGGCATAGAAAAAACAGCACAGAAGAGACGAAGGCGAAGAAAACTGGAAGGGACGTACATACGGAGATACCTGGATGAATAAATATGATGAGCAATAGTTAGTTGCTTGACCGAGAGGAAGCCCCACCCATCCCCTACATTGCAGGGTACATATTTCGTCTGTTGGTGGTTAGACTCATCAGGGTATCGACATATGCTCTATCGCCAGGAATAGGGAGTCTCTCCCCACAATCAAACAACCCATATTTTCACCGACTTCTCGCCGGATGGCTTATACATGGAGTTTTTTTACTTCTTTGAACTGCGTCCAATGAGACAATAGTAGTCAGGAGTTATACAGCCCCGATCGTTGGGTTCCACAATCTCATGTAGAACGCACAACAACCTGCGTCTCCGCCATAATGAGCAATGGTTTGTTGCTTGATCGAAAGTATGCCCCACCCATCCCCTATATTGGAGGGTACATGTTTCGTCTGTTGGTGGTAAGACTTATCAGGGTACCGACATATACTCTCTCGTCAAGAATAGGGAGTCCCTCCCCACAATCAAACAACCCATATTTTCGCCAACTTCTCGTCGGCCTCCAATGTAGGGGATGTAACCATTGCTTATCATGACGGAGACGCAGGTTGTCCACATGCATTCCACATGAGATTGTAGAACCCAACGGTCGAGGCTGTATAACTCCTGATTACTATTGTCTCATTGGACGCAGTCCAAAAAAGTAAAAAAGATGGTATATGGATATATATATATATATATATATATATATATATATATATATATATATATATATATATATATATATATATATATATATATATGTATTTTATTACATATATTCTCTTGACCGTTTATTATTACTATTATTATTATTTTATTGATTGGGACTTTCGGTCAGTAATTAAGTTTTAATTATTAATTTTTTTATTAACGTTTCGGTTCAAACGATGAACCATCCTCAGAATAATTCTACAATACATATAACTTTTATAAAAAATACAAACTTACATTGAAAAACCTACCAATATTAAATTAAATAATTCATATTTAAATTTTTTAAATAATATGTGATAATTTTGTATAAAATTTTTAAATGACATGTTTGACTTTGACCTATTTAACAATTCTTTCACCTTTAAATTTTTGTTTCTTATTATAACCTAATTGTTTTGAATTTGTTATGTGGAATATTAGATGCAAAAATAAAAAATTATGAAAATGTATTATTTAATAATATCTATAATATATTTAATAAATATTATATTATAATTAATATATTTAATAATATCTATATCATTTCTGAAATTAATGGCATTATATGTTTTTTTTTATATAAATCATTTCTTTTATAATTCTTTTTTTATATTGTTTTTCAAAATCTATATTATATCTTATATTATATATATATATATATATATATATATATATATATATATATATATATATATATATATATATATATATATATATATATATATATATATATATATATATATATATACATACATATATATATATATATATATATATATATATATATATATATATATATATATATATATATATATATATATAAATATATACACACATATTGGAAGACGATCCTGGATTGGATACCCCTTGATCGCAAACGTCCACGTAGAAGACCGAAAGCAGGATGGGCTGTTGATATAATATAATGATGGCAGAGGAAAGCTAAGGACCGCGAGAGTTGGAAGGATGCCGAAGAGGTTTTCATCCTGCATTTAATTCATACGGGCTGATGATGATGGTGATATATACATATATTGAACTATGCTCCTCAGATTTACACAGTACTAGGGTAACTGTGGTGAGCATATTAATTACACTGGTTAACAAATTTGAACTTTTTTGAGGAAACATTAATGAAAGTAGCTATAAAAAACTAATATGTAATAAGCTGTAAAATGAATGATAATCTAGTTAGTGTAACACGTACAGTTTTTTTGTTACTGGGGTGGTGGGGAAAAAAAGAACAGGACATATTTTTACAATCTAATATTGTATTTAATATACCGACAAAAACTTTCACTTTTTCCTCTGGTATTCTGTAGCATCATCTCTTTTTAAAAACCAGCAGTAGTAGCCCAACATAGATGGGTTCCAGCCTCCCAGGTATCTTGCTTTCATCGTCCTGAAGTCCTGGTGAAACCTCTCTCCTTGATCGTCGCTTTCTGCACCCAAATTTTCCGGAAAAATGCAAATGCGAGTATAAGAAATACATTCTTAAAGCCGTGCTACATCTTAGTATTTCTTAGACTTTTAAGAGTGCGTCCATAAGGACTTTTTATAGTTTTGATCTTGCCCAGAAATCCTTTCACGGCAGTTACAAAACACTTGCAAGTTACCACTTCCTTTTCATTTAATTTTTCTTGAAAAGGGATATCACCTAGAAGCTTTCTTATTTTAAATCCAATAAATATGCCTTCTTTTAGTTTTGCATCAGTTAATTAAGGAAATATTTCTTTTAAGTACTTGAAACAATTACCTTCTTTGTCAATAGCTTTGACAGAGTTTTTCATCACTCGAAGCTTAATATGGAGAGGCGGAAGAATCACCCTTTTCGATTAATAAGGGAGTATTTTATGCTGAATGGCGTATTTTATGCTTGAAGTATCAGATTCAAAAAAAGTTCAACAAAGCCAATCTTTCTTTCTGTAATGTTTTTTGTTGCCCTACTGTCCCATAGACATAAAAAACAGCAATACTTTGTAAAACCCCCTTGAAGTCCTAGCAATATACCTATCACTTTTAAATCTCCACAAATATCCCATTGATATTGTTCATATTTTACGTGATTTAGTATAGCTGCTAAGTTGTCATACGTTTCTTTCATTGCTACTGAATGGGCTAAAGGAATAGATAGGTTTTTGTTTCCTTTATAAAGTAAGACTGCTTTTAGACTGTACTTCAACGAATCTATGACAATACACCATTCAGAAGGTAAATGTTCCATATTAAGCTCATTCATTAAACATCAATTTCACAATACATACATAACGATCCTTGCATTTTATATAAACTTGAAAATGTTACATACCATTTTCAGTAACGTAAAACACTTGCATTTTTATCTAACAGGTTTCACTGTTGAAATCTGGAACCAAAAAGTTCCGATTTTTGTTTTGACAATCCCAGATTACGTACTAAATCATTTAATTCGTTCTGAGTTATTAAAGTAAGGTTCATTGGTAGCCGTTAAAAATGTTGAGTCACAACTGACGTTCTCAGGAAGTTGTGGATCAGATCCTGATGAAGAATTAGAATTACCGGAAAGCATGTTGTCGAGGTCTAAAAGCGCAATCGGTACCGGTAGTTCCTGGCTATGAGAAACGGGCCGGAATTATGTCCCTTTGCTTTTTTGAAATCCCTTCTGCTTTAGTGATACAAAATTAGCAACCACTTACATGGTCAATAAGTTCTCCCCGCACCATAGGAACAGAAAACGGGATAGAATTTTTCTTGCGATGCATCAACTGCACTAAATTTACGTGACAACTCATACAACAAACATGAGGAGCCTAACTTTTATCTTGAACACCAATTTGACACTTAAGATATAAAAGGCTTTTTTGACATCCTCTAATCCAGCCTCTGATGCCATCAATTTTATCAAATATATCTAAAAGTATATTCGTATTTCAAAATTTCTGTTGCTTTGATTAACACAAAATTAATTAAACAGCTAAACGAAGAGAATATTTCCTCTCCTTAATATTAGCCCAGATTTCGATCAAAATTCTAAGGAATCTTAATTAAAAGCTTACTGAATAAATACGAATGGGATGTGGAGGCATTTCGGATAAATGAAATAAAATGTCCAATAAAAAATAAATGGAATGAGGGCATTTATCAAAGTAATGACAAAAAAAAGCTTTTATGGTGGATCCGGGATGGAAAAAAGTAGAGAATAATGTGAAGCGAGCAAATATATTTTCTGTTGTAAATAGTGGAAAACGGCTATTTAGGCGTTGTGGTTTCGATTGCAGCTCGTGTAGAAAATTGGAGGTAAAAAGAACGACATTAAAGAGGTTCACTGTGATGTAAAAGAACTATTAAATTACTTTCAACTTTGTTCCTTAAGAAAAGTAATATACTTAAATTATCGTTTTGCTTTCAAATTTGATTTATTCAAGAATAGTTTGTAAATTAACCATATTGTTCTGTTTCGAGGTGGTGAAGGAACAGAGCCTGAAACGTTGTCTGTTTCTTGCAGAAAGCCGATTTGTTTTTATCGAGCCTCACGGCGATTGGTTTTTCCTACGTAGCATTTTTCGCAGTATCCGCATGATATTTTGTATATGCCCTGGTTCTCGCAGAGTGTTTTTTCTTTGAGGTTGTTCAGCATTTCGCTGATTGTTTTGGCGGGCTTGTGGTTGGGTGAAAATTCTTCCTATACGGTTTATTATTTTTAAGTAAATAATAGTAATAGTAATAGTAATAGGTGGGTACTTTTTCTTATGACCCTTTCATCGGCTTTGCTGCTCTCTAAGCTTGGTTTTCGGTTTGTTACCTTACTGATGTTGCTTTTGTTATAATGCTATGGATACAGTTTCTATTCCTTATAAACGGTCCTTATAAACGATTACCTAGGAATCCATTATCAAAAATGAAACGAAGTTAGAGATACATTGAAATCTTGTTACAGCCTTATTTCTCCTTCTCTGAAAAGCAAATTACATGTTTCTAATCCAAAAGTGCCAAGATTGTATGCTCTACCAAAAATTCATAAACCAGGAAAATCAATGAGACCAATTGTATCAGCCATTGATTCTCCAACATACAACTTGGCAAAATGGTTAACAAAGGAATTTGAAAATCTACCACACCAACTACCTTCCTGTTCTGTGATAAATTCAACCAAATTCATAGAAAAACTAAAAAATACACATCTACAGGACGGTGAGGTTTTGGTTTCCTTTGACGTTTCATCGCTGTTTCCGAGTGTCCCGATTCCACATACCTTGAAATACCTAAGGGAGTTACTCGAGTTAAACGGTTTTAATAACAAGATTGTTTCTGAGTACATCTCCTTAACAAGATTATGTATGAGACAAAATTGTTTTCAGCTTAATAACAGGTTTTATGAACAACAAGAAGGAACGGCAATGGAAAATCCTCTATCACCGTTCTTAGCCAACTTATTTATGAGTAAATTTGAAACCGAGGCAAAAGATGAATTCAGTTACTTTCCGAAGGTATGGTTAAGATATGTGGATTACATTTTTGCCATTTTCGATTCGAAAAATGAAAATTTAGATGTTTTTATTAAGAACTTAAATAGTAAATCCGAAAATATAATATTCACGCATGAACTCAAAAACAACGATAGTTTACCATTTGTGTTACCAAACAAAAAGATCCAAATTTACAAGATATAAAGAACATATTGCCCACATTAGATATGGAAGAAATGAAAAATCTTGTGTTGCCCAACATGCAATCGAACATGACCACAGTATAGATATTAGCAATTTAAGACTAATTAAAAGTGTTAATAATAATAGGGCTTTGGATGCATATGAAAGCATTCAAATAGAAAAATGTAAGAAAATCACGAACCGAGATAAAGGACCGATTCCTTTCAGTCAACTTTTTCAATTATTAATGTAAGGCTTAGTACACTTCACGGTTCATGATTTTTACACGCTTCGTTAGGTATGATTTTCATATAAATAGAACATACTTTAGTTTTAGAATTAGATTAAATCATCTCCTGATGATGCTAACATGGTTAGCGAAACGTGCGTCGAGCAGTTCAAAAAAGTGTTTTGATGTTTGGTGGTAAATCTCTTCAAGTTTAGTGTTTCACCCAAAGGTTCCAATAGAAGAATTGATATTAGCTTGAACTAAATCATTAGTTATCTATCTGTTCATAAACAAGCCAAAGTCGAAAGCATATATGCCTTTTTCCATTAGTTAAATTTATAACACTCCCACTTACAATAAATCCGGAGGCATTGTTGGGAACAAAGGTTAGAAATATTTAGCAGTCCCCGTACGTTACAGTCAAGCCCTTTTATGTCGTTTTTTTACCTCCAGTTTCCCACATGATCCGACACGACTGCAATCGAAACCAGAGCTTCTAAATAGCCGATTTTCGACTATTTACTACATACAATTTATTGATTCAAACTACTTCACGCTATTCTCTCAGTTTATTTTTCCATTTTGGATCCACCACAAAAGGTTTTTTTGTCGTTGTTTTTATTAACTTTCTCTTTCTATTCGGCTTTTATTAAACATTTTACTTAATTTATACTTCTCACTCCATATTAGTCTTTCATCCTTTATATGCGAGATTAATCAATATTTGACGACACTCTGATTAGAAATCAGTTAATAATATTAACGACCATAAAATATTTCTTCGTTTATTTTTAAACAGGCTTTTACAAGACCACTTTTCGAATATTCATTAGTTTTAAATTGTTGTGCGAATTAGCGAGTGATGATTTATAATCTGTTAGTCTACATAAATTTGTTCTATATCCATCTCTAGAAAATGATCTAATGAATTAGTCGATTTGGTCTTGGTCAGTGTTTGGGAAGTATTGGAGGTCTTGGTATTCAAGATAAAAGATTCTGGAGTATATTGAACCCCTATTTCAACAACTTTTACTTAGTAGATGGTTCATTTCACCTGAAAAAAACACTTTACAAAAAATATCTTTTAGAAGCCAACCACGGTTTAACATTGTCCAAAAACTTATCATAGACTTTCTCCCCCTGCCAGTTCTTTAGAGAACGGTTGATGTTATAGTCCTTTGGAGGAGGGACTACAAGAAAAAACAAAAACAATTTGGTTTTATATATATATATATATATATATATATATATATAAAACCAAATTTATATTAATTATATATATATATATATATATATATATATATATATATATATATATATATATATATATATATATATATATATAGTGTGCAGGACGCGTACCCAAATGTTAGAGATTGTCAGAAGGTTTTATTCCCAGTTATATGAAGATCACAGCCAGTCAGGGACAGCAATACCCACGGAAGAACAATATATAATACCAGATATCCTAGTGGAGGAAGTAACAAATGCTATAGAATTGATGAAGAACGGCAAGGCTCCAGGAAAGGATAGTGTAACTGTCGAAATGCTAAAAGCTGGTGGTCGGACGTTACATAAAACACTGGCAAAATTATACTCAAAATGCCTCAAAGAACAAAAAGTACCTGACTTATGGAAAAATGCAGAAGTGATCCTTTTACATAAAAAAGGAGCACAGGAAGATTTAAAGAACTACCGTCCAATAAGCCTCCTATCAGTGATGTACAAAGTTTTCACTAAGATAATTTCTAAAAGAATATTAAAAAAACTGAATGACGCACAACCAAGAGAACAAGCAGGATTCAGAAGTGGATTCAGTACAATGGATCACATCCAGGTTGTACAGCAGGTCATAGAAAGGCACAACGAATACACCATGCCACTGTGCTTGGCTTTTATCGACTATGAAAAAGCATTTGATTCCATCTCAAAGCATGCGATAATGGATGCACTGCTTAGCCAAGGTGTAGAGAGAACCTATGTAAACCTATTAGAATCGATATATGATGGAGCTACAGCCACAATTCACCTTGATGATCTTGAAGTGGGAATTAATATAGAACGAGGTGTACGGCAGGGTGACGCAATATCGCCTATTCTTTTCTCGGCCTTGAAGAAGTATTCCGTAAACTGGATTGGGAACAGGATGGGGTAAAGATCAATGGTGCAAACTTAAACCATCTTAGATTTGCAGATGATATTATTCTCATTTCACAAGATCCAGAGGAGCTGCAAAGACGCATACAAGAACTGCAAAGGGCTGGCGAACCATTTGGCTTGAAAATAAACCTGAAAAAGAGTCAGATTATGTTCAATAACTTCGCTCAGGACAGAAGAATTTCAGTTTTAGGAAGGGATTTAGAGATTGTGCACAGCTTTGTATATCTTGGGCAGAGGATTTCCATGGAGGGGAATACCGCCCGGGAGGTGGAACGGCGTGTTAAATGTGGCTGGCATGCAGTTGGTAGGCTCAACATAGTGTTTAAGAGCAGACTCCCACTTTGCCTGAAAAGAAAAGTATTCGATCAGTGCGTTCTACCCGTTATGACATACGGAAGTGAAACCTGGACACTCACATCGCAATCAATTCAAAAACTTCGGGTGGCACAGAGGGGAATGGAAAGATGTATGCTTGGCATTACAAGACGAGACAGAAAGTCCTGCGCATGGATCAGGGAACAAACAAAAGTCTGTGACATCATTGGAAGAGTAAAACAGTTGAAATGGAGATGGGCAGGCCATATAGCGAGGCGATGGGACGACAGATGGACCAAGGCAATCCTGGAGTGGATACCGCTTGATCGCAAACGTCCGCGAAGAAGACCGAAAGCACGATGGACTGATGACATCGTTAAGTATATTGGACCCGAGTGGCAGAGGAAAGCCCAGGACCGTGAAGGTTGGAAGCATGCTGAAGAGGCCTTCATCCTGCAGTGGATCGATATGGGCTGATGATGATATATATATATATATATATATATATATATATATATATATATATATATATATATATATATATATATTGCCAGGACGACAATGCAGCATTTGTCGTCGAAACACCGTCGAGTAAACGCTTTGAAATGATGGATGAGATCACCATAAACCATCCACCAGTGGACATTCAGCTAACGGGCTACCCGAGAAACTATATATATATATATATATATATATATATATATATATATATATATATATATATATATATATATATATATTACAGAAATATTTCACCCATTCTCCACGTGGTGCCACCGATCGCCTTCGCCGAACTGTCAACCATGCGACGTCACGTGTCTCTCGGGACCGGTTTCTAGCCTTTCAGGCGTCATCAGCAGAGCTCATCAGCCGAGTTGACAGTTCGGCGAAGGCGATCGGTGGCACCACGTGGAGAATGGGTGAAAGATTTCTGTAATATTTTCCCTCCACGGTTCCGTTACTCTACCTTGTGGGCATATATATATATATATATATATATATATATATATATATATATATATATATATATATATATATATATATATATATATATATATATATATATATATATATATTGAAGCCGCTAAGATATATGTTGATTTTAATTGCCTTCTATTTTCCATAATAATTCCAAATTATTAATACAAAATGAAACATTCTTGTTAATATATTTTCAGATTCTGATCAAAATTCCAAAGAATTTCAATTAAGCCTTTACCGAACAAACAAACAATTAGGTGGAGCATAATTCGTATAAATGAAATAAAATGTTCAATAAAAAACGAACGGAATAAGAACATTAAACCAAATAACAAAAGAACCTTTTACGGTCGACACAGGATTGAAAAAAAACGAGAAAAAATTATGTGAAGCGGTTTGTGCAAATATATTTTCTGTAGCAAATAGTAGGAAAAAAGTCTATTTGGATGTTCTGGTTTCAATTGCAGCTCGTGTGGGAAATTGGAGGCAGAGAAAAACGACATTTAAGTGTTTGACTGTGATGTGCACGAACTCAAATTGTTCGAACCACTGTTCCTGGTAATACGGGGGTAGATTACGAACTATTGTCCTTAACTTTATGAAAAATAATTATAAAGTTGTCATTTATCGACATTCTAATTCAATATATAAAGGATAAAGGCCTCTTTCAAGTCCTTTTGTCTTGGGTCATTTATTTCTATCTTGATCCAGTTTGTTTCTTAAGATCGTCCGTCCGCCTCATTTATAGCCTACATTTTTTCTTTTGTGTTCCCACTGTATCTAGAGTAACATCGTCTTATTCCCTCTTTCACCCTGCTCTCTTACGGTGTGGTCGAAAAATGTCTAATAATATTTCGAATAAATTCATTCTTCCTTCTATCTGCCAGTCGGTCATTTAAGGCAGATTGGCTTTATCAATATCCTGATTTGTGAATGTCTAAGTTTGAGAAGTCCACTACAATTAATACTCTTTAACTCTATTCTATACATGTTCTATGTTGCTACTGCAAACCTTTCTTAAAACTACACTGTTTAACTAGCAATATGTAGTCTAGCGTTATCTGGATATAAAATAAAACTGTTTCATTCATTTTAAAGAACTGGTCTTCTTGGATATTAATTGACGATTCTAAAGCTCTTTTTTTTAATCTCTAATTATGTCGTATAGACATTAGAAATTGTGACTAGATTAAATCTGTCTAACAATATTTTTCTATTATCTAAACTAAAAAATTATCTTTATCTTAGTTTGTTTTGTCGATATACATCCAGCGACGTGCTCCACAATACACTAATCATTCTTTTCATGTGATTGACACACACACAAAATAAATTTCGGGCACCCTTCATTGTCACTACACTAATTCGAACGGTTTCAGTCTCTTCAGCTGCCGAATAATTTCGTTGTTGTCGAGTAACGAGATCGCTTCGAAATTTTCATGGTTTTCCAGCCTTTTCTGGTGTTTGCTAGCAAACCCCTTAATCTCATGTTCGACCATAGATACTTTCAGGTCTCAATGGATGTCTTCATTTCGGATGTATGACGGAAGTACTTTATTTTGGAACGTCTGAATGACTTTTGAGTTAGATTTCTTTGTGCATTCCCAAAGTTGGATACCATAAGTCCATATAGGCTTCAGAATTTGTGTATAAAGAAGCAGTTTATTATGTGTTGACAACAGAGAGTGGCGCCCTAGTAGCCAATAATTTTTTCTGAATTTGAAACCCAGTTGCTCATGTTTCTTCTACACATGCGTTTTCCATCTCAGAGTCATACCCAGATACTTTGCTTCGTTGGCATGTGAGATTATTTTCTGATTAACTGTCACTGCTATATAGTTATATTTCCTGTTAGTGAAATTGGCATAGGTCAACTTTGCCTCATTAAATTTAATGCGCTATTTCTTTGTCCAGTTGGTGACCATTATTTGGTGACCATCCAGTTGGTGTCCATTGTTGACAGCTGTTTGGAGTTTGTTTGTAGCTGAATAAATTTAATTTCCAGTAGCGAGTAAAGCAATATCATCGGCGAATGTTGCCGTCACTACTCCACTACTCTGCGGGATATCGCTGGTGTACAGCAAATAAAGGACAGGTCCGAGAACGCTGCCTTGTGACACTCCAGCACATATTTTTTAAGATCTGCATGTTCTTTACCATGTTTGTCTCTAAAGTGACGGTCAGCGATGTATTATTGAAGAATTTGTAAACCAATTATGTAAACCAATAAAACTTATTTTCGAAAAAGAAACATTCGATCAATCAAAACAAGAAATGGCGCGTATGGAAAGGCAGATAGCGGAAATCAAACCTACTGCTGTTGAGCATCATCACATAATCGTAAATCATACTTTTAAAATGACAATGATAGATGGGAAGATGTTTAGTGTTGTCAGTAATTATTCAAGGCAGATTTGTAGTGACGAAACGAGTTCGAAAAAAAAATTATAAAAGAAAGAAAAGAGCCGATAATAAGAAAACTTGAACTTGTTCATTTATATGTCAAAGCAGGGTTATGGAGCAACAAATTCTGTTCAATTTGATGTATAAAAGAAAGAAAAGAGCAGATAATAAGCAAATTAGAAGAAGATAATGGAAATACTGCCAGAAGGTTTTTCCGAAACTATGCTCTCACTGCTTCAATAACAAGTAATTCTTTCACTCTCCTTTGTATTCAGTATATTTATACATTATACAGGGCTCAACGAAGGATTTCTCAGATGTCTATACATCATTCTGACAACAATGTGTTCTGGATATGAAATAAATACAGAGGCCTTCGGTAGTATTGCAGAGCCACAGTCCTTCATGCCTTCAAGTCTTCACATAATTCACGAACCTGCAATTATAAAGGTAGTACCTCTTCCTATAGGCATGTTTTCAGAAGAAGCTCTTGAATCCCGCAAAGATTTCCGAAAATATGGGGAATCTCACTCTAGAAAGTTTTCGCGGGAGGAAAACATGAGCGATATATTCTGTTAGCTGTTGACATCTTCTGATCCATTACTCCATTTACTCCAAGCTTCATTTACCAGCTAATGCATTATCAGATGATGATAAACGATGATTATGATGATGAAGATGATGATGCCGATTATAAAGTTAATTATAATGGGTATCAACGTTGATTTTGTTTGTTTACTATTTCTTATTTATTTTTTAGTTTGTATGCATTTCGAACTCATAAAACTGCATAAAAGTTTAACCTTTCATATAAACATCCTGTATAAAATATATCGAGGTTTTAATAAGTTTGTTTATTAAGTATATTTCCAGGCTTACATGTGAACAATAGACTGAATCATTTTATATGACAGATTTATTACCACTTAGGTTACTGAAAATGACCCCAGTGGGCCATATGTGTGTTGAAAGCCCTGTTATAATAAAAAAAATACTATTTTTATCATAATAGTACGTGGATAAGTCAAAGCTAAATCAGGATTAATTAAAGTATGACAATGGGTTACTAAAGAAGTAGATGCATATTTAAAACGCATAAAGAAATTGAGTCAACCATCGTTAATTCTCGGGTCCATCTTGGATATTTCGATTAGAAGGAATTATTTGAGTCCACCGTCTATCCGTCCACCGTCACCCCCACAGACAACCGATTTTCGTGGCGGTAATTCTAGTTAATGCCTTTAACGAACTTCCTATGTTTCTGTGTCTGTGCCTGTCGGTCCCTTAAATTATTCTCGATTCGGGGAAATCTGGGATTAACGACTAGCTATAGGCTGCAACTGGATCTCAAACGTTTTAATTACGTAAAAGGAAATTTCAAGAAACATTTAAAATATTTAAAAAAATTTCATATCATGTGACAGTACCTTTTGTCACCTTGTCCTAAAAAAAACACAATGGAACAAAGAGCTAATATTAAATTTTGTTATTAGCTTAGTTAAACTTTTCGGAAAACCATTCGAATTGATGGGAAAAGTTTATGGTGATGATTGTTTATCTCATACACGTGTGTTCAAAGAGTATAAGCTTATCCAGACCGGTCTTGAAGCTTTGGAAGACGACGCAAAGCCAGGTCGGCCAAAAACAAAAATAGTTGTGAGTTGGTGGAAAAAATGCGTGAAATGATCACCTACGAAGTGAATTCGATTGTGAAATAGATAGCAAAGGAATTAAATACGACCGAAAACATGATTCACGAAATTATAATAAAGGATTTATCACAGGGGTGTCATTATTGGTGAATTTTTGTATGTGTATGAAATATGTTTGTATGAAGTATGTGTGCCTCAACCTCCTTCGTAATCATCTGATTTATTTCCGCGTGTCTATTTCCTTTTCCCAAAACTAAACTGGTAATGGAATAAACGTTTCATGTCAGTGTTACGCAAATCCAAAAAGACGTAACAAAGGTAATGGGGGCAATTCCGAAAAAGGACATAAAAAATCTATGCTAGCACTGGTTGAACGTGTCCAATGGTAAATCGATGCGAAAGGGATGTATTTTGAATAAAAAGATATAATATTAACAAAATAATTGTTTTTTGTGAAGTTTATATTATCTGTATCTTCAGTGCAAACTGTCACCTGGTCAAGTTTCATCAGAAATATTTTGTTTGTCAGGTATCATCAGAATATTTTTACATGGAAGTTATTTCGAATGAGCATGAGTAAATATGTAATGTGTGTATACGTGTATATTGTACAAAAGTAACTCTACTAGTTAAATTAAGGTCCAAGCACTTACCTTATCTATTAGAATAAATACTGTTAAACCACTTGATATAGTACTGTGGTCATGTCACTATCAAAAGACCGACAAGAAGTTGCTAGTAATTAAGTAACCCCTAGCGGGCGTTGATGTCTGTTTACCGCTACTTACTCCTGCTCTATAAAGTTAAAAGAGACGATATATCGTATGTCGTTTTAAAAAATCTATGTGGAAGTAGAGGCGATGTAATCAATCATAAGAAATCACTAATTCTGCAGAAGTACTCTTCCAAGCCTTATTTATCAAGCAATATTCCCTTGCAAGAGAGCAGAAATTTAATAACATGCTATGAAAAATGATTTGATTGAATTAATTTAGTAACTTGTACATATAGATTATTATTATTAGTCATGTATGGGCCCTGGTGGACCACGCGAAGTACAGTTAGAAACGTTTGTTGTTGTTAACCTTCCTTTGCGCCCATACTGATGTCATTCTTTCGCTATCAGCTTTTTTCCTTTCGTCAGACCAAGTTGTTCCAGTCTGCCTACATGTTTCTCTCTAGCCAACCTCCCAAACGTTAACCTTATGTCTGAAACAGCCTCTATCCTGAGTTTAACTGTGTAATATTTGCTAATCTTAGGTCCTCTTTAATTGCAGCAATCCATTTAATTATATCTACTTTAGCTCTACTCATGTTTTTTTCATAAAATTCGACTATTTGTCTAGTTAACCTACTCGGATTCATCCATTTTATGTGTCCGTAAAACTTAAGTCTTCATTTTCCCATATTTTTTTTAATATTTTTTTCCTTTATTTGGGTTTTTCGTCACTATCTAAAACTCAAAAAATATCAAAAATACCTGTTCTTATGTAAAGAAAGAATCACTGGGTAAAAACAAAAAACCAAACGGAGACAAATTTCTCAGTGATTCTTTCTTGTAATAAATTTGCCTGACGAACAAAATTTCAAAGATATAAAGATGTTATAAAAAATGTTTTACAAACTTTTAACGTTAACGTTTCGGAGGGTCCTCTCCCCCCGTTTTCAAAACTAAACTAAAAAATAAATTATATTAATTTGTAATATATAAAGTAACCAATAAGAACAGGTATTTTTGATATTTTTTGAGTTTTATATAGTGGTGAAAAACCCAAATAAAGGAAAAAATATATGAACACACCACAATCATTCAGACATTACTTAGATTACAGGTATGGGCCTGAGATATGTTTTTTATTTAGATATTTAGAAAGTAAATATATTAAACTACAACATTCTGAAAACAGCTTAACATTTCTTTACAAATGTATAGATTGTGACATAATACCAAAAGGTTTACATTTACATATAACCCAAACAGAAGCATATATCTTTTACATAGGGGTAGTTTAGCACTTTTAAGAGATTTCATTCAACATTACATATACACTAAACAACAATTAAAGACTGACATTGATAATGCATTACAACAAATATACGAAAAAGTAACTGAAGTAGATTTTAATCACATTTATAACAGCGTCTATTCCAGTTACATATATCACTTCAATATCCAAAAAAATACTCACATTAGGAAATTTAAAAACTTAATTATTGAAAAACATGGAACACATACAAAACACATTAATACACATACAGACAAAAATTTCATTAATAAAACTGTAGTTAACCTTTCAAATAAAATATTATCTGATTCTGAAAAGTATGTACTTTCTATGTGGCAATGAATCCCAAGCTCATTTATACACGAGCCAAGACATTTTAAAGGTGGTAACATCCAGAGTAATCGCTCAAGAAATATATAGTTAAATTTCGCACAGAAATGTTTTGAAATTACAAAACATTATCATGGTGAACACCAATTTTTCTTATTGTTGTTCTCAAATAAAAAATGCTTCTTCATCTTACGTAATACTCTATTCCCGTAAATATTACCTTGTACTTACTGCTTTCTCAATATATCACCTAACGGCACAATATAAAATCGAAAGAGAGTGGATGAGAAATAAAAATAACGCAATTTAGAAAGGGTGAAAAATGCGTTAGCAAGTTTAAAAATCGTTTCGATACTTTCGATCCTCCGTTTTCTCAATTTCGATGTGGGAAATTCGACGTTCATTCTATTAATGGCCTATTTTTTCTCTCGAGATATTTAATTTCCTTCAAACGGATGGCCTTTTAATATATATATATATATATATATATATATATATATATATATATATATATATATATATATATATATATATATATATATATATATATGACCTTTAGATAGCAAGAATTTTTTTTAATAAACAAATAAAATAAAAATAATTTTTAAATAAACAAAATGTATAGTTTTATTTATCTTCTTTTAATTTTCAAGAGTTGTATATATATATATATATATATATATATATATATATATATATATATATATATATATATATATATATGAGCTCAACGGGAACATGTACCTTCCGAGTGGCGTATTTTCATAGATTTTCAAAAACCCATCTATTCCTTTAGCCCATTCAGTAACAATGAAAGAAACATATGACAGCCTAGCGACCTTAGCAACCCATTTGGGAGGATTTAAAAGTAATAGGTATATTGCTAGGACTTCAAGGGTATTTAACAAAGTATTTCTGTTTTTTGGGTCTACTGGACAGTAGGGAATCAAAAGAACATTACCCTATGAAAGATTGGCCTCATAGAACCTCTTTTGAACCTGGTACTTCTAACATAAAATATGTCCAGCTTGTTAACCCAGAAAAGTTGCTTCTTCCGCATCTCCAGAGATGATGCTATAAAGCACAAGACGAAAAAGCGAGTTTTGTGACGAAAAAAATTTTTGTCGCTATATGACACTTATGTAATATATTTTATTCACATAATCTTCAGTAATCTCTTTGCATATGTTTAACAGGTTTAATATGTTTATATTAAATAAATATTAGATTGTGAAACCACCACCCACCATCGATCGCCTGTAACAAAAAAATGTACATATCGGAGACAGACTGTCTTGGAATTTTTTAATTGTTTTACACTCTAATATGAGTTTCCCCCATATAATGACGTTATCATCAGGAAATGCATAGAATTGTAATTATTGATTTATTTGTCCGTTACTTTGTGATGGTTAATTTTTAAACCGAATAGAACTTTGTGTAACTTTGTGTAACTACAGTTTCGTAAAACAATGTTACATTATCAAACACAACTTTAAAACACATTAAACATATAGTTTTAAAGTAGTGTTTGATAGTGTAACATTGTTTTGCGAAACTATAGTCGCACAAAGCTAAAAAATAAAAATGATAGATAACAAATTAAAAAAATTGTTCTATTCGGTATATATTTTTGTTTATTGTTCTTCATGTTAATGAAAATATTACTTTTTCGACTTTTACGCATACCTCACAGAATTGAATATAATTTCTATATTTCTCGGCTTGTCATTCATTTTACCCAACACTACCTTAAATATTTTATTGCTGCATTACCATATTCATCTCACAAAGAGAGGAGTTCTTATTAGATACACTTAGAATCGTTTCACATGACATTCCTCGTCTTGTAAAAATTTCATTTCAACTATATGCATGGAAGTAGATTGCCTCCAGATATTTTCCTTTCATTTTGGAGACATCTAGAAGGTTTAAAAGTCTCTAATATTAACCTAAAATGAAACTGTTGCTCTCCAAAAAGTCGTATAATAAAATTTATATTAGATTGCCTTTAATCCTGAGCTTTAGTAGCAAAATTAAAGTAGAATAAATTATTTTTGTGCCATTTTCAGACTTTATCTTCTAACTGTACTTCAAGGAAAGTATCTTAACAAAACTATCACTATTTATGTTGAATTTCATTCCAAATAGTCAAGATAAATTTGTTTTTTTTTTCATGAATGATTTAGGTTCGATAACTCCATCAAAAAATATTTGTGCATTGTTTACCAAAAGTTTCTAAAGATGTCCTTTTAACTATTGAGATAGACTATTTCTTTCATAATTAAAAATTTTGCTATAAGATAAAGCGTATCTGAAGTATCAGTACAATGTTAGAACATTACTGGTTTAAATATAAAAGCTATCAAACCGAATATCTTTTAGCCATAGATAGAAAAAAGTGCGAAAATCACCAAAAATCGCAATTTTTTACGACTAAATACATGGAAAAATTATTAAATATTCATATATCATGAATTTGAGGGTGTTAATTTCAGAAAAGGCATCAGTTTTTATTTAAAATAAAGCGTTTCTGAAATATCCGTAAAATATTAGAATATTGCTGATTTAATTATAAAACTATCACACCCGATAGCTCCTTAAATATACGAGATAACGTTGTATTTGTTTTACCACCCGATTTGGCACAAAATTCTACACAAATGCTGATATGTTTACATAGATATGTTTTTTTTAGTCAAAGATAAAACAAAAAGTGTGAAAATCACCAAAAATCGCAAATTTTCTCGACTATATAAATATATATGGAAAAAACTACAAAAAAAAATGTGATCACAAATTTTCAGC
The DNA here is from genome assembly GCA_031761425.1 of Cosmopolites sordidus. Lineage (NCBI taxonomy): Eukaryota > Metazoa > Arthropoda > Insecta > Coleoptera > Curculionidae > Cosmopolites > Cosmopolites sordidus. The sequence goes on from JARFXV010000009.1 coordinate 946,237, forward strand.
CCAATTTGTGATTAATTTTTTTTTGCATCCCTATTTCTATTCATATACTATCAATTTGGAGATGCAAATGTCAGAAAAAGCATTAGTTTTTACCTAAGAAAAAGCGTTTCTGAAATATCGGTCAAATATTAGAACGAACATTGGTAATTTAAGTACAAAAAGTATCAAACTCGGATCTACTTAAGTATACAGGATATCAGAGAATTTCTTTTACCACTCGATTTGGTGTAAAATTCTACACACGTGATGATATTGTTACTTAGATATATTTTCTTTAGCCAAAGATATAAAAAAAAGTATAAAAATCACTAACAATCGCAAATTTTGTCGACTATATATATATATATATATATATATATATATATATATATATATATATATATATATATATATATATATATATATATATATATATATATATATATATATATATATATATATATACATACGTACATCTAAACGTGGTATGGTATATGTCGGCACCCTGAAGAGTCTGAACCTCGAGAGACGAAACATATGTCTTCCAGTTGAAGGGATAGGTGGGGGTCCTTCCCGATCAAGCAACCAACAAAAGTGTTCATTCAGGCGGAGACGCAGGTTGTTGTGTGTTCCACATGAGATTGTGGAACCCAACGGTGGGTGTGGGATAACACTCAGCTACTGCTGTCTCATAGGACGCAATTCAAGAAAATCTAACACTACATATATACGCCATCCGACGGGAGGTCGGCGAAAACATGGGTTGTTGGCTGTGGATAAGGTCTCCCTATTCTTGATGGTATGGTATATGTCGGCGCCCTGAAGAGTCTGAACCTCGAGAGACGAAACATATGTCGTTCATCCAGTGAAAGGGATAGGTGGGGCTCCTTTCCAGTCAAGTAACCAACAAAAGTGTTCATATATATATATATATATATATATATATATATATATATATATATATATATATATATATATATATATATGTCAAAAATCTTTCCTAAATTATAAGATGATATTATGACACCCCCAAGAAATCCCCAAGAATCTTTATGACATTATTAGATGTGTAATTTAATTTTAAAGCCATTTAACGTGGCCTGAGGGAGATAAAACGCGTCAGCAAGCACATTATCAGGCCAAAATTATGAATCCATCCTCACGCTTTCCCGAAGAATCGTATTTTTCATGAAGGAAACGGACCTCGAAAATTGAAGAGCCTTTCCGGATTTTTGCATTTCCACCCTCCCTTCGGAATCGGTGATGTATAGTTGTGATGATAACGAAGCGATAGCCAGTTATTTATCTACTCGCAGGTTTTATCATTGATTTATGGGGGAGCACGCCTAGAAATAGTGGTCTGTATGGTAGTCTTTCTCATTCAGTTCGCCCCTTTTTCCTGATTAATTAAATATTTTCATGTTCATTCACTCACTAACAATAAAATAACTAACTAATATATATATATATATATATATATATATATATATATATATATATATATATATATTATATTATATTATATATATATATATATATATATATATATATATATATATATATATATATATATATATATATATATATATATATATTATATTATATTATATATATAGAATTATATATTAATTCTTTGCGATTAACTAATTTGATTTAAAAAACTAAAAAATATTACAAACAAAAAAGTTATGGCAGTATTCACCAAGCATTACGCCCCTATGTGAAGCCTCTGGTTAAAATAATCAACTATTAACACAAAAAAACGTTTTTCCATTCCAACTTTTTGAAGTATACCGAATTTCATGACGTTAGCGTAAACCCCTTCGAAAATATTGCGAAAAAGCCATCTTCAGGGTTCCCCTTGTAAGAGGCTCTAGCTCGGTTAAGAAGCAATTTTTGGGATAAGTTTACAGGAACTTTTTTTTATACTTTAATCCCGAGAGTCACCTCCAAAAGTATTTCGACGTTATTTGGGGACACTGGGGAGGGGGGGTGAGCACACCTGGATATATATATCCAAAATTGAATGATCCTGTCCAAAATTTGAACACCAAATACGGCAAAATAAATAGGGTCACTCACTTCAAATACCTGGACGAGATCCTCGAACACGCAGGAGGAGAGAATATAGCACAGAAGACTCGGTTACAGAAGATGAAGATGCATATCCACACACGCAAAAACAGACACAACACAGTAATCAAACCAGAGGTACTATATGCCAGTATGCACTTCCAAGTACAAAATTGTAAGACATAACTTGACTAAGAAAAAATTACAAACAATGCTTTCCGGTGTTGCCAGATTTCTTCAGTATCTATTAAAACAATATTTTTTTAAATGGCAACACCATATTTTCTAACATAATTTGATAAATCCTAAAATTCGAAATAAAAAATGTTATGTCACTTCTGTATTGGAGTACTGGTTGGTTTTGCAAGAATTATCACAAACAACCAAAATAATCTGCAGTCGGCAGAAACTAAAAGAAGCTATCAATAGTAGACCTTGAAAATTGAACAAAAAATGTGTTGTTTGAAAGGAACCATCATTATTGTGCTGTCATTGAGTTATTTAAAAGCTGTTGGATTTAAATGTGAATAAAAATAACGTTTTAATTCAGTTGCTAAGATGAATCAGTTATCTATTCAAACAGACGAATTGGAATTAATTTTTCTTTATGTTAAGGAGGCTTAAGTATACGCGCTTAAGTAATTAATTAATCAATAATTAATTATAATTATAGTTATAATAAATTAATTCGTAATAATGTCATATATACTGTATACACAAGAACCTGATTGCACCAGAATCTAGTTGATTTGCTCCGAGGCCTTAGTCTGCCTACTTCCCAGAGTTTATAACTAGAGAAAAAAAGGTTCGCGGTTAAATTCTAAGTCAAGTTGCAATTGATTTTGAGCCCATTCACCGAACGTACGACCCAAACGATGAGTTCTTAAACAAGCTGGATATTATAAGGAACCAAACCTTAGAGAAGTTCTTTACGCAAAATTTTCCACGTAGTCAAAAGCCCCAGCTTCTTGCGAATGGGGGTAAATTGATAAATTTAGATCATAATCAACACTGTCAGAAACAGCAGCGATATTTTCTTTTAAACGCACAGTCTTTTGTCTTTCTTTTGTTTTAATATCGAGCAGCTCGAAATGAATGTGAAGTGATGTCGAAGAAATACAAACCGGGCGTAGGTTTCGATAAAATAACATAAAGGGTCTACCAACAAGAATGATGGAACTTCAAAATTAAATAAAACATACCCTTTTTGCTCAAAATCGGTTTCAAAATCAGATATGCAATTCCTGATTTGAACAAAATTTCAGTCAAAGTAATATCTGAATAATTGTGGCGTGTTCATATATTCTTTTCTTTATTTCGGGTTTTCGCCACGATCTAAAACTCAAAAAATATCAAAAATATCTGTTCTTATGTAAATAAAGAATCACTGGGTAAAAACAGAAAACCAAACGGAGACAAATTTCTCAATGATTTTTTTTGTAAAAAATTTGCCTAACGAACAAAATTTTAAAAATATAAAAATGTTCTAAAAAAAATATACAAACTTTTAACGTTAACGTTTCGGGAAGTATTCTCCTCCCATTTTCAAAACGAATCTAAAAATAAAGTATATTAATATCTATAAATTATGAAAAGATGGAAAGTAAATATATTTTTTGTGTATGTCAATGATACTTACATCGACAATTAGTTTTTAATGATAGTGACAAAGAGCCAAAAAAATATATATAGGTGAGGTTTGCCGTGTGATTGTAATTGTTTATAGAAATTCTTAAATGTTTTTAATTGTATTCTTTAGAATCGGGAACCATATTGAATTTAAATCATGCCTTCGGTAGAGCAATACATTTACGGATTATTTTAATATCATTTTGGAATTATTCCAATTGATTTTATGACCCGATTCCCATGCGTGTTGACAAATTCTAGATTTATGTAAATCGCCCTTTCTAAGAAAATCTTTTATTCTAACATCTAACGGTCTAGATGTCTCACCTATATAGAATTTGCCACATTCGCAGGGAATTTTCTAAACCACATTTTTGGTATTTTGTTGTGTGTTGTTTGGTTTAGTTTTTATTAATAAAGATCTAAGAGTATTTTTTGTTTTGAATGTCGTTCTTATGTTGTATTTATTTCCTACTCTTTTAATTGTGTCAGAAATTGTTAGGTTAATTGTTTGAAAGTTATTATTATTGTTGTATTACAACTTGTCTGTTGTGGTTTTACCTTCGGTAGATTTAAATTCAATATGGTTTCCGATTCTCAAGAATAAAATTAAAAACATTTAAGAATTTCGATAAACAATTACAATCACGGGAACGGTATACCTCATCTATATATATATTTTTTGGTAGTATATCACTATCATTAAAAACTAATTGTCAATATAAGTATCATTGACATACATAAGAAATATATTTACTTTCTATCTTTTCATAATTTATAGAAATTAATATACTGTATTTTTAGATTCTTTTTGAAAATGGGAAGAGAATACTTCCCGCAACCTTAACGTTAAAAGTTTGTATATTTTTTAGAACATTTTTATATTTTTGAAATTTTGTTCGTTAGGCAAAACTATTACAAAAAAGAATCACTGAGAATTTTGTCTTCGTTTGGTTTTTTGTTTTTACTTAGTGATTCTTTATTTACATAAGAACAGATATTTTTGATATTCTTTGAGTTTTAGATCGTGGCGAAAACCCCAAATAAAGAAAAAAATAAATTTCAGTCAAATCAATACCACGACTCTTTTTTTCAAACGCAGATCCGCTCGTGCCAATTAGTCCACGACCCTGCGCACATTTCGGGTTGTATGGCGACTATGACTTGACCAATGTAAGTTTTCAAGTCGTCAATAATGGCGCGTTTATAGCCATAAATCTGTATTTTCGCATAAATCGCATTATCTCGGCAGCCAAGCGATGGGGCCATTTCGTGAAATTAACGACTTGCCAGACTTGGTTCACAATTAGCACAGGTTTACTCAGAAAATATGCGGTGATGGGCCATAGAGTTGAAAATAAAGATCATCTGCATCTATTCCATCAAATTGGGAAAAAAAAATCTTTCACCATTGCGTTGTAGTGCTATATATATATATATATATATATTTCGTCTGAGACACTACATTATGACATTTGATATAATAAAAGAAGAACTAGCAATCCATTAAATTTTGGGCACTTGAATATAAGCAAAAAAAAGAAAAAATAAAATCAGATAAAAACAACATATACCAAGTATTAGAAAAATAAATATAAATATATATTACAATCACTACTATCACTACTTGACTAGAATCAAACTTAGCTTAAAACCTCGAAAACTTATTCAAAAGAGGCTGCTAATACCAAAGTTTGACCCAACGAAAATAAAACCAGCCCTAACAGAAGAGCTTGATAAACAACCAGCACAGAACTGGCAAGAATTCAAACAAAAAATTATTAAAACGGCCTTAAAGTTGGTCCCTTTACAAAAACGTAGAAAATATCCGTGGTGGGATGAAGTTTGCGAGCAAGCAGTATTAAGCCGAAGTAAAGCATTCAAAGATTGGAACAGTCAAAAAACAGCAATAAACTATAACATCTTTTTTGAAGTAAGAAAAGAAACATCGAAGCTAATTAGACAAACTAAAAGAAAATATGAAAACAATCAACTTAATGAAGTAGAAAAACATTTCCAAAAAAATAACACCCGAAACTTTTACAAAACATTTAAATTAACAGGCTACCAACCGCAAAGTCTTTGCTTCCAAAAGGAAAACGGACAATTAGCTCTAAATAACCAAGACAATTGCAAAGAACTTGCGAAATATTTTGAACAAATACTAAACTGTTCTGAGCCCTTAAACAAATTAACAACACTAAAACCTAAACAAACAAACCCAGAAGCGAACCCAGAAGCGGCTTAAAAATGACAAGGCTTCTGGTGAAGATGGAATCACTGCTGAACTTTTGAAATCCGCTGGTCCAGGTACAATCAAGGAAATAACCAAAATTCTACAAGAAGTTTGGCGAACCGAACGGATTCCGGAAGATTGGAAAGATGCTCTAATCCATCCACTACATAAGGAAGGAGATAGAACGGATGTAAACAACTATAGAGGGATATCTCTTCTCCCAGTTTGTTACAAGATTCTATCTCAATGTCTACTAGACAGAGCACAGGGGCAGTTAGAACCTAACATTGGTGAATATGAAGCAGGTTTTCGACCGGGCAGATCCTGCCCTGAACAGATCCTGAATCTGAAGTTGATTCTAAGACATCAAAAACTGTACAATAAAAATCTCGTCTGTACATTTGTGGATTTCAAAAAAGCATATGATTCTATTGACCGCGAATCTTTATTCCGAATCTTGAAAGAACAAGGACTAGATCTGAAAACGCTGGCAATTATTAAAGCAACGTTAACTAACACAAGGTCAAAAGTTAAATTCATGGGTGAGATCTCAGAGTCCTTCGAAATTAAAACTGGAGTGAGACAAGGGGATGAACTCTCGCCACTCTTATTTAACTGTGTTCTAGAAAAAGTAATACAGGAGTGGCGTGAAAAAAAGTCGGCCCTGAATATTGACCAGCCCATTAAACTGGGGAGAACCAACATCAAAATTGATTGTCTGGCATTTGCTGATGATCTAGCAATTTTAGCTCAAGATGTATTAACGGCACAGGAACAGATTGAAATCCTAAAAGAAACAGCAGAAAATGTAGGACTCCAAATTTCCTTTGAAAAGACACAATACATGACCTGCAACAGACTAAGAATGCCATTTCTAAAAACAAAATATGGTAACATCAGACGAGTCTCTCAATTCAAATATTTGGGTGAAATAATCATGGAAAATGGGTTGGAAAAAGCGGCCAATAAGGGTAGATGTCAAAAAATGGAAACGGTATTGAGACTTACACAAAATATTTACAACAAAAAATGCCTATCTAAAAACACAAAACTGAGACATTACAACACAGTTATTAAGCCAGAATGCCTATATGCTGCAGAAACGCTCATTTTGAATAGAAAGAGGGACATCGAGGACATTGAAAAGAAGGAAAGAAAAATCGTAAGAAAAATCCTAGGCCCCAAACAAATAAATAGCACAACATACCGACTTCGAGAAAACCAAGAAATCAAACAATACACAGATATACATAGCGATATGAGAAAAAGAAGACTTAAGTTTTACGGACACATAAAACGGATGAATCCGAGTAGGTTAACTAGACAAATAGTCGAATTTTATGAAAATAGGAGTAAAGCTAAAGTAGAAATAATTAAATGGATTGCTGCAATTAAAGAGGACCTAAGATCAGCAAATATTTCACAAAGTGAAATTCAGGATAGAGGCTGTTTCAGACACAAGGTGAACGTTTGGAAGGTTGGCCAGAGAGAAAAATGTAGGAAGACTGGAAATTAGTATGGGCTCAAAGGAAGGCTAACAACAACAAACGCCTCTAATTGTACTTCGCGTGGTCCATTAAGGCCCATACGTGAATAATAATAATAATATATATTACAAAGTACACATAAGGGCAAAATATATAAAGATCCAACCAGAGAGGATGCACCTAGATGATTATACATCCACGTCGAGATCAGCGAGCCACTTCAAGGCAGCCGGCGTGGCGTCATTGAGTTCCCGTAGGCCCCCTGGGAGACTTCTCAAAGGGCAGGAATTCACAAGATGGGTCGCCACATAATGGGGTGTATGTGTGAGTTACCTCCTCGTCGTACGCCGTGGGCAACGGTATTAGCAACAGCTAAAAGTTCATACAACTAGAGACACTACCAAGGAAGCTACTGAACGTAAATTTCCTCCGAAGTATGTCAAAAAAGGGTCGTTTAAAGAAATAAGGACCACTGACTCTTTCATGTCAAAATCCACACCAAACTGTGATCTTTTGAAGATGCAAAAGACTCTCATGTATCACGGTGGATTAGATTCGCACAAATATCGACAATTTTGTTTATTGACTAAGCCATTGAGCCAGAAACGAACCTCAACGGAGAAGATGATTTTGCTACGAAATTCGTTGTCGGCTTCTATCATTTCGAAGGTCCAATCGGCAAATTCACGAAGAGTACGATAGTCGGTTAGCTTCAATTCTCGTGTCAGATCCATCTTATATGGATACAAGCCTAAGTCCAACCTCAAAATTCGCCAGGTTGTCATTGGCAAGAAACCTAACTCTAACAAGCGGCGAGCAACCGAGACGTTATCATTTTCGGCTACACTTGCTTAAACAACGAGAATATTCTTAACACTTTGGCGTACAGGCACCACACTATAGTGGAGCTGTCAAAGTTCCATCATCCCTAATGGTAGATCCTTTGTTTAAACGCAATAAATTAATCGGCACAGGTTTGGAAATATGAGAATGTCGGAGAAGAAAAATAAATGTATCACCTAACATATCATATTGTACTAAATAAGTCATTTTATTCCAATTGTAAGACCTCCCTCTTTATACAACAATAAAAGTAAAAGTAACTTTCCTGTTAAATTTCCAGTCGTACTCTCCATTTCAATGATGTATTTTCTCTCGTATAAATAGATCAAACTGAGGCACATCTCATTTGCAATCCAATTTACAGACGCTCTAAAACACGACGAACAACGTTCAATTACGAAACTTATCCGAACAGATTCAGTTAAGTAGGCGACGTGACAATTATTCCTGCGAATTTTCCTTTTTCTCCTTCTATCTTTGCGTTCCTACATTACGGATTTGTTTTCGAAATAGGACGAATTAGCAAGAATAGATTTTTTAACCAAAATACTGCGAAAGTGTAGCTGATATAGTCAACAGCTCCTCTCTGGTTCTTTTCATGCACAGGGCTAACAAACATGTTCATACGATTTATTGTGAGACTCGTAATAAACATACTGTAAAGATTGATAAAGTCTAATGATTGTTAACGATATTTGTTTAAATATTTATTGAAGGGAATTTTTGATAAGGGAAATCATTTACGTAAATTTAACAAACGATTTTTCATATAAAATAAAAAGAACATGTTGCCTTTAAAAAGGGTTAAAAACCTAAGTAATTCAACAATTTTTTTCATAATTTGTAAAAAATCTACATTTTAAGTGTAAAAGTATATCTGACAATTATTAACTAATTAGTATCTAACGAATAAACTTCAAATAAACTAATGAATATTGGCTACAAACATTTTTTTTAATTTAGAATCGTCAAGTTGAAATTGGTCACGGTAAACTGTGAACGAGTATACAAGAATACTTTAATCCCTATCATTATCAATGAGCACAAGCGTTACAATCCGAAGATTATCCTAGAATAGTTGAATTTTGTCAGTGGCTTTTACAACAGTACAACAGAAATGAAAATTTTGCCAAATTTATTTTTCCTACCGACGAGGTCACATTTACAAGAAATGGAGTATATAATTTCTACAACAACCATGTTTTGGCAGCAGAAAATTCGCATGCTGTGAAAAAAAAATCCATTTCCGGCACAGATTTTCAGTAAATGTTTGGACTGGCGTAGTAAATTTCATGCTTATAGAATCTTTCTTTCTTCCAGGTCAACTGACATGTGAAAATTATTTAGACTTTCTTCAAAACAATCCGCCACAATTATTATAAGATGTTCCTTTAAATGTTAGACTGAATATGTAGTTTCTACATGATGGAGCTCTGCCACATTTTGGTCGAGAAGTTCACAAACATTTAGATAATGAATTTCCTAATAGATGGATAGGGCACAATGGACCCATTTCTTCGCCTGCACGCTCTCTGGATTTACATCTCCAAAATTTTAACATGCAGAAAGGATGTACCAAAATGGTTGAACAACAAGAATCTCGCAAAATGTTTGTACTGACACTTTGATGAAAATAATGAAAATGCTTGTACTGACAATGATGTTTTTTTTCGATATTTATGGGATTGTGTACCCTCCCTGGGTTTTTGAAGGTCAAACTACTAATCATCATCACTACCGTCAAGTTCTTGCTGAACTCTGTGAAAGAATAAGAAAAAACGACCCGAATTGTGGAAGGACAAGTCATGAGTTATCCACCAAGAGAATGCGCCGCCATCTTATTCGCCGGATCTTGCACCGTGCGACATCTATCTGTTTCCTAAGGTGAAATCTGCAAAAAAGGGACAAAATTTGAGTCCGCTGAAGCTGTAAAAGAGAAAGCGGTAGGCGTTCTAAAGAAATTGGCGGAAGAAGACTTTTAGCAGTGTTTCGAACAATGGAAAATGGTATGGAGTGTTGTAAGGATATAAGAGTAGTGTATATTGAAGGTGATATTAAGTAAATATGTATGAAATCAAAATAAAATGTTTTACAGTGTCAGTCTCGTTATTTAATAGTCACATCTCGTGCACTCAAAAGATAGCACAGCGGTGCCGTGGAGAAAGATATTAAATTAACAGAAATGTTGGGTGTATCTGCTCGTTTAAAATAAGCCTTCGCCATTCTGACAAGACAAGTATCTCACAACAGCGGTATCTTGTCTAACAGCCCTCGTCAGATGGGCTGGAGTCTAACGCAAGGAGACAGCTCAAGAGGAACCTCGCGCCATCCTTCGGTAAATATTCACCGTAGTGGGAACTACGCAATATATTCTTCCCTATATACATATATATATATATATATATATATATATATATATATATATATATATATATATATATATATATATATATATATATATATATATATATATATGTTATTATACTATTAGTCCGGGAGTACATCCGATCGTTTGTTGGGAACTTGCAGATATTTCACTAAGGTCACACTTGGCATTCTCAATGCTTGTCTGAAGACTTCAACACAACTCAGATTTCAGAAGACTTCAGACAATTGGGACATAAACGATCGGATGTACTCCCAGACTAATAGTCTAATGTATTCTTCCATTCGCGAAACACTACGAACTAGCATATATATATATATATATATATATATATATATATATATATATATATATATATATATATATATATATATATATATATATATATATATGCCCACAAGGTAACGTAACGGAACCGTGGAGGAAAATATTACAGAAATCTTTCACCCTTTCTCCACGTGGTGCCACCGTTAAACATATCGCCGAAGTTAAACATATTAACTGGCCATTTTAATGACGGGTCGTGATCGCACACAAATCACGCCATCATACGGCGAATGCTCGTAGCAGTCAGGACCGCTCGTAACATTCTGCCTGGAACCTCGGGTATAGTACCGGTCCCGAGAGACACGTGACGTCTTATGGTTGACAGTTCGGCGAAAGCGATCGGTGGCACAACGTGGAGAAAGGGTGAAAGATTTCTGTAATATATATATATATATATATATATATATATATATATATATATATATATATATATATATATATATATATATATACGTGGAAGTACGGATGAAAAATTTCTGTTTTTCAAATATCTCTCTCCACGGCCCCAATACGCTATCCTTTGAGCAAACCTTATACCTACATCCAAGGTTGTGGGAAGAATGTATCGCGAAGTTTTTGACTGCCGCGAACATTCACCGTAGGATGGCGCGAGTTGCATTGAGATTGCGACCCGCCATCGATATGACTAGTTGACTTGATCTTCCTCTGTTCGTTTCGATTCACCTGTTTCCCTGCGTTGGGCACGAGCCCAGCTGACGACGGCTGTGAGGCCAGAAACCGGTCCTAGGAGGTACTTGTCTTGACGTGGTGGCGGCGACTGATTTGGGACGAGCAGTGGTACGTGGAAGTACGGATGAAAAATTTCTTTCATTTTGCATTGGCATTTTCAAGTGTTGGACCCCCCTTGTGGATCAGACCTTGACGTGGTAAAGGGGTTTGAGTACGGCAATGAAGTTTTGAGCTTTGCCATCTGGATTCTATGCTCCTGGGAGGGTTACCCCTGGTGGACAGGTCAAGACAGAGGCCTCAGTCTAACATGATCCAAAATCTGCCAACCCGCATTGGACCAGCATGGCAGATTACGGTCCATACCTTCAACATGGTATTTCAATATGTTGAAATATTATAGTACAACCTTAGACACGGCCCTCATTCCCCGGAGACCAAGGAGCAACTATCTACGGCAGTGGGAAGACCTGCCCCAAGGCAGAGGGTGCTAAGAATCACCGGGTTAGATCAGGCTGCCATTGGACTTTTAACATTGCTACGCTTAATATACGGACAATGAAAACGGAGACCCGACTGCAAGAACTGTTAATCGAACTTGACAACATACATTGGGATATTATTGGGCTCTGTGAAACACGACGAAAGGGTGAAGAGTTAATCAAACTAGAAAACTAGAACCAACTGGTCACGTACTCTACACCCGAGGTACGGAGAATGGACGATGTGGTGGAATTGGATTCCTCATCAACCGAAAACTGAAAGACAGTGTAGTTAAATATGAAAGTATATATGACCGATTAGCCCAATGCGTCATTCAGTTGAATAAAAAGATTAAGCACCAAATCTTTCAAGCTTATGCACCAACTATAAGCCATAGAGATGAGAAAATTGAGGAATTTTATGATCATGTGGGCCAACTTTTAGACAAAGAGAGGTGTAGGTATAAAATCCTGATGGGTGACTTTAATGCCAGAATCGGAAAAGCAAGAACTGGTGAAAATGCAACTGGCCCATATCGAAATGGTGAGCGGGATAATAGAGGTGACAGGCTGGTTGACTTTGCTGAAGGACAAGAATTCTATATTATGAATTCGTTTGATAAGAAAAAGATTAACAGGAAATGGACATGGAAAAGTCCATCTGGACTCACTAGTGAAATTGATTACATCATGTCAAACGATAAACAATATTTTGCAATTGTACTGTCCTTAACCATTTTAATGTGGGAAGTGACCACCGAATGGTACGAGCAAAGATTAGGATAAACTGCCGAAAAGAACGCGAAAAAAATGATAAGATCAAAAGGTGGTAAAGTGGATTCTGGGAAGCTACTCGAGAGGGCCAGGGATTTTGAAATTACTTTGTCGAACCGCTTTCCGGTGTTACAAGACCCGGAGGAGATGGAAATTACAGACCAATGTAAAGAAATCGCCAACAATGTGCTTAAAACGGCGGCTTCAATAGCACCAGAAGATAAATGTTTCAAAGAGTCAAAAATTTCCAATGAGACCATTAATTTAATGAAAAAACGCCGGACAATGAAGAATGCAGACAGTCCTTTCGGTAGGGTCGACTATGTTGAGCTTTGCAAAACTATAAGAAAACGTATTCGAGAGGAAACGCGCCGATTCAACATGCAGCTAGCGCAAAAAACTCCGGCAGAAAACAGAGGAATTAACAAAGCTAAGCAGAAGCTGAGAAGGAAAAGGACACAAATGTTTTCCTTAATGCGTGAGAATGGTACAATATGCAGGAAACAGACGCAAATGTTAGAGGTTGTCCGAAGATGTTATTCAAAGTTATATGAGGACCAGAATCAGACAAGAACAGCAATGCCTACTGAAAAACAAATACCGGATATCCTGGTGGAGGAAGTGACAAAGTCTATAGACTCGATGAAAAATGGCAAGGCTCCAGGAGAGGATAGTATAACGGTGGAGATGTTAAAGGCTGGCGGTCGGATCTTACATAAAACACTGGCAAGATTATACACAAAATGCCTCAAACAACAAGAAGTACCCAGCTTATGGAAGGAGACACCGTCCGGTTCAATTGGAAGGGGACACCGTCCGGGAGGTGGAGCGACGCGTTAAATGTGGCTGGCAGACATTTGGCAGGCTCAATATAGTGTTGAAGAGCAAACTACCACTTTGTCTGAAAAGAAAAGTCTTTGATCAGTGTGTCCTGATCACATTCACATCACATTCAGTTCAAAAACTTCGGGTAGCACAGTGGGGAATGCAAAGATGTATGCTTGGCTTTACTAGACGGGATAGAAAGACCTGCACATGGATCAAAGAACAAACGAAAGTGAATGACATCATTGGAAGAATAAAGCAATTAAAATGGTAGTGGGCAGGCCATGTAGCGAGGCGATGGGACGAAAGATGGACAAGGGCGGTCCTGGACTAGATACCGCTTGATCGTAAACGTCCACGGAGAAGACCGAAAACACGATGGACTGATGATATTATTAAGTATATTGGACCCGAATGGCAAAGGAAAGCTCAGGACCGCGAGAGTTGGAAGCATGCTGAAGAGGTCTTCATCCTGCAGTGGATTGATACGGGTTGATTATGATGATGATATTTTTCTAAATCATTCCGGGTGTCGATCCATTGATTCCGTGAAGAGTCACGACGTTTCGCCAAAATCTCATTTGGCATTTTTAAGTGTTGTCCGCTTCGACTGAAGAGTCCAACTGAGTTGAACTTTTCAGTTGAAGTCCATCTCAGTTGAAGCGGACACTTGAAAATGCCAAATCAGATTTTGGCGAAACGTCGTGACTCATCACAGAATCAACGGATCGATACCCGGAATGATTTAGAAACATTATCTAACATCCGTGAAAATGTCAGATATAACCTCTGAAATAAGATCTTTTACGGACAAAAAAAGTTGATAATCACTAAATAAATAATTTGTTTTTTGATAGCATTTTCGTTTTCCGTCAACCGAACAAAATACTGAATAACCTCCACGCAAATTAACAAAAAATTTTACGCAGCAAAACTTTTTAACACATCCATCAACAACAACAGTCAAACAGGCCCAGCTTTCCGATTTCAATATTTTCGAGGCTTGAATTTATCATGAAGCCGTCACATGGAATAATGAAAAAAAGAATGAAAACGGTTGCGAGTATCAGGCGGTCCACTAGGAAAATGTAAATATTTTCGCGGGATATACCCAAACAGTCTTCACATTATTGTCTTGAATTATTTAATATCTGCCGCATGTCCGTCAGTGTGACGCAAGGGACTTTTGTTTCAGGAAAAGTGGGAAAATGGGACGCGTGCAGGGAAAACCAGGGTTATGGAATCAGAACAATTTTTAGCGCTTGTTCCAGAAAGTTAACTAAATAAGAATTTCCTTGAAATGTACTTCAAATTTTGAGGCAAGAAAAATTAAAAAGGAAATATTGAATTCCCTATTGAAAATTTGGCGGTAGATATTAATTTGCCACGTGACTTGAAGGTGCAGTCTCATTGGATATGGACTTGAAACAAAGCAAAATTAACTTTTTGTTACCGGTGATCGACCAGCGTAAAGTACAGACTGAATTTTCACTGTTAAGTATCTTGTTCGGACCAGGTCTCAGTGGCATCTCACCATTCCGATAGCGCACCTTACGAAATTATATATTTTAAAGAAATAATAAAAAGTGGAAGGCCCAGGTGACGATATATCACTTTCAAAACAGTAGATATTAGTATTACCAACAAAGGCACAAAAAATGTGAGACGTCAACAATTTCTCATTCATCTCGGATTAAAAACAAACAAAAGCAAATTTGCTATTAACGAAAATATTCAAGTCGCGTGTGATTTTTATCCTTCTACGTCTCGGCGATCTTCTTTATCCTTTTCATATCCGTTACGTTCCATTTCCGTAATAAAATATCACGTCGTGCAAAAGACAAAAAGGACAAGCGGCGAGAAGATGGCGAAATAACAAAAATAAGGGGACTCGCGCATCTTCTGACGCCCGGATCCGACGGAAGACGGTCTTAATCCTGCCCCCAACATACAGGCGCGTAATCCTTTAAAGCTTTGATGGTGTATAAAATGCGATATCTATCAAAATAACTGAGCGTTCCCTGGAAGAGAACGCGGAAGGGTGTGGAGACAGTGGCTTGATGGAAAAACAGCTTTAAGATCAGTCCTTTTAGCTTATCTCACTTAAAATGAAATATAATTTTGTTCTTATGATGTTCTGCAATATGAATCTTTCCGAGATATGTTCTTATTGTAAGTGTTGTTAGTTCTTCTTGTTAAGATTTAAAATTGTCATAAGCGTTTCTGATTTCTAGCGGATTTTTTTTACACCGCGAAAACCCCAATACTACAAATCCGAAAGAGCCTGCAAAAATGATCATCCTGGCAAAAAACACACAAGATTTTTGATTTTTTCAAATATTTAAATATAGGCAGCTGGCAATTCGATTTATTTTGACCAACTATGTTCTAAACTCTGGATTTTCCAACAATGGGAGCCAAATCTAGACTTCAGTGTCCTCAGGTCGACAGCAGGTAAGTCAGTGTGTATTGGAAGGTGGGGATTTGACAGTATTTTGTTGTATTCCCTGACTAGTCTTTCCTGTCTGCAGATAGTGGGAGTAGCAATATTACTCAGAGTGGCAAGAGCTCCAAGCTAGAGCTGTGCTTTTTAAACAGCCATTGATTATTCTCATTGTCTCCTTTAGTTTGGTGTCAATATAGTCAATATAGTGGTATACATGGCAGCTCATTAACCAAACTGGGGCGCAGTATTCATCAACTGAGTAGACTAGGCTATGACCTGATATTTTAAAGGTATTATTTCTGGTATTTATTTTAGCTTTTAGCTTTTTTTTCCAGATGTTTTTTATACGAAAGTTTTCGATCCATTGTTATTAAAGTATTGGTTGTTATTGAAGTATACTTGAAGAAGTATACAAGTGCTTGTTTGTTCTTGAAATTGAAACACGACACTTCAGTTTTATTCATATTTGGGATTAATCTCCAGTCAACGAAATATTTTCCCAATACAGACAGGTCTTCTGATAATATGTTAGTAACTTCTTCTATGGTTTTACTGCGGGTAGCAAGAGCTAAATCGTCAGCATATCCAAATTTTGTTGACGTGTGGCATGTCTGAGATATACAGATTATACAGGACAGGTGCGAGTACCGATCCTTGAGGAAGCCCGCTATTAAGCTGTCTCATTTTGGTCTTGCTTCTTCCTGTTATTACTTGGAAAGGCCTGTCGCAGAGCATGTTGTTTAATAAAGTTCTGAGGAATTTGTATAGAAGACCTTCTCTCCAAACCGTGTCATATGCTGCAGTCAAGTCAACATACACCAGAGCAGTCTTCAACCGTTCTTGAAACTCTGCCTCAATATGTGTTGTTAAACTGAGTACCTGGTCCACATAGCTGTGTTGGGGCCTAAATCCAGCACGTTCAACAGGAGTATGTTCCGGTAACAGTGGGTCTAGTCGGTTTAGTAACAATCTCTCTAAAAGTTTGTAGCATGAACTTAATAGAGCTATCGGGCGGTAGCTCTCAGGCTAGTTCTTAGGTTTATTTGGTTTCGGGACTGCGATTATTTTGGATTTCTTGAGCTCCACTGGGATGTCTCTTAGTAGGATGTCGGAGTAGAATGTACTTAACCACATTTGTGCGTGTTTCCAGTTTTTGAGGAATTTGGAGTGAATTCTATCGAAACCAGGAGCATTATCAGATTTGGGGTCTTCCAGTGCTTTATCTACATCTTCCGCGGTGAATGATCTGGAGTAATCAGGGTGGGCTGCAGTTGTTGGTCGGCGGATTGTCAGTTGTTTCTTAATGTCTGCCTTCTGTTGTTTGTTACGCGGGGCCTTAGAGAGAGGTTTAGCTCCTGCAGCGATTTAGTCCACCGATATGTCCGGTGGGTCACGAGCGGGTGGGTTAGAACTACCCAGTTTCCTCAGGACGCTCCAGACTTTCCTACTAGATTTTTTAAACTCCATGTAACCTGTCGTTTTTCCCATTTTTTTGCCACGCCTTGGAAGCAAACATTAATGCCATTGAATGTTATTTCACATAAAAGAAATAGTTTCAAGGTTGTTGTTTTATCTGAATTTAAAGTTCAGACTCACTAAAAAATCACCCTATAATAATGAATATACAGAGGGAGATGAAATATACAGAGGGAACCTACAAATTAAATCAATAAGCGAAAAATTGATGTTAGATGGTTAAATTCATTCAGATTTGGACACATGAGTGGAACGTCAAATAATAAGCTTCCAAAGACACTGTATAACTAGAAAAAATTCTAGAGGAAATCTTTAAAAAACATGAATTGAAAGGATTAAAGAAAAAGCAAAAGTTGAAGAATAAAGTAGGGAAAATATTAAACAGATGATACAGGGTAGGTAGGGATGGAGATATAATTATATGACAGGAAAATCAGTTTACTTAAAAAGCCTTACACTAGAAGTTGAATAGACATAGCAATAAATAAATAAATAAATAAAATCAAATGCTACTGTATTAGGAACGATATTTCTTGAACTACCCGTTTATTAGAGTATACTGATAGATACCTGTACCCTGTAATGGTGATTCTGTTCGAACTTCCATTACACAAAAGGTTCTCCCCGAGCTAAAGTACTCTTTTATCGTCTTTTTTATGTTCTATTTTCTAAAACCACCTGAATGAAAATTAAGTTACTTCCAAGCTTTTAACAAACTTTCTTGTTTCAACTGAGCTGCTTCCCCTGACCGCATTATCGTCCCCATTTGCCACTCACTTACGCCAAAGACCTGCCAGCTATTCACGGCGGAAATAGGGGCAGGAAACTGCCTGATAAAAAAGAACCAAAGTCGAAGTCGCAAAGACACTTGCCGGTTATTTAAAATTCCATCGTAATAAAAGAGATTGCCTGGTGAATTTTTAAGGCTGGTTTATATCTTTAGTCGTGCCAGTGGGGATTCCAGCAAAGACTGTAAGTCATACGCCAGGCGAGAAACTGATAGAGAACGAGACAAAAAGTTACAGCGTTACTTTGAGTCAACTTTTATCCGGCATTTTGGGCGGACTAGACAAAATATACAGTTGCAATGAACAAAGGACAGAAGTTTCTAGAGGGGTAGCCTATTTGAGGTTTCAAACTTTAATTTATTTTCTATTTATTTTCTAGACAATAATAACAAAATAAATGCTTATGGCGTGTGTAGATATATTTCTCTTGAGTTTTCACCACGATCTAAAATTCAAAAAATATCAAAAATATCTGTTCTTATGTAAATAATCACTGAGTAAAAAATAAAACAGAGACTAAATTCTCACTGATTTTTTTTTATGTAATAAATATGTCTAACGAACAAAAATTTTAAAAATACAAAATTAAAAAAAAAATACAAACTTTTGAACGTTTGAAAGTCTTCTCTTGCCGTTTTCAAAACGAATCTAAACATAATTTATATTAATTTCTATATAATACTTAAGATAGTAAGTAAATATATTTTGTATATGTTAATTATATGTACCAGGTGTCCCATTAAGGATGGATCGCGGCCGTATCTTGAAAACTATTTATCCCACAGCTTTGGGGAAAAAAAAATTGTACTAAAAATGATCATGAGAAAATCACCAAAAATATTTTTAAGCTTCTAAAACGACCGCAAGAAGGCGTGACGAGCTAAACATTTTTAAAAATCTTTTTTTTGTGTATTTTCAAGTATTAACCGAGTAAGAAAAATTCTCAGTTATAATTAGCAAACTGTCTCCTACAACTTTGTTTTATGACATTTTGTCGTAATTTCACGAATAGAGGGGTGGGGGAGTTTTAGCTATTGAGATAAAAAGTCGTCTAATGTCCGTTTGCCTTAACCTATTTTCCTTAATTTGGATTATTTAAAACGCAATTGCTGGGACAATCAGATAATAAATTATTATCAGATATAATCAGAGATAAATTATTTAGTTTATAAATGAAACCGCGAGGTGGCGTTACATTCAACAATAGTTTTTTGAAGTTTAGTTCAGTTTTTTCAAATGGAATGGTACAGCTTTTACTGAGTAATACCAGATATTTAACAGGTATAAAATCCAAAGCTTCCGAAGCCCATCGGATTTTTATTAGTCCACCAAATCTAATCAAAGCCGGAAGGAAGTGTTAGAGCCTGTGACATGGCAATTTCCAGCAATATATATATATATATATATATATATATATATATATATATATATATATATATATATATATATATATATATATATATAACTTTTTTTTTCATTTTCCACATTCCGAACTCAGTCTACATTTCCAATCTTCAACTAATTTCCACAGATACAAGACGCGAGAGGCAAAAATCATCAAAAGTTTCGTAATTTAGTCGAGCGTAGACGCGACAATTTCAAAATAAAAAAAACAAGCAAACAAGATGGAATTTTTCTCTTGGAAGTTTGGATGATGCCGTGTTGTTGGAACGATATTCTTTGTATACTATCCTGATTATTTCCTAGTCAATTTTCCATGGAGGAAGTTGAAAATATTTCATGAATAATTGGAATAGTATGATGAGTTTTATTATATTTAACTAAAGTGAGTTATACTTCAGGGAAATTGATGTTTAAATAAACATACAAAGTGCTATCACAATTTTTTGTTTAAATAAACATACACAGTGCCACATGTAAAGAATTCACGGGCGTAGCCAGGATTTAGTTTGGGGGGGGATTAGTTTGAAGTAAATAAAACAACAAAAATATACTTACATGACATTTAATATCTATATATTCATCGGAAAAATTACGAGATATTCATAAAGTTCTTAACTTTAAATGAAATGGTTAAATTAATTTCGTTCCTCTGCGCTAAATCTAAAACCATTAAAGAAGAAATCTTCGGCTTTTTCTTTTAAATATATCCACTACTTTATCTGCATGAATTTCTGTTCCATAGTGAATGTTCATGAGAGACAAACCATTAAGTCTGTTTTCACTTGTAGTGTTTCGTAAATAGTTTTTTAGTCTCCTTAGGCTCGAGAAAGACCTTTCTGGGGCAGCAGTGGATACAAAAATGGTATCCAAGGTTTGTCGAACAGTGTAAATATTAGGATAAAGGTTTTTATCGCACATATCTAGGCATTCCAAACTAAATTTCGGGGTAGGCGAGATACTTGTCATCACTGTTTTCCATAATTCAAGTTCTGCTTTAACCACTGATATGTTGCTTTCGAGAAGCAGTGACTAGTACATGGAAATTGCTTCTTCAATTTCAGAACTGGCAGTAAAATTTGAAAGTAGCACACCAGATAATGCTGATACTACTTTACGATGTTTGGTAAACCTTTCAACCAATTGTTGAATTGTATGATCAAGATATGGAATGAACAAATTAATTTTGTAATACGTGCATACATCCAATGCAGGAATGTTCGGTCTATTTCATTGTCTTCCAACGACGCGTGGCATTCGCACTATACCACCATTTTCCTCCAGTAAAACCTTTGCGTCTTCATAGAGATGAAGATATTCGACGTCAGTGTTGTTTCTCAGGAGTTGTAAGACATTACTAACATTATCTACATGTTTGAATGCCGTGATAAGATCGATGTCAATTGTCCGTAATTGTTTTGATAGCGACAATGTATAGCTCATAACTTTTTGAAGAATCACTAAACACATCACAAAATCCGAAGATCGAAGCGTACTTAGCAATTGGGCGGCTTGTTGCGATGTTTCCTTATTGTGATTAAATTGGAGTTCTTCGAGAGCATTAATCTTATCTGCATTATCTATTAATCTGAATCTTATAATAGCTTCATGTTTATGGACCCACCGTATTTCACACATTGTGAGCAAGCTTTTTTGGTTACCGACGGGTAGTAGCTCTTGAATTTTTTCTTTCAACAAAGCAGTGCGTTGAGCAGAATGTCGAAAGTAGGAACTAACAGACTGCACAATCCCAATGCAATTTCGAACATTTGCTAATGAACATGAATCAGCAATAGCAAGGTTGAGAGAGTGTGCACTACAGTGTACATAAAAAGCAAGAGGACATTCTTGGCGAACATAAGCTTGGGCACCGTACAAATACCCACTCATAGCAGCAGCCCCTTCGTAACCTTGACCAACCACATGAGAACATTCAAGTCCATGCTTTTTCAGAACTGTAATAATAAGACTTGCGAGACCGGATCCTGAAACATCGACCGTTGGAATGTACTCAAGGAACATCTCTTTAAGTATATGGTGTTTATTATCTGTAAAATCAACATATCAAAGACATAACGAGACTTCTACACGTCCGATGTCGGTGGTTTCGTCAGCCAGAGTTGCAAATAGTTTGGCTTTCTTTACTTCTTCAATTATTTTATGTTGAATTAATTCACCACAAATGTCAATTATATCGTGAGGGCTTGTGTACAGGGCATTCTTCTGTAAAGTATTCAAATGCTCAGCCAGATCTTTATGTCCAGACTCAGCCGCAAACCGCAACAGGGCTCTAAAATTACCATCATTCTGTAGTGGTTGTTCTGGTGATTCTGGTGTAATTTGTATGCACCCCGAATCGATTTTACCTCTCAAGGAGATGCCTTGTTTGCCGCAAAAAATTATTGCTTTTACGATAGGGGTTAGTTTCTTTCGATTCTCCTCTTGTTGTCTCTTTCTTTCAGAAGACAGCTGTTCAGTGACCGAAAAAGCCTGCGAAGACATTACTTTTAGAAAGTTATCTGCCAGTTCTGAATTTCGCTTGTGGTATCCCGATTTCGCATGAGCTTCAAATATTTCTAGGGCATTTTTCCACTTACAAAAAGGTTCGGTTACCAACTGGCCAATCCTTTGATGACAGCCTTTACCTTCAACAAGCGAACGACCCATTACCACGCAAATTCTGCAGTATTCTCCACTTTTATATTCCGAATATGACAACCAGGGGAATCTCTCCAACCATTTCAATTGAAAGCGCAAGTTTCGTTTTGTGGAAATAGGAAACTTATAATCTCTGGGTGGGTTCCATGGCGTTTTTAAAATTTGGACTTTAAAATATTCATCCAAGGTTTTTTTTTTGATTCGCGTAAAAACCAAGCCAACAACACCCCCCCCTCCCCCCCTCTTGGCTACGCCCATGAAAGAATGTATGTATGTTAATAATTGATTTAATTGTCTATCAATATTATCGTAAAGCAAATTAAAATAGCATCAACATCGGTAAACTGAAGATTTAAAAAGCCGATGTTGATGTATCTTATTTTCTAATTATTTCTACTAATTAAAATTTGAGACAGTAAAGGACTTAAAGGATTTCTCATTATCAAAGTGTCACTCGAAAAATGAAACGTATTATCAAATTCAGAATATAGAAACTCAGACTTCCTAATTTCAGATTTTTAAATTTTAAGATTTGGAATTATGAATTTATATTGCGCATCTAGACATTGAAAAATTGATTTCTCCACTACCATCATTTATGATTTTACGAGGGTTGTCTTTAAAGTAAGGTCTCCAAAGCGCTGGTGTCGCGAGGAACGCTTTAACGCAAGATCCAGCAGCACTGGCGTGTTGCTTCGTTTCCTGCCTACAAATCCCCACCACTCCGAGCTCTCTGCGACGCTCAGTATATATGTGGCAGCCGTTCGCGATGGAGCTTCCACTCACCGCTACCGCCAAATGTGAGTTACATTGTGTGATTCGTTTTTTGTGTATCAGGGGCACTACGCCTATAAAATTCATCATCAATTATGTGAAATGAATAGACAACAGAGTATGGACATCAAAGACGCGCGAAAATGGCACAGAGAATTTAAAAAATGGACGGCAATTGGTTTCGGACGAAACGATCAATCGGGTGACGATTCGGGAGCTATACGAATTGACAAGACGACTACTATTGATAAGATTTTGACACAGCATTTGCATTATCACAAGAATTTGTGGTGGGTCCCCAAAATGCTCACCGAAGATCACGAACCGCAACGGATCGAAGTGGCCCGCAAATTCCTTGGTTGCTAGGAACTTCTTATACTAAAGTAAAAATACCGAAAATCCCTCCAATTGTTCTACACGGTCAACACAATCACAAAGAAGTTGTAAGCGATATAAAAAAAATAACCAGCAGTGAATTTACCACAGTAGCCACAACTAAGTCGTTAAAGATCAATTTAACCTCTGACAATGATTATCGTGCTTTAGCTAAACATTATCTAGACAATAAAATTCAATTTCACACATATCAGGATCCAAAAACTAAACCACTAGCAGTAGCATTAAAAAATGTTCCTCTCTCTCTAACTACAGAGGATATTAAAGCACTTTTAAAACAATATGATTTGCCTATATTAAAAATTAATAGACTCTACTACAAAGACAGAACTCCAATGCCGGTAGTTATTGTCGAATTAACAGCAAATGAGAAAGCTGAAGAGATTTATAAAGTAAACAAACTGGAAAACTCTGTAATCACAGTTGAATCAAGAAGACTAGCCAAAAACATTCCTCAATGCCACCGGTGTCAACAGACAGGGCATACTAAAAATTACTGTAAGCGTGATCCAAAATGTGTTAAATGTGCAGGGGATCACTATTATACCGACTGTGCAAAAAAATAGCAGACCCGCCAACTTGTGTAAACTGTAACGCAAACCCCCCTACGTAACGCAAACTAACCCCGCAAACTATAAGGGATGCAGCTATTACCTCAAGAGTACTGGATTCAGAAGAACCCTAAGAATAAATCAACACTATACATCAACCCACAATACTTACACTCAGACACAGACAGCAACAGACACTCAGACAGCAACTTCAAGTAAAAAAAAAACCCCATGCAGAAACCCTAACACGCCCTTCACAAGAAAATCTCTCTCCATCATTCCTCAACAATATTCTCTCGACTCTCCTTGACCTTCTGAAACCGTACATCACACAAATTAAAAATTTTCTTTTAACAAACCTTTTCTCAATACTGTTAAATGGCCCATAATCAAAAACTAATTAACAATTATCAACAAACCTTCAACGGTCCTAAAATACTCAATTGGAATGCCAATGGAATTCAGGCTCAACGATCCATCTTTATAGCTTTCTTAGCCCGTCACAACATTGACATAGCCTGCATCAGCGAAACCCATCTTGCTAATAAAAAGAAATTGAAAATACCAGGTTATAAAATCTATCGAATCGATAGAGAAGCTAGGGTAGCCTCGGGCGGAGTCGCCATTTTAATCAAAAACAAAATATCTCACACACCAGTCGATATGCCAAAAGTTACAAGCTTAGAAATTGTATCAATCAGAGTAAACTTTCTCAATAGCACCAGCATCCAGTTATACACTGTCTACAAACAACCCAACAAAAAATTAATGGACAACGACTTAAAGGCAATTTTTAATACCACAGAGGCAACATTGTTAATTGGAGATCTTAACTCCAAAAATACTGTGTGGGGCTGTCGCCAAACCAACCCAAATGGGGTAAAGCTAAATGAAATTGCAGCAAAGTACAACCTGCAGGTACTCGCACCGGATGATCACACATATTACCCATACAGGAAAGATCACAAACCTGATATTTTGGACATAATCGTACAAAAAAATGTAAGAAAAGAACTACATCAAACAGTGCATATAGAGCTCGATTCAGATCATCTGCCAGTTATAATTACATTTCAAGCCGAACCTGTTAAAAATTCTCCTAAGGCAAAACTCATCAATGGCCAGGTAAACTGGGAACTCTTCAAGAACAGAATGGACTCCAAACTGGTACAAATACCTCTCACAACGAAAACAAATATCGATAAACAAGTTACACATATTACAACAACAATTCAAGAAAGCATACGCCTCTCAACAACGCCACCAAAAACAAGAAAAACATTTAAAAACAATACTCCTCCTACCTCTACAAATCAACTAATTAAGCAAAAGAATCGGGCCAGACGAGAATGGCAGAGAACAAGGGATCCTGCAACCAGAAATCTAGTTAATAACTTATCGCATCGCATTAAGCGAGAACTAGATACTCTTAGAATAATTGAATACCAAAAACGCATAAGTGATCTAGAGCCGCAAGATCCAGGATTGTGGAGATCTACTAAGAAAATCCTACGAAAATCGGAAGAAATCCCATCTCTTCTGGTTAATAATACATTACTACATAGCGATGAAGAGAAATGTACTGCTTTTGGTGACCACTTGGAAACACTGTTTGATCAACAGCATACACAACAGGCCTTTGCAAATTTGGTACAAAATGAAGTGAAAACCCATAGACCACTAGCTGGTGTAGACATCAAACCTACAGCGCCACAGGAGATAATGTCAGTAATTAAAACCCCATGGATTAAAAAAGCACCGGGCCATGACCAAATACCGAATTTAATACTCAAAAATGCAAGCAAAAAGCTGATTGCCCACCTAAGTTCGCTTTTTAACTCTTGTCTAAAATTGGGATATTTTCCACAAACATGGAAGCACTCATACATTTTGCTTTGCCCAAAGCCAGGAAAAGATCACAAACTTATTTCAAGTTATAGGCCAATAAGCCTCCTATCTACAATGGCTAAACTCTTTGAAAAAATTATATACGACAGATTAAACCGAGCGATTGTCAACGAGAACATAATTCCAGCCTTCCAATTTGGTTTCAAACAAGGGCATTCTACGTGTCATCAACTCCAACGCTTAACAGAAACTATAGAAGAGGGGTTTGAGAACAAGGCGTACACTCTAACCATATTCTTAGATTTGGCCCAAACCTTTGATAGTGTATGGCATGACGGACTAAAACATAAAATAACATCGGCTAAGATTCCAGAATATTTAAAAGCCATCCTTTTTCCATATATAAACGACAGATCCTTCCAAACATCCATACACAACGCAACATCAACTATTAGAAAAATTAAAACCGGCGTGCCACAGGGGAGTATACTTGGCCCAATTCTTTTTAACCTATATACACACGACATACCAGAAACAGAAGCCTCTCTTCTAATGCTTGCAGATAACACAGCTATTCTAATCAAAGAACAGAATCTTGAACTAGGGGTAACCAAACTTCAAAAAGCTACAAATACCATTGTAAAATGGCTCAATAAATGGAATTTAAAAATCAATACAGAAAAGTGCGCAGCAAAAATTTTTACTTTAAGGAGAATCAATAACCCTCCGATTATTCACATAAATCAACACCCAGTCGCTTGGAAAACAAACGAAGAATATGTTAAATATCTGGGTGTACACCTGGATACCAGATTAACGTGGAGAATATACATAATTCGCAAACTCAACGAAGGGTATGCCAGACTCTCTCGACTCTACCCGCTTATCAATAGGAGATCCTCATTAAAAACAGAATGTACCTTATTGCTATACAAATCACTAATTCGGCCTTTAATCCTTTATGCATGCGTTATCTGGGGCAACGCATCGCCTACCAATGTACATAAAATGCAGGTTCTTCAAAACAAAATATTACGAATAGCTGTGAATGCCGAATGGTACGTAACTAATCGACAACTGCACCAAGAACTCGGTCTACTAACAGTGTCAGAGTATATTAAAAAACGAACGATCATCTTTCATCAGAGGCTAGAGCAATCTCCCAGCACTGAACATTATCTACTAGGACACAGAAACATACATACAAGACTGAAGAGGAAACTACCTCAAGATATGTATTTAGAATAGATTTGTGATGTTAATGTTAAAACTTTCATTACAACACAGTCTTGTAGAACAATTGTAATTGTTGAGCAGACATTTCCATAAATAAAAAAAAAAATTCTTCAATAGATTCTTTTGTAGACATTTCTAGTTTACGTAATTTTTCATCAAACCCGCTATTGTTAAAATTCGCTTCTAACTAATATATTCTGACTAATATATTCGAAACTCAATCTATCCAAAAATTTTTGTCCATCTCCTCAATTTTCGTTGTGAGGTTATGTTGTTGAATATTATTATCGATGTTCGCAAATATTCATAGTTTTACACTAGACAACCGTCTAGTGTAAATTAATAAAAAAACTATTACAGCAACACTTCGAACTTTGATATCAAGTTAGACACAGGTCACACACTACTCTTCGGCCGCCATCTTTCTGATATATTTATTTGTAATTATTTATATGTATTAATTATTTATTTGTATTTGTATGTATTTATAATTAATTTGTAATTTATATATTATTTGTAACTTATAAGTATTTATCTGAAATATTTATTTGTAAGTTTTAATTGTGGAAAAAAACATTGTTGCAAGTTTGCAATCGAGTATTCGTGACTCTCAGAAGTCTTAAAAAATTACTTCACTTTCATACAAAACATTTTAGATATCTCCAAAAGGTTAACCGTATAATACAGTATAAGTTAAGCTAAGAATTACATGTATCGCCGAACAACATGCTGTTTATACATAAAACTTAAACTGTCGTATATTCTGGGCCATTAATATCCTTTCGCATCTCCTCCGGCTCACGTGTTCCGCCATCAGCGCAGCCATAGCTCTTGTCTCCGGCCCTAAACCACCCTACCAGCCGCTGCCAGCGTATATCTCAAATAGTTTCGTATCGTATTATCACTCGAACATCAACGCCGGTGATAAATACATCAACATTTAACGGTCTCGGGGGTCTTGACTTGATGTACTACGCACCCTATGGCGGGGGATTTAAATAATAAATGCGGGAGCTTCGGATGGGCGGAACTTGGTGCCAGCACGATGGGGTGAGCCTCAAGATTCGGGACCTTCCTCGAAGAGACCGGAGAAATCCGCACGGTTGTTTCTTGGGAATTAACAGGGACGTTTTAACATTTTAATTGTTTCCACGAAAATTAAAAGTCAAGTGAAAGTTTATACTGATTTTTAGTCACTTGAATTCTGACGAAATCTAAAAAATGTGCCAGAATGTTGGTCACATATTTTTTAATTAACTCCATGAATATTTTATAATCTATTCTTTTCCAGAACAAATAAATCGTATGTAAATCATATTCATTATTTCCTTTTCTTTTAGTTATTTATGCTCTTTGCAATTTACCTAAATTGAACTGACAATCAGATTGAATCATCTCCTAATGATGCTAACATAATTATTGAAACGCGCGTTGGGTAATTAAAAACAAGTCTTATATATGACCATTAGATCTATATAAACATATAGAGATATAAACATATATGACCATTAGATCTCCTCATCACAAGAAAACCTTCCAAAATACTCAAACACACAAAATATAGAAAGTCAACTCACTACCATAACCTCCACGTCCCATCATCACCCTTCTCAAATCGAAGCAGTAGCAAACACCTAATTTCCAGAGCCATCCATCTGACACTACCAGATACATTAACAAGACTGGACAGTACCAGATAACAAAAATTTCTACAGCTCTTAGAGAAAATGAATATTCAGAAAACTGCATCGGGAAAGTCATTCACCGTCAGGAATCCCAAACACAAAGGAGAGTTGAGAATCAAACACCAAATACGCCAAAGGTCCTGCTACCATACATAAAGGGAATCACTGGACATAATGGGAATGCTATTAAGAAAACCCAAGATCAGGATAGTCTACAAGCAGTACAAAA
Organism: Cosmopolites sordidus; assembly: GCA_031761425.1. Taxonomy (NCBI): domain Eukaryota; kingdom Metazoa; phylum Arthropoda; class Insecta; order Coleoptera; family Curculionidae; genus Cosmopolites; species Cosmopolites sordidus. Next base: position 975,453 of record JARFXV010000009.1, read on the forward strand.
CTGTCGGAAAATTCCTTAAAAACTCCAAAGACGAAGAGCACTAGAAAATCATAGGATATATAGCATATCATGTACCGACTGCAACGGAACTTACAAGGGGTATTTTTTGTGAATGAAAGTGAAAATGACGCGTTATCGTTTTTGACTCGATACAGTCAGAAAGGAGATGAATTGTTAGATCACATGGTTACGGGAGATGAGACTTGGTTGTCTCATATGACTCCTGAGTCTAAGCAACACTCAATGAAATTGGGACACACATCGTCGCCAACCACAGTGGAAACCAAACAATTTCAGCACGAAATATCATGAGAACCGTCTCTTGGAATGGGAAAGGGATTTTTTTAGTGAATTTTATGCCGAGAGGCACAACAATCAATTCCGATACGCATTGTGTCACCTTGAGAACACTCCAGCATGCTATACAAAACAAACAAAGTGGTCTACTCTCTTCTGGTGTGATGTTGCTCCATGACAATGCAAGGTCACATGTTTCTTCACATACAAAGATCTCATCAGGTCTTTTGAATTGGAAGAACTGGATCATCTATCAAATATCAAGTGCCACTTGCCATACCGCTCGTGAAACTCTGACGGTCTTGCACGAGTTTTTTCCTGATTGTGTCATCCTCCGTTTTGGGGACCACAATTGGCCACCACAATCATGCGATTTAACACCTATGGACTTTTTATGTGGGGTTTTCTGAAGTCTCAGATTTACGCCAAAATACCGACGACCACTCAAGCACTGAAGACCGAAATTGAACGCTGTATTAACAAAATATCGCCACATTTATTTAAAACCGTTATTGTAAATTTTGCTAGAAGAGTTTTACATCAACAACACATACATTTACTGAATGTAGTAATCCATACACAATATTCAAATGTCTATATTAAAAAATCTATAAATATTTCAATACTCTTGCGCTCTTATAGTAACCCCCTTTATATCAATACGACCTTCACATCCTTCTCCATTTGTTTTATTGACTGTTTAATAAATTGAGAGACATATAAAAAATATATTGTTTCATTATAATTAGGATCACTTAACTATAATAAATGGCATTAAAAACAAAACAGAAAAAAAACTCACCTTCTATGCCTGGTGTGAAATTAATTCTCGCACAATCTGAAACAGAAAACAGAATTAATTAAACCGTCGCTAATTTGGAAAAGATAAGAAATTTTTTATTTGTCCGAATGAGCGAGAATGCCCCGGTGCATAATTTCAAATGATTGATATCCCTGAACTATTCTCCCAGGCGGAATCGCACTCCGTCTTCAGGTGAACGTTACAGCCGAGCGGAGAGCTCCAGAATCGCGAACGTTGAGGGAAATTAATATTTTAATTAAAAGTAAACAACTGACAAGTTGAAAGACGTCAAAAGGAGATGAAGTTGTGTCAATGGGTGCGATAGAAATTTGAGTTTTAGATGAGAATTGTGGAATAATTGTGAATAATTAACAGATAAATTCTACGATTTTGTTGATCATTTCAACAAAACTATTTAAATAAAAAAACTATTGAAACAGTATAGAAGCTGAAAACTGTATATTTCCTTAATAAAACGAGACCTCCATCATTAGAATCGATCAACAGATTGTCAAGTTACAGAGCTTAGAGTGACAGTACCTTTTGTCACCTCCTCACAAAAACAAGGTGGAACAAAGAGCTAATATTAAATTTTGTTGCAGTGTGGGTTAAACTTGTACAGAAACATTTCTATCGATGAGAAAAGTTTAAGGTGATGATGGTTTGTAATGTGCAGGTGTTCGAGTGGTATAAGCGACTCCAGGACTGTCGTGATGCTTTAGAATATGATCCAAAGGGAGGCCGGTCAAAAAACAAAAATCGCAGTGTATTGGACAAAAAGTACGTGAAATAATCGCCTACGATGCAGATTCGGTGACAAATTGACTCAAAATTATTCGCTGTCTAGTTTTTTAGAAAAATAATATGAAAAATGATTTTTTCAACCGTCCTTGTTCACAGTTTATTCTACCATAAGAGGGTAGAATTATTAACGCTATGGATTTTTCTATTTTTAACACGTTTTTATTAGCTTATATAACGAAATATTTGAACGTCCTTTTTATCCACTTCAAAACGTTAGACTAAATTGAAACTTTGCACACTTATCAAGGACCGATGACAATACAATAATTTAATAAGTTCGTCCCATTATCCTGAACAGGATCGTCAGGATCAAGGATTTGCTTTCGGAGAGAGAGCCTGAGACACGGTTCTCACACCCAAGGAAAACAGTATGCGCGTAAATTACTCACTCCCGCCACGGGTAGGTAATGAAAAAAATTAAATAATAGTTTAAAAAAACTAAAAAACCTTTTTATAATAGATCGAACTAAAAAATAAATAAATTATTGTTTAAAAAAACTAAAAAACACGCTTTAATGGTAATCAAACTAAAAAGTAAAACATATTTTTTATTATTCACGTATTGGCCCTGGTGGACCACGAGAAGTACAATTAGAGGCGTTTGTTGTTGTTAGCCTTCCTTTGAGCCCATACTAATTTCATTCTTTCGCTATGAGCTTTTTTCCTTTCGTCAGACCAAGTTGTTCCAGTCTTCCTACATTTTTCTCTCTGGCCAACATCCCAAACGTTAACCTTGTATCTGAAACAGCCTCTATCCTGAATTTCACTTTGTGTAATATTTGCTGATCTTAGGTCAACTTTAATTGCAACAATCCATTTAATTATTTCTACTTTAGTTCTACTCCTATTTTCATAAATTAAAAGATAGAAATTTAATAAAATATTGTACTTTTTTATATAGCGTTTGTGTTATGTAAAAGGTTTTCTTATAACCCCGAAATAAACTAATGTACCATCACAAATGAAAAAAAAAGTTCCAGGCTCAAACCTTGGAATGGCCTCCCAGGCCCATGTTTAAAATGTAATGAAACCCAAATGTCGGGTGCCACAGCGATTAAAGTATTAATTTTGGAATGTTCTTATTGCTTGTAGATAGTTTTACAGTGAAGATGAACAAACAAGAGGCTTTAACAGATATCACAGTGTAACGACCACATAATGTAACTGACTATTCTCAAAAAATGTATAATAAAAAATCACTCAATTTTAAATTACAATCTTTCCTTTTTCGTTAATTTCCCAGGCTTTCTTGTGATAGCTCAGACTTATGCTAATAAAAAAAAATCTGATTGAAAACAGACAAAAAGTATAATTTTAATTTGAACAGTAGATTTTTTTGTTCTCGTGGCCTGTACAGATGTAAAAAAAGATCGAAAAAGAAAAACATAATAAATTGTGTTCGTAAGAATATATATTCTTGCGAATGTCTTATATAAGGGGATACGGTTGAATATCGCTCTGGATATTTTATAAAAATCATGTTCAGTGATATGAAATGAAAAAGGCCATGTCGGCGAAAAACACTGCGAAGAAAAAAGAAATAAGAAAATCTCTGTTAACGAATGTGACTGATTTTTGTATTATTTATTCTTGTTTTCAGCCAAACGATTTCTTTGTATTTTTTGTACAATCGCTTATACAATATTCGGTAACATTAGTACCGGTAGTAATTATTACAGGGTATAAGGAAAAGTACTTTTGGAAATTTAATGATGTGTTTTTAATGTTTGGTCATTTCAATGATATGTGCAATTATCGTATAAAAAGACAAAAAATAAATTATAAGACGAACAAACAAGAGGCTTTAACAGATATTACAGTGTAACGACCACATGATGTAACTAACTATTCTCAAAAAATGTTTAATAAAAAATCACTCAATTTTAAATTACAATCTTTCCTTTTTCGTTAATTTCCCAGGCTTTCTTGTGATTGCTCAGACTTATGCTAATAAAAAAAAATCTGATTGAAAACAGACAAAAAGTATCATTTTAATTTGAACAGTAGATTTTTTTTGTTCTCGTGACCTGTACAGATGTAAAAAAAGAGGGAAAAAGAAAAACATAATAAATTAAGTTCGTAAGAATATATATTCTTGCGAATGGGGGATACGGTTGAATATCGCTCTGGATATTTTATAAAAATCATGTTCAGTGATATGAAATGAAAAAGGCCATTTCGGCGAAAAACACTGCGAAGAAAAAAGAAATAAGAAAATCTCTGTTAACGAATGTGACTGATTTTTGTATTATTTATTCTTGTTTTCAGCCAAACGATTTCTTTGTATTTTTTGTACAATCGCTTATACAATATTCGGTAACATTAGTACCGGTAGTAATTATTACAGAGTGTAAGGAAAAGTACTTTTGGAAATTTAGTGATGTGTTTTTAATGTTTTGTCATTTCAATGATATGTGCAATTATCGTATAAAAAGACAAAAAATAAATTATAAGACGAACAAACAAGAGGCTTTAACAGATATTACAGTGTAACGACCACATGATGTAACTAACTATTCTCAAAAAATGTTTAATAAAAAATCACTCAATTTTAAATTACAATCTTTCCTTTTTCGTTAATTTCCCAGGCTTTCTTGTGATTGCTCAGACTTATGCTAATAAAAAAAAATCTGATTGAAAACAGACAAAAAGTATCATTTTAATTTGAACAGTAGATTTTTTTGTTCTCGTGACCTGTACAGATGTAAAAAAAGAGCGAAAAAGAAAAACATAATAAATTAAGTTCGTAAGAATATATATTCTTGCGAATGGGGGATACGGTTGAATATCGCTCTGGATATTTTATAAAAATCATGTTCAGTGATATGAAATGAAAAAGGCCATTTCGGCGAAAAACACTGCGAAGAAAAAAGAAATAAGAAAATCTCTGTTAACGAATGTGACTGATTTTTGTATTATTTATTCTTGTTTTCAGCCAAACGATTTCTTTGTATTTTTTGTACAATCGCTTATACAATATTCGGTAACATTAGTACCGGTAGTAATTATTACAGAGTGTAAGGAAAAGTACTTTTGGAAATTTAGTGATGTGTTTTTAATGTTTTGTCATTTCAATGATATGTGCAATTATCGTATAAAAAGACAAAAAATACATTATAAGACGAACAAACAAGAGGCTTTAACAGATATTACAGTGTAACGACCACATGATGTAACTAACTATTCTCAAAAAATGTTTAATAAAAAATCACTCAATGTTAAATTACAATCTTTCCTTTTTCGTTAATTTCCCAGGCCTTCTTGTGATTGCTCAGACTTATGCTAATAAAAAAAAATCTGATTGAAAACAGACAAAAAGTATCATTTTAATTTGAACAGTAGATTTTTTTGTTCTCGTGACCTGTACAGATGTAAAAAAAGAGCGAAAAAGAAAAACATAATAAATTAAGTTCGTAAGAATATATATTCTTGCGAATGGGGGATACGGTTGAATATCGCTCTGGATATTTTATAAAAATCATGTTCAGTGATATGAAATGAAAAAGGCCATTTCGGCGAAAAACACTGCGAAGAAAAAAGAAATAAGAAAATCTCTGTTAACGAATGTGACTGATTTTTGTATTATTTATTCTTGTTTTCAGCCAAACGATTTCTTTGTATTTTTTGTACAATCGCTTATACAATATTCGGTAACATTAGTACCGGTAGTAATTATTACAGAGTGTAAGGAAAAGTACTTTTGGAAATTTAGTGATGTGTTTTTAATGTTTTGTCATTTCAATGATATGTGCAATTATCGTATAAAAAGACAAAAAATACATTATAAGACGAACAAACAAGAGGCTTTAACAGATATTACAGTGTAACGACCACATGATGTAACTAACTATTCTCAAAAAATGTTTAATAAAAAATCACTCAATGTTAAATTACAATCTTTCCTTTTTCGTTAATTTCCCAGGCCTTCTTGTGATTGCTCAGACTTATGCTAATAAAAAAAAATCTGATTGAAAACAGACAAAAAGTATCATTTTAATTTGAACAGTAGTTTTTTTTGTTCTCGTGGCCTGTACAGATGTAAAAAAAGAGGGAAAAAGAAAAACATAATAAATTAAGTTCGTAAGAATATATATTCTTGCGAATGTCTTATATAAGGGGATACGGTTGAATATCGCTCTGGATATTTTATAAAAATCGTGTTCAGTGATATGAAATGAAAAAGGCCATTTCGGCGAAAAACACTGCGAAGAAAAAAGAAATAAGAAAATCTCTGTTAACGAATGTGACTGATTTTTGTATTATTTATTCTTGTTTTCAGCCAAACGATTTCTTTGTATTTTTTGTACAATCGTTTATACAATATTCAGTAATATTATATAGTAATTTAGTTAGCTTGGTTAAGGTAAACCTGTCTAATTGATACATTGCTGCAATTTCAAATGAGGTACAAGATTTGATCAATAACGGCTTTGTTATTGATATATCGATAACAATGCCATTTGGGAAACTAATGTGTTAGTGGCGATGTTCCTTCTCCCCAATAAATAATAATTTATCAACCACAGGGTGTAAGGAAAAGTACTTTCGGAAATTTAGTGATATGTCTTTACTATTTTATTATTCTAATGATATGTGAAATTATCGTATCAGAAGACAAAAAATAAATTATAAGACGTACAAACAAGAGGCTTTAACATATATTACAGTGTAACGACAACAATTTTAAATTACAATCTTTCCTTTTTCGTAATTTCCCAGGCTTTCTTGTGATTGCTCAGACTTATGCTAATAAAAAAAAGTATGATTGAAAACAAAACGAAAAGTATAATTTTAATTTGAATGGTAGATTTTTTTATTCTCGGGACCTGTACAGATGTAAAAAAAGAGCGAAAAAGAAAAACATAATAAATTGTGTTCGTAAGAATATATATTCTTGCGAATGTATTATATAAGGGGATACGGTTGAATATCGCTCTGGATATTTTATAAAAATCGTGTTCAGTGATATGAAATGAAATAGGTCATTAGGATGAAAAACACTGCTAAGAAAAAAGAAATAAGAAAATCTCTGTTAACGAATGTGATTGATTTTTTGTATTATTTATTCATATTTTTAGCCAAATAATTTCTTTGTATTTTTTTATACTATCCTTTATACAATATTCGGTAATATTACATATTAATTTAGTTAGCTTGATTAAGGTAAATCTGTCTAATTGATACATTATTGCAATTTCACACGAGGTACAAGATTTGATCAATAACGGCTTTGTTATTGATATATCGATAACAATGCCAATTGGGAACAAACTAATGTGTTAGTGGTGATGTTCCTTCTTCCTTATAAATAATAATTTAACAACTACAGGATATGAGGCAAAGTACTTTCGTAAATTTACCATAACAAACAATTCTTCCCATCATTTTAAAGAAAAATGTTCTTTACAATAAGAGTCAAAAACCTAATGCTTTCCGAAAAAAAAAATTGCAAAATTATTAAATCACCATCTATAAACTATGATAAAAATTAAAGCATTGTTCAAGTAATTATGTGCAAAAGCATATTTGGCAAATATTAATTCGTTTTTACTTAATACATAAACTATGAATATCACGGGCGTAGCCAAGGGGGGGGGGGGGGGGTTCAAACCCCCCCACCCCCCGAAATAAGACAAATATTACCTAATATTATACCAAAAAAATACGAGGAGTGAAGAGAGTGAAATTATTACATTTGAATTGAATATATATATATATATATATATATATATATATATATATATATATATATATATATATATATATATATACAAACTAGTGGACGTTGCGCACAGTAACGCCATCTCTTGTCGAGTGGTCAAACTATTTTGTATCGTATGGAAACTTTGCGTTGTTTCTCGATTATTCGCCACGCCTCTCGGTCGCAATGAGCGGAGCTTTGTGGAAGTTTGAGGTAGTTTCTGGACAGCTACTCCTGGGCTGCTATATAAGTGGCGCGTGACCGCGCTTATGGCAGTATTGTTCCATGCGAACTCGAAGCGAATTTAAGTGAAAAGTGGTGAATGAATAGTGAAGAGAATTAAGTGTACCGTGTAAGTGAGTAATTTTAGTGCAGTGTTATTCGGTGACCTTTTTAAAGATAAATACGTGAATCATTATTACTGTCGAAAAATGGAGGGGAAAAAAAGGAACGGTGATAAACTTAAAGGTATGGACTAGTGGAAAAAGTGGTGTAGTCAAGGGGTTTCTAATAAAGAAACAAATTTGGATTTAGCTATCAAAGCTTCAGCTACCTTGCATGCTGATAAGAAGACTGTGATGACAGGCGGGCCCTCGACCTCGACCTCAATCACAATACCGAATGTCGAAATCGATGCCATGTCGCTGGTGCCCTGTTCGATTCCTTCAACTGCCGAATCTACATCTAGTCTGCAACGGGCCAGCTTGCCTGTTACCTCATCTTTTACAACTGTAGCTAAGTTGGATGCTGGTTTTTACGCGAATCAAGAAAAAGTCTTGGATGAATATTTTAAAGTCCAAATTTTAAAAACGCCATGGAACCCACCCAGAGATTATAAGTTTCCTATTTCCACAAAACGAAACTTGCGCCTTCAATTGAAATGGTTGGAGAGATTCCCCTGGTTGTCATATTCGGAATATAAAAGTGGAGCATATTGCAGAGTTTGCGTGGTAATGGGACGTTCGCTTGATGAAGGTAAAGGCAGTCATCAAAGGATCGGCCAGTTGGTAACCGAACCTTTTTTGTAAGTGGAAAAATGCCCTAGAAATATATGAAGCTCATACGAAATCGGGATACCACAAGCGAAATTCAGAACTGGCAGATAACTTTCTAAAAGTAATGTCTTCGCAGGCTTTTTCGGTCACTGAACAGCTGTCTTCTGAAGGAAAGAGACAACAAGAGGAGAATCGAAAGAAACTAACCCCAATCGTAAAAGCAATACTTTTTTGCGGCAAACAAGGCATCTCCTTGAGAGGTAAAATCAATTCGGGGCGCATACAATTTACACCAGGATCACCAGAACCTGAACAACCACTACAGAATGATGATAGTTTTAGAGCCCTGTTGAGGTTTGCGGCTGAGTCTGGAGATAAAGATCTGGCTGAGCATTTGAATAATTCACAGAAGAATGCCCTGTGCACAAGCCCTCAGATCCAAAACGAAATAATTGACATTTGTGGTGAATTAATTCAACATTAAATAATTGAAGAAGTAAAGAAAGCCAAACTATTTGCGATTCTGGCTAACGAAACCACCGACATCGGACGTGTAGAACAAGTCTCGTTATGTCTTCGATATGTTGATTTTACAGATAATAAACACCATATACTTAAAGAGATGTTCGTTGAGTACATTCCAACGGTCGATGTTTCAGGATCCGGTCTCGCAAATCTTATTATTACAGTTCTGAAAAAGCATGGACTTGAATGTTCTCATGTGGTTGGTCAAGGTTACGAAGGGGCTGCAGCTATGAGTGGGTATTTGCACGGTGCCCAAGCTTATGTTCGCCAAGAATGTCCTCTTGCTCTTTATGTACACTGTAGTGCACACTCTCTCAACCTTGCTATTGCTGATTCATGTTCAAAATTGTTCGAAATTGCATTGGGATTGTGCAGTCTGTTGGTTCCTACTCTCGACATTCTGCTCAACGCACTGCTTTGTTGAAAGAAAAAATTCAAGAGCTACTACCCGTCGGTAACCAAAAAAGCTTGCTCACAATGTGTGAAATACGGTGGGTCCACAAACATGAAGCTATTATAAGATTCAGGGAAATTTATTCAGCGATTGTGAATGCTCTCCAAGAACTCCAATTTAATCACAATAAGGAAACATCAATTGCACAACAATTGCTAAGTACGCTTCGATCTTCGGATTTTGTGATGTGTTTAGTGATTCTTCAAAAAGTTATGAGCTATACAGTGTCGCTACCAAAGAATTACAGACAATTGACATCGATCTTATCACGGCATTCAAACATGTAGATGATGTTAGAAGAGAAACAACACTGACGTCGAATATCTTCATCTCTATGAAGACGCAAAGGTTTTACTGGAATAAAATGGTGGTATACTGCGAATCACACGTCGTCGGAAGACAATTAAATAGACCGAACATTCCTGCATTGGATGTATGCACATATTACAAAATTAATTTTTTCATTCCGTTTCTTGATCATACAATTCAACAATTGGTTGAAAGGTTTACCAAACATCGTAAAGTAGTATCAGCATTATCTGGTGTGCTACCTTCAAATTTTACTGCCAGTTCTGAAATTGAAGAAGCACTTTCGATGTACTCGTCACTGCTTCCCGAAAGCAACGTATCAATGGTTAAAGCAGAACTTGAAGTATGGAAAACAGTGATGACAAGTATCTCGCCTACCCCGAAATCTAGTTTGGAATGCCTAGATATGTGCGATAAAAACCTTAACCTAATATTTACACATTACTGCAAATCTTGGCTACCATTCCTGTATCCACTGCTACCCCAGAAAGGTCTTTCTCGAGAAACCTAAGGAGACTGAAAAACTATTTACGAAACACTACAAGTGAAAACAGACTTAATGATTTGGCTCTCATGAACATTCACTATGGAACAGAAATTCATGCAGATGAAGTAGTGGATATATTTAAAAGAAAAAGCCGAAGATTTATTCTTTAATGGTTTTAGATTTAGCGCAGAGGAACGAAATTAATTTAATCACTTCATTTCAAGTTAAGAACGTTATAAATGTCGTAATTTTTCCGATGAATATATCGATATTAAATTTCTGATAAGAAGACTGTGATGACAGGCGGGCCCTCGACCTCGACCTCAATCACAATACCGAATGTCGAAATCGATGCCATGTCGCTGGTGCCCTGTTCGATTCCTTCAACTGCCGAATCTACATCTAGTCTGCAACGGGCCAGCTTGCCTGTTACCTCATCTTTTACAACTGTAGCTAAGTTGGATGCTGGTTTTTACGCGAATCAAGAAAAAGTCTTGGATGAATATTTTAAAGTCCAAATTTTAAAAACGCCATGGAACCCACCCAGAGATTATAAGTTTCCTATTTCCACAAAACGAAACTTGCGCCTTCAATTGAAATGGTTGGAGAGATTCCCCTGGTTGTCATATTCGGAATATAAAAGTGGAGCATATTGCAGAGTTTGCGTGGTAATGGGACGTTCGCTTGATGAAGGTAAAGGCAGTCATCAAAGGATCGGCCAGTTGGTAACCGAACCTTTTTTGTAAGTGGAAAAATGCCCTAGAAATATATGAAGCTCATACGAAATCGGGATACCACAAGCGAAATTCAGAACTGGCAGATAACTTTCTAAAAGTAATGTCTTCGCAGGCTTTTTCGGTCACTGAACAGCTGTCTTCTGAAGGAAAGAGACAACAAGAGGAGAATCGAAAGAAACTAACCCCAATCGTAAAAGCAATACTTTTTTGCGGCAAACAAGGCATCTCCTTGAGAGGTAAAATCAATTCGGGGCGCATACAATTTACACCAGGATCACCAGAACCTGAACAACCACTACAGAATGATGATAGTTTTAGAGCCCTGTTGAGGTTTGCGGCTGAGTCTGGAGATAAAGATCTGGCTGAGCATTTGAATAATTCACAGAAGAATGCCCTGTGCACAAGCCCTCAGATCCAAAACGAAATAATTGACATTTGTGGTGAATTAATTCAACATTAAATAATTGAAGAAGTAAAGAAAGCCAAACTATTTGCGATTCTGGCTAACGAAACCACCGACATCGGACGTGTAGAACAAGTCTCGTTATGTCTTCGATATGTTGATTTTACAGATAATAAACACCATATACTTAAAGAGATGTTCGTTGAGTACATTCCAACGGTCGATGTTTCAGGATCCGGTCTCGCAAATCTTATTATTACAGTTCTGAAAAAGCATGGACTTGAATGTTCTCATGTGGTTGGTCAAGGTTACGAAGGGGCTGCAGCTATGAGTGGGTATTTGCACGGTGCCCAAGCTTATGTTCGCCAAGAATGTCCTCTTGCTCTTTATGTACACTGTAGTGCACACTCTCTCAACCTTGCTATTGCTGATTCATGTTCAAAATTGTTCGAAATTGCATTGGGATTGTGCAGTCTGTTGGTTCCTACTCTCGACATTCTGCTCAACGCACTGCTTTGTTGAAAGAAAAAATTCAAGAGCTACTACCCGTCGGTAACCAAAAAAGCTTGCTCACAATGTGTGAAATACGGTGGGTCCACAAACATGAAGCTATTATAAGATTCAGGGAAATTTATTCAGCGATTGTGAATGCTCTCCAAGAACTCCAATTTAATCACAATAAGGAAACATCAATTGCACAACAATTGCTAAGTACGCTTCGATCTTCGGATTTTGTGATGTGTTTAGTGATTCTTCAAAAAGTTATGAGCTATACAGTGTCGCTACCAAAGAATTACAGACAATTGACATCGATCTTATCACGGCATTCAAACATGTAGATGATGTTAGAAGAGAAACAACACTGACGTCGAATATCTTCATCTCTATGAAGACGCAAAGGTTTTACTGGAATAAAATGGTGGTATACTGCGAATCACACGTCGTCGGAAGACAATTAAATAGACCGAACATTCCTGCATTGGATGTATGCACATATTACAAAATTAATTTTTTCATTCCGTTTCTTGATCATACAATTCAACAATTGGTTGAAAGGTTTACCAAACATCGTAAAGTAGTATCAGCATTATCTGGTGTGCTACCTTCAAATTTTACTGCCAGTTCTGAAATTGAAGAAGCACTTTCGATGTACTCGTCACTGCTTCCCGAAAGCAACGTATCAATGGTTAAAGCAGAACTTGAAGTATGGAAAACAGTGATGACAAGTATCTCGCCTACCCCGAAATCTAGTTTGGAATGCCTAGATATGTGCGATAAAAACCTTAACCTAATATTTACACATTACTGCAAATCTTGGCTACCATTCCTGTATCCACTGCTACCCCAGAAAGGTCTTTCTCGAGAAACCTAAGGAGACTGAAAAACTATTTACGAAACACTACAAGTGAAAACAGACTTAATGATTTGGCTCTCATGAACATTCACTATGGAACAGAAATTCATGCAGATGAAGTAGTGGATATATTTAAAAGAAAAAGCCGAAGATTTATTCTTTAATGGTTTTAGATTTAGCGCAGAGGAACGAAATTAATTTAATCACTTCATTTCAAGTTAAGAACGTTATAAATGTCGTAATTTTTCCGATGAATATATCGATATTAAATTTCATGTAAGTATATTTTTGTTGTTTTATTTGCTTCAAACTAAACCCCCCCAAAACTAAATCCTGGCTACGCCCGTGAGGAATATACTAATTTTTAACAATATATACTAATTTCATTCAAGATATTCAAAAATATCTTCTGTATGCGATTATCACGATATGCTTCGTATTTATGAAAAAGCTCTTAAAAATTCCGAAAGGAAATGAAAAATTCCAAAGCGTATTTGGGGCTAAGCGTATGGAATGTTACAAGAAAAGTTGAAAAATATATTAAATAAAATGTATTTTATGAATATTTAACATTCTTCTGAAATAAAGGTTATTATTATTATTACTATAATTATTTATGGGTAGCGATCTCCAGAAATACCACTGACACCAGTTTAGCAAACATTTGTTCAAGTTTCTCAAAGATTTTTGAATATTGGTAGAGTGATTCCAAATTTCGAGAATATGGGAGGCGGCGAGAAATCGATCGTGAAGTCGAATAACAAATTTTACATCTGCTTGAAGAGGATTCTACCAAAAGTACTCGTAATCTTGGGCGACAAGTTGGTGTTTCATATTGCATTGTACACAGGATATTAAATGAGCATGTACACTACCCTTATCATATACAAAGGGCACAAATTCTCTTATCCACTGATTTTCCACCCAGGCAAAAATATTGTAAATGGTTAATTATTTACAACTACAATTAAAATTTTTTATCAACCGACGAAACTTCTTTCGCTAGAAATGTGATCGACATTTTTAACAGTAAATTTAATAAAACAATTAATCATGTGTTTCCCAATGTGACGTGAATCTTTCAACATATGTTACAATGTGAAAAATTAGTGCTAGTAATTTGTTGCGTTCACAAATTCTTGATCGCTACTGGTATGTTTGTTTCGGGCGAAATTTTAAATGAAGGAGCTCCTGTATCGTTAGGACGAGGACAAGACAGTCTAACGCCAAATTTCCAAGTGAGCGGACCTTTTCGCGCCTTACCCTTCCGACAAAGGTATATAGATTGGCTGGCCAAGCCATGCTTAGACTTTTTTTTGATATTCTTGTAGAGGTTTTTACGACCCGGGCATTAGAAAATCCAGTGAACCAGAGACCAGGCCATTAAAGAACCAATTATTTTGGATCGCGACAATTGCCAAAACTATACCCTTTTTGAGGCCACTTTGCACAATAACCGGTCAGTCAGATTCCAGACTATTTGGGAACCCCCGCATAAGAGCACCGAATTACCCATAGGCGTACTCATGGTTATTTGGATACCCCAGTACTGGATAGGTAAGCGGGACAATCGAGAAATAAGGCCAGATTCTTAAATTTTTATTATATTTTCGTATAGAGATAAAGATCCACGTTTCTGTTTTTAAATTACCTACTTTTCTGACTACCGTCAGAAAATAGAAATTTTACCCTTCAATCTTATTTAATATTGATGATTTTACTTATTTTGGTCCTTTTTGATTATCCTTATGTTCTATAACACAAGATATATTAACAAACTGGGTGGCGCCCTTTTGACGCGCAGCTTCATCCTGTCCAGGACCTTCTCCTCAGTGCTTCCGGCAAACAGCTGCCGTCGCTGTGGCCAATATTTTTTAATTGTTTTCAAAGAGAAAATAATTGGTAACAAATTTCAACTTTGACAATAAATAACAATAATTTGTAGGGGTTCCTTTTTTTGTAACAAAACAAATCAAATTTATTCTGAAACGTATGGAATGAATGGCTATAAAAATATTAAATTTTATTTTAAAATAAAACCTTAAGAAACCAATGAAACAAAAAAAATTCATTCTGATCGATCAAAATAAACAAAACTATCAGATATTATCAATTGTTAAGAAAATTTTAAAAAAAGTTCTGACCAGTTTACCGCGGAAACGGTTACATTTTGGACTAATGTTTTAAGACAACTTTTTGTTTGCAACCCTCATAACTAAAAGGTATAGAGTCAGAACTCGAAAAAAATACCCGAAAAGCAGAATAAAGGCTAATTCATTGTATTTCAAAATTTCCAGACCTACCAAAATAATTCTAATGGAAAGTTCAAAAACCCCAATCTTTTTACGTGCCAGTAACTTTCCCTTATACATTATGAACCCTTCGAGTCTGTAAAAAAGCAACACAAAAAAACCAAATATGGTCTTTTATAAACGAACGACCCACGGTTGTACGTTAGCGAAGATAAAACTAGCTGGAAAACAATCGGTGGACAAAAACAGATTTGTTTCAACAAAGGGAAAAGGAACCGTTTAAAAAAAAGAGAAGGAGTTTTAGATAATATTTCGATCAGATTGCTCTTAATTAATTAACGCCACGTGAAGAAAAAAACATGAAAAAACAGGTTTGTGAGAAAAAAGGATAAAATTCAATGGAGTATTCTATAGTCTTTGTGGGTTTTGTTTCAGAATGAATCAAGAGATATTTCCCACCTAAAAAAACAGAGATTTTTTATCTTACAGAGAATTTTCAATGACAAAATGTTGTCTGATGAAGACAATCATTAAGTCTGGTCAAAATTAAAGGTACGGTTTGAACAATTGTTATTATGTTTAATGATATATGATTGTTTAATTTTCACTTTATTATAAGGGTGTCCCTGTAGGTATAGTGCGTTTCATGATATATTGATGACCGATTGGCAGCAATAAACTCTTAAAAACACCTTCCGTAACCAAACCTAGTAAAGTTGCAAGAAACGTAAACAGGGGCGGGCCATAATGGTTTATCGATTCTCATATCGATAAGAAATCCTTACACAAAATTAAACTTTAAACCCACTTTTAGAGAACCACCAAGCCAGAAAACCAAAAATTCATCAGAAACAGAAACATATCTGGGCAAAACATTAAACTTTTCTAAACACAAAAAAACCCAAGCAACTTCCCAACATAATAAACCCAGTGATTCTGTAAAACATAAAAAAAGCAAATATGGTTATTTATAAACAAATCACTCACGATTACCTGTTAAACAAGATAAAAGTGGTTGGAAAACAGTCGATGGACAAAGGCAGATTTGCTTTTAACGAAGCAAAAAGGAACCGTTCTTAAAAAAAAAAGAGAAAGGACGCTTCAAATAATATTTCTAAAGAAACTGCTTTTAATTATAGGCATTGAGAGACAACACCGTGATCCAGTTCGTAAAAGAAAACCGTCTATTGTTCTGGAGTGTTTTGTTTCTGGTGGATCTGGAAGATATTTCCCATCTAAGAAAACAGATGATGTTTTTTATATATCATAGAGCATTTCTACGAGAAAAAAAATATAAACTAAATTACACCAGATTGAATAAAGATTTATCGTTATTTTCACAAGTATTTTTAAAATAAGCCAGTGAAAATTCATCTATAACATATACAAAGGTAGTCTGAAAAGTTTCCAGCTTCACCATGAAGATTGCTTACCCAAGAGACAATAAATCAAAATAAATATTTCAAGACTCATAAATTAACATTGACTTTGAGCTACACAGATTGTATTTTTTAGACATTCAAACAATTTATCAATTTAATTTATAAAACCCCCATAAAAAGGCTCATTCATTTTACTATTAAATTTCCAGACCTTTGAAAATACTTCAAATAGAAAGTTCAAAAGCAAAAACACAAAAAAAGCAAATATGGTCATTTATAAATGAATGACCCAGGGTTAGGCGAAAAAGAAGATAAAAATGGTTGGAGAATAGTCGGTGGACTAAGGCCGATTTAGTTTTATAAAAAAAAAGAACCACCGTTAAAAAAAGGAAGGATGCTTTATATAACATTTCTCCAATTCCCTCTGAATTAAAAGCATGAGGACAAAAAATTCTGATGCAAGTTCGTAAAAAAGGTAACCTTATAATGAAATATTCTATAGCCCTTCTGGGTTTTGTTTCTGACAGATATGGGAAATATTGTTCACCTGAAAAAAATAACTTTTTTCTAATAAATAAGCAAAAGATTAATATCTAAAAATTTCCACTATATTTAATGTTGTAAGTATAACAATTATTTCGACACACAGTACCTTTTTCAAATAGAAACTATGCTAAACTAAAAGTGAGAAAAATAATTACAACCTAAAGTGTCCATCGAGCTAATAATACCATAAAACAATGAGAATTATTTTGTTTTTTTAGTATAAGTTATTTTATGTTCTTTAAGCCTAGTCTACTCTCAACCAGAGGCCCCTTTCTGATCTTAAGACGTTATCAGTCAGGCTCGAGTAGAACGTTGGAAAGCAACTGAAGGTTTGACCAAAGGTACGACAAACAATCATGAATATATTCCAAAAATGCTTGATGAGTTTCACCACGTGTCAGCCAACAAAGGTCTCAGAATGAAACTAATATATATATATATATATATATATATATATATATATATATATATATATATATATATATATATATATATATATATATATATATATATATATATATATATATATATATATATATAATTAATATTATATATATTATAATATATTATATATATATATATATAATATAATATTATATATATATATATATATATATATATATATATATATATATATATATATATATATATATATATATATATATAATTAATAGGTGCGTATAGATTGGATCCGTTTGGATCCCGCAAAGTATTCTGACTCACTTTCAAATGTTCTTTCTGATCCTCCACACCTCTCATCCTTTCTCCGTGGATTCTCTTTCTCTCCTCCGTCCACTTTGTTCCCGATCTCAAAACTTCGCTCTCTGATGCAACTGACGCTCTCTGTCGGACCCATTTGTGCCTTTCCCAGATCAGCTCTGGCTTGTGTGATCCATGGTACTGTTGACTTGACTCCTTGTATGTATGTTAGAATTCTGTTGGTGAGTCTTGTCGGTGGGAGTATATATATATATATATATATATATATATATATATATATATATATATATATATATATATATATATATATATATATATATATATATATATATATATATATATATATGTGTATATATAGGGTCAATTAATTAATCTGAATAAAGAGAACCAAACAACCGAAATATAAAAAATAATTCGAATGGGTTAGATTTTATCTTGAAGGACAAGAAGGTTTTGGTCGAACATATCCCCTGTGCTAACGTATGAGGCACAGACTTGGACCTTCACTGAGTCCAACCTTGATAAACTGACGAAGACACAGAGAGCTATGAAGCAATGATTGTTGAATATTACTCTATGAATAGAAATTCGAAGAACACAACCAAAGGCTCTCAGATAATAGGTGGAATCATGTCATCCAAAATTGGTGCCCAAATAAAGGTCAAAGAAACAAAGAACAACCATAAATGAGATGAGTGGATGACACAAAGAGACACGGAGGATTCGCATGAAAAAAACAGCACAGTATAAACAAAGTTGGAGAGAACTGGAAGAGACTTAATTTCGGAGATACCTGGATACATAAATAGGATGATGATTATGATGACGACCATATATATTAGCCATATCGTATGTAGGCTATAAGACAACACAGCTCACGCCATCCTGTGGTCGTAACAGTATTAAAAGGAATAGGAAAATAAAATCCTTGAATATTTTTTGAATATTTTAATTATTCTCTACAAGCCCACCGGTGTAATTTTTCGTGCATGCTTTGTAAATGATGAATCCTGTGATGGATCACAAACGGGTTCAGAGAGTAGTACTGTTACGAACCATAGGATAGAGTGAGCTGCATTGTATTGAGGAAAAAAGAAACATTGTATTAACGAACCATAGGATAGAGTGAGCTGCATTACCCTACATCTGACTTGGTCGATCCGAAAATTGTCAATAGGTTTTTTTTTCCAAAGTTTGACGGTGTATAAAGATTGAAGTATATTTTCTCTCATCTGCCATCTTTGTTTTACTTTCCACTCACCGTTCTTACTATATAGTACATGCACTAAGCATGCATCCCCTCATTTTTCGTGTTTTTCATCTTTCCTTTTTCTTTGTTTTCATCTCCAAGTAAACGATGGCTTTTAGTTTTGTGTTGGTTTGATTAGCGGTCTTATGGGTACTCCTTTTGGGGGACACACCCAGCTCACGGGAGAGTCATTATCACTCAATCATGATGCCCATTACATCGGGGCAGCATTGAAACCCTTTTGCAGACAATTTCCTTGTTTTCTTTTCTTTTCATTTTTTGTCTTGCTGTTTTATAATTCAGTGCCAGAAGAATGTACGTTCTCGTTTTTTCTTGCTGGTTACTTGAGGTTTAAAACTAGCAAACGACGTGCGTGGTCCTCGACCAATTTGTGTCGTCTTTTCTTGGCTACGACGGCAAGCCACAATATCTTTTTCTCTGTTTTTTCCTTTTTTTTTGAATATCTTGTTTTTTTTTTATTTAAGGTTCTTAAACGAGGCCAAATGTAAGGTTCTTAGGTGGAGCTAAATTTAGAGTCCCTCGGAGCCGAATTTACGTGAGTCGTACCGCTCCACTTCCCTCACCACTCTTGTGATGAGACTTATTTTTTTATTATCCTATATTACCTTGTCTTTACCTTTATTTTTTAGGCTGAAGAGACCGATCTTTCTGCTGTGAAAGACATTTTATGCCAGCTTGTTATTATTATGCCATTTGTTTATATACATTTCAAATACTCGTAATAAATAATATTAATCTATAAAACGAAAAGTTTTTGTCGATAAATAAAAACTATTCGAACTATCGAAGTTGTTTTGTTCTGTAAATAGTGTCTTAAATTCAAATAAAATTGTGAACGTGTCTGTTATATACAATTTGTAGTCTGCTGCCCACACTGATAAAGTATTTGTCTTCATTATAAAGCCTTAATTCCAATTACAATGCATTTAAATTGTATTTCAAAGTCTAGCAACGAAGATATTTGAATTTTACTCAACGAGTGACGTCACGTGCAAACCGGACGCATTTTGGTATACGGGAATATCAGGCCCTCGAGTTGGACGGTATACAGCATATGACAAACAAAGGCATATGACCAAATTCAGTAATTCTCTTCTATATTAACGAACAAAGGCCTTGTACGATGGTTTTTTTCCCAAAAAACATCTAAAGTTCTAATTGATTCGTATGATTGAAAATTCCCGGGAAAAAAAGGAACAAACGCTCTCCACTTTTTACAGAGTTAAAAAATATATAAAAAGCTCTAATTAGCTCGATTTGCCGGCGTTTTAAAGGTTTTTTTTTAATACCTTCATACTAAAACAAAGAATAATAAAAACTTTTTCTGATGATGTACCATACGTAACTTCAATTCAAAAAAGGGATTTGGTAGTTGGTAGAAAATTCCTTCGAGTTTATTATTTCCCATCCAAAGTTCCAATAGAAGAATTGAATTAAGAGGATGTTCAAGCCTAAATGGCAACAGTGTTTTATATTTACAGCCTCAGCGCTAGCAGCAACATTTTTTCTAACTTACAACTATATTTTGTACCGAGAAAGTTTCCTTCGAAACAGTCCATTCAGTTTTGAAAGAAAAACCGAAGGACCAAGATAAAATTGCTCAGAGATAAATATACTCTAGAGGATTCCTCCTAAAGACTCGAGCAATAAAATTTTATTCTATCCAATCCTGAAAATTTCTTTGTGTTTTTATTCTTGATAAATGTTATATTGGTATCACTGTTTTGATGAAAAATAGAACAAGGTGGGTTGGAAAATTCACTCTTGTGTATTTTTTCTCTTGCCATCAGCCTTTCAGGTTGTTTTCGTTTCCGTTAGTTATAAAATATAAAAGTCAAGGCCATTTCTTTTTCACTTTCTGCTTTTAATTAAGGACAAACTCAAAGAAATAATATGTAAAGCATTCTATATTTTTTAAAACCGTTGTGGTTCTTTTATACTCTCGAAAATGAACTTGGTTTAAACCAGCATTTTTACAAATTACATTTTTTGTAGTATTCTTTATTTGATTTAAACAACTCAGTTGAACTCTTCACTCGAAGCGAACAAGACTAAAAAGTGCCTGAGGATATATTAGGGAAACGTCGCGACCCTTCACAGAACAAACGAATTTATACCCGAAATGATATACAGAAGTAAAACAAACACTCACATCACAATCAATTCAAAAACTATGGGGAGCACAGAGAGGAATGGAAAGATAAATATTTGGTATTACCAAACAGGATAGAAAGCACTCCAGATCGATCAAACCACTATCAGTATCAATCAGGATCACCAGTAACAATTCGATACAAAATTGACTTCTTTTTACGCCTTTCAAGCAACATTTCACATGTGGTTAAACGCTTTTCATGTTGTCTTTCAGTCAACTCATGCAGTACCCAATTTCCTTCTTTCTGAATGAATCCTAGTTTATGTACACATTTTCCAGCAGTTATTGGATCAACATTTAATACTTCTGAAAATTCGTCAAATGTTTGACATCTTCACGACCGTCATCTTCATCAAAATTCTGACTTTTTTGCAATATTTTTATTGGTTGGCATGGACGTTTTTGTCTTTCGCATCAAAATCATCATTTTTGAAACGTTTAAACCAATTTTCACAAGTCCTTTCAGTAGGAGCATGTTCTCTATGAGCTTCTATAAACAAACGATGACTTTCAGTAGCATTTTTCTTCAGATGAGAGAATAAAATTAAAGCTTCCCGCAAACGCTGTTTATTTAGTATTAATTTCGACATTTTCAATGATATAAAAATCTATGATGCTTACAAATGGACTCACTGTCCATATTATATATATATATATATATATATATATATATATATATATATATATATATATATATATATATATATATATGCGCAGGACTTTCTGTCTCGTCTTGTAATGCCAAGCATACATCTTTCCATTCCCCTCTGTGCCACCCGAAGTTTTTGAATTGATTGCGATGTGAGTGTCCAGGTTTCACTTCCGTATGTCATAACGGGTAGAACGCACTGATCGAATACTTTTCTTTTCAGGCAAAGTGGGAGTCTGCTCTTAAACACTATGTTGAGCCTACCAAATGCCTGCCAGCCACACTTAACACGCCGTTCCACCTCCTGGGCGGTATTCCCCTCCATGGAAATCCTCTGCCCAAGATATATAAAGCTGTCCACAATCTCTAAATTCCTTCCTAGAACTGAAATTCTTCTGTCCTGAGCGAAGTTCTTGAACATAACCTGACTCTTTTTCAGGTTTATTTTCAAGCCAAATGGTTCGCCAGCCCTTTGCAGTTCTTGTATGCGTCTTTGCAGCTCCTCTGGGTCTTGTGAAATGAGAATAATATCATCTGCAAATCTAAGATGGTTTAAGTTTGCACCATTGATCTTTACCCCATCCTGTTCCCAATCCAGTTTACGGAACACTTCTTCAAGGCCAGCCGAGAAAAGAATAGGCGAGATTGCGTCACCCTGCCGTACACCTCGTTCTATATTAATTTCCACTTCAAGATCATCAAGGTGAACTGTGGCTGTAGCTCCATCATATATCGATTCTAATAGGTTTACATAGGCTCTCTCTACACCTTGGCTAAGCAGTGCATCCATTATCGCATGCTTTGAGATGGAATCAAATGCTTTTTCGTAGTCGATAAAAGCCAAGCACAGTGGCATGGTGTATTCGTTGTGCCTTTCTATGACCTGCTGTACAACCTGGATGTGATCCATTGTACTGAATCCACTTCTGAATCCTGCTTGTTCTCTTGGTTGTGCGTCATTCAGTTTTTTTAATATTCTTTTAGAAATTATCTTAGTGAAAACTTTGTACATCACTGATAGGAGGCTTATTGGACGGTAGTTCTTTAAATCTTCCTGTGCTCCTTTTTTATGTAAAAGGATCACTTCTGCATTTTTCCATAAGTCAGGTACTTTTTGTTCTTTGAGGCATTTTGAGTATAATTTTGCCAGTGTTTTATGTAACGTCCGACCACCAGCTTTTAGCATTTCGACAGTTACACTATCCTTTCCTGGAGCCTTGCCGTTCTTCATCACTTCTATAGCATTTGTTACTTCCTCCACTAGGATATCTGGTATTATATATTGTTCTTCCGTGGGTATTGCTGTCCCTGACTGGCTCTGATCTTCATATAACTGGGAATAAAACCTTCTGACAATCTCTAACATTTGGGTACGCGTCCTGCACACTGTGCCATCCTCACGCTTTAAAGCATATATTTGCGTTCTTTTGTTTCTCAGCTTCTGTTTAGCTTTGTTAATTCCTTTGTTTTCTTCCAGGGTTTTTTGCACTAGCTGCATATTGAATCGGCGCGTGTCCTCTCTGATACGTTTTCTTATAGTTTTGCAGAGCTCAGTGTACTCGACCCTGCCAAAAGGACTACCTGCATTTCTCATTGCTCGCCGTTTCTTCATTAAATCCATGGTCTCACTGGAGATTTTTGTTTGTTTGAGACATTTTTCCTCTGGTGCTATTGAAGCAGCCGTTTGAAGTACATTGTTGGCGATTTCTTCATATTGAACTGATATTTCCACCTCCTCTGGATCTTGTAACGCAGCAAACCGGTTTGACAAAGCAATCTCAAAATCGCTTCCTCTCTCCAGCAGTTTTCCAGAATCCACCTTGCCCTTCTTTGATCTTACCATTTTTTCGCGCTCTTTTCGACAGTCAATCCGAACCCTTGCTCGTACAATTCGGTGGTCACTTCCAACATTAAAATTGTTAAGGACAGTACAATTGGTAAATATTGTTTTATCGTTGGTCATGATGTAGTCAATCTCGCTTGTGAGCCCAGATGGACTTTTCCATGTCCATTTTCTGCTGATATTTTGCGCATGGATCAGGGCATGGATCAGGGAACAAACAAAAGTCTGTGACATCATTGGAAGAGTAAAACAGTTGAAATGGAGATGGGCAGGCCATATAGCGAGGCGATGGGACGACAGATGGACCAAGGCAATCCTGGAGTGGATACCGCTTGATCGCAAACGTCCGCGAAGAAGACCGAAAGCACGATGGACTGATGAGATCGTTAAGTATATTGGACCCGAGTGGCAGAGGAAAGCCCAGGACCGTGAAGCTTGGAAGCATGCTGAAGAGGCCTTCATCCTGCAGTGGATCGATACGGGCTGATGATGATAATGATGATGATGATATATATATATATATATATATATATATATATATATATATATATATATATATATATATATATATATATATATATATATATATATAATTTATGAAGAAACAATTGAATTAAAGAAAAATGTTTATTGAACGACTGAAGCATCTGAAGTTCTGAAGCAGCTCAAGATCACCAAAAACCAAGATGAAATTTTAAATAAGGCTTTTTATACGACGAATAGTTAACAAAAACAAAATTAAGACCGAATTGGACCAAAGTTCATTTCTTTCATTTTCGAATGTAAATTTCTTAGGTACCACAATCGCGAACCAATGAATTGAAAAGTGTAGTTAAACATGAGACACTTCTAAAATCACCTGTAGATCGGATTATAAATCCCAGGGTTCGTAATGCTGTCCGTGTCACCATCTGTACATGCTGATTAAAACTCAACTCTGCATCCACCATTACCCCAAGATCCTTCACCAAGTCACAGTTTTCCAACACTACACCATCAATAATATAGTCAAATTGAATCGGGTTGCGGCTTCTGCAGAATGTTAAGCGCTTACACTTCCGAGTATTTAGTGGGAGTCCATTTTGGTCACACCAGGTGCTCAGCAAGTGCCGGTCATGTTGAAGTTCAACACAATCTTGCTGAGAATTAATAGGTCTGAAGATCTTCAGATCGTCAGCAAAGAGTAAAGTTTGACTTGTTATATTCTGAGTGATGTCATTAATGTAAATCGCGAAGATAAGTGGAGCCAGGTTGCTACCCTGGGGCGCACCACTGGTTGCGACAAACTCATCAGATTTGAAGCCATTATTCTCAACAAACTGCCTGCGTTGAGCAAGATAGGAGATGAAGAACTTTATCAACTCATCATGGAAGCCCACACATCCATCTTACTTGCCAAAATGGAGTGATCAAGCCTATCAAAAGCCTTGGAGAAATCGGTATACACAGTATCAACCTGCGCTTTTGACCCAAGAGCTCTAAAACTACTCTGAAAGAAACAAGACAAGTTGGTAACTGTGGATCTCTTATGGAAAAATCCATGCTGACTAGACACTATCCTATTTTTGACTTGGCTGAATATTTTTTCGTGTAATACGGACTCGAACACCTTCGAAAAATTTGAGAGTATAGATAGTTGTACACATCAGAGGCATCCCCAGACTTGAAGACGGGACATATTCGAGCGATCTTCCAAATGTCAGGAAACGTACACGTAGATACGGATGTATTAAAAATTATATAAATTATTTTTGACTTAACGTTCTTTAAAGCTCTGAGGACATTTTTCTCCTCCAAACTACCAACTGATATAGGGTCAACCGAACCAAAGGTCCTGACATAATTCATATCCCCGGAAGGTATAAATACACTACCAAAAAAGGAAGCAAAGGCATTCTCTATGTCCTGAGGCTCATTCAGTTCGCTACCATTAGCTTTCATGGTGCCTGGTATTCGAGACGTACGTTTTTTTTATGAATAAACCTCCATAATTCCTTCGGATCAGATTCAACATTATTCTGAACCTGCTGAATATAGTTACGGTAAACAAATTCAACTTTTATTTTAATTATTCTTAGGTTAGAAAAGTGAGCATAATCATCGGGTAGTTTAAATGACTTCCATCTACGGAAACAGTGCTCCTTCGTCTTAATATCAGCAATGATATCTTGGGTAAACCATTCTGGGTATGAAAATTTTCGACGCTTCACGGAAATGACAGGAACACACATATCAAATATAACTGTCAATCTGTTATAAAATTGTGACACGGCTTCATTAATATTCATAATTTGGGTAAGGAATGCCCAATCCTGCAGCAGAATCTGTTCATGCAGCATAGGAAAGTTGGCTCTACGAAAATTGTACCTTCTGGTAAGGGCATTAATTGGGAAATTACTTCTGCATGATGCAGCGTTATACTGAAAATGGATGGAAAGAGTAGGATGGTAACCATCTTCGCGCACCATAGGCGAGCAGTTCGGCAACACCTCACAACCACTATTCAACAGTACCAAATCCAAGATACATTTTCGGGTGTTGAGAACCAGGTTATGCTGACTGAGATCGAACAACGCCATAAAGTCAAAAAGTAGAGACAATCGAGGACATCGGACAAATGATCCAGTCTCAAAGTGTAAGTTGAAATCGCCAATAATCACCAACCTGGCACCGTACAACCCAGTCAACCCTTCAAAACAATCAAATAATGCCAGATACAGATCTGCACTGGCACCCGACTGAACGTAGATGCAAAAAATGTAGGTGATAATATTATTGAGAGATAACTTACAACCAACAATATCAATTGAAGGCTCCAATTCAGCAAATGAATTCAAATTAATTTGTTCTGATTTTATGTCAGACCTTATAGCTAGAAGAACTCCGCCTCCCCTCGAAACATCCATCAGTTCCAACTGTCTATCCGCTCGGTACACTACATAGTTATCACTAAACAACTCAGCACTGTGTACGTCCGGCTGCAACCACGTCTCAGAGAGCCCCACAATGTGATGTTCCGCCACACTAATTGATTTGCTAAATTCGCAAGTCTTCGTATTGAGACCTCTAACATTTTGGTAAGCCATGCAGACATCAGCACAGATCCCGACAGACAGACTCATTAGTTTAAAGGTCGCGCACCAATCGAAACAATCTTAGGAACACCCCTAATATACTTAATCCTCAAATCCTTCTCGCCGGCGTTAAGACGTTCCATCAACCTAGATCTAACTGCTCGGTACTCCTGAACCTGCATTGGGGTCTTGTCGGTGGTAATAGATAGATGACGGAGATTTTGGTCTGCCTTAATTTGATATGTTTTTTTTATAATCTCCGAGACCGTGATGGAGTCCCCGAAGATCGGCTGAGGCTTCGCAGCACCAAAACGACCAAGACGGATGACCTTCACCACTCCACTCACGTCGATTTCAGGATACAGTGATCCAAGCACACCGAGAATGGCATCCCTATCCTTCTGACCGCTATCCGGTAAGACCAAATATCATAACATTCTTCTTTCGCTGCTCCCTGTCATAATATTCCTGAAAAAGGTCATTGCCAACGTCAGCAGGGGCCTCGGGCTGCGGGAAGGGCCATCATGAGCATTTACGCCATGTTGCAATTTATCTTCGATGATGTTTAGGCGTGAACAAATATTAGAAATATCAGCTTGCAGTGATTGATTGATTTCAAACACAGTCTGATCTTTAAGCCTTTGAAGGATTTCTCTATATTAGAGGTCCATAGTTTCCAGTTTTGACATGATGTCCTCCAAGGTCACTGGACCATGTGCTGTGCCATCGGGTGGAGAGAGCGAAAACATCGATTTTCGCGCGTTGTGAGATTTCATTACGGATTGCTTTATACAAGTAGGAGAGTTCCAGCGGTCACCATCATCTTTCTTCAGCTCACGACTGTAAGCATTGAGCTGGCTTATGCTCAAGTCTGCGCATAAGCTTACTGTTCGCATGCATAAGCTTACTGTTCGCATCTTCTAATTTGGCTGTTTCAAAATGTTTTTAATGAAATCATTTGAATTTTTCGGGAACACATTTTTAAATTTTTAGACACTATTATTGTATGATCAATAATAGTGTCTAAATCAATATTATTGTTTCATAATGCTTATTTTTTCAAGGCTAAAATTTACTAATAAATCAAAAACAAACAAGTTTTCCATATGCATCAGACTTTTTTGCGGACTCCGTATAACAGCAAAAAATACACTGTGAACCACCATATTACGTTACGAAACATTTCACTTGAACCCTTTCGATTTATATAGATGGGTTTTTAAGCTAGTCCGCAGGCTCCTGTATATTTTCAATGAGATTTTTCCCTGAAGCGAAACTTTTTTATGTGTTTGGAGTATCTAAATGGCTCTTTTGGCCATTTAAAAGCCAAGAAAAAATAAAGAATAGTATTTTCATAAATTTAAAGTCTAGGCTAATATCATGGAATTTAATGATTGAAAAAAAAGTATCTTAGGTATAGAAAAATGTCTATTTTTTTCCGCATCGGAAAATATCAACACTTTCTTAACAATGCTCTAAAAGTAGAATTTCCTGGCGACGCTCTGCCATCCAGGCATCGCGTCATATCACCAATTAGTCATTTTTAACATTTATCAGGAATATTTCACTTCAAGAAACACTATTAAGTTTTTCAAAGGGTATAATAACCGGTGGGCTTTTTTGAAACACGATCCTTCTGCTTAGGATACTTCTGAAAACAGGGACTCTTGATTATTGAGAGTCTTAAAGTTATCTATGACATAGCTGAAAGAGATATTAAACTGATTGATGAATTTAATAGTTTGTTAACGAAGAAAGATGATGGTAAAAGATTTTCATAAAAAGTTTCCATCTAGCAATAAAAAAAACCCTTCTTCCAAATATTTACTGTTTATATTTGACTTTTTTATAAACTTTTATCTTTTTTATAATTAAATATCATGTAATACTTTGATTTTTACAAATATCATTCGTAATACTCTTTTGGTATATTTTATTTTTATGGTTCTCTATATCTCCATGTTCAATTACATACCAGACTTGAAATCCTTTGAGGCATGGATTAATATTTAAAGATTTAGCTCAAATTTTAAAACACTCGGGGATATATATATATATATATATATATATATATATATATATATATATATATATATATATATATATATATATATATATATATCAGCATCATCATCGTCATCATCACCCATATCAATCCACTGCAGGATCTTCATCCTCTTCAGCATGCCTTCGCCTCTTCAGCATGCTTCCAACTCTCGCGGTTCTGAGCTTTCCTTTGCCATTCGGGGCCAATATACTTAATAATATCATCAGTCCATCGTGTTTTCGGTCTTCTCCGTGGACGTTTGCGATCAAACGGTATCCAGTCCAGGACCGCCCCGGGTCCATCTTTCGTCCCATCGCCTCGCTACATGGCCTGCCCACTTTCATTTCAATTGCTTTATTCGTCCAATGATGTCATTCACTTTCATTTGTTCTTTGATTCATGTGCAGGTCTTTTTTATCCCATCTAGTAATACCAAGCATACATCTTTCCATTCCCCTCTGTAATACTCGAAGTTTTTGAACTGACTGTGATGTGAATGTCCAGGTTTCACTTCCGTATGTCATAACCGGCAGGACACACTGATCAAAGACTTTTCTTTTCAGACAAAGTGGTAGTTTGCTTTTAAACACTATGTTGAGCCTGCCAAATGCCTGCCAGCCACAATTAACGCGTCGTTGAATCTCCCAGACGGTGCCCCTTTCCATTGAAACCCTTTGCCTAAGATAAATATAGTGATCCACAACTTCCAAATCCGTTCCTAAAATAGAAATCCTTTTGTTCTCAGCAAATTTATTGGACATGACCTGACTCTTCTTCTGGTTTATTTTCAAGCCACAATGTTTCCCCAGCCCTTTGCAATTCCTGTACGTGTCCCTGTAGCTCATCTGGGTCTTGTGAAAGAAGAACGATATCATCTGCGAATCTAAGATGATTTAAGTACGCACCATTAATCCTTATTCCATCTTGCTCCCAATCCAGCTTACGGAACACTTCTTCCAGGCATTCTGAGAAAAGAAGAGGCGATATTGCGTCCCCCTGCCGTACGCCCCGCTCTACATTTATTCCCACCTCAAGATCGTCAAAGTGGACTGTCGCTGTAGCTTCATCATATATCGATCCTAGTAGGTTTACATAATTCTCAGGAAAAATCTCATTAAAAATAAGCAGAAGCCTGCAGGATAGCTTAAAAACCCATCTATATAAATCAAAAGGGTTCAAATGAAATGACTCGTAACTTAATATGATGGTTCACACTATTTTTTTCTGTTATACAGAGTCCCAAAAAAAGTCTTATGCATATCGAAGACTAGTTTGTTTTTGAATTATCAGTAAATTTTAGCCTTGAAAAAATAAGCATGAAAAAATAATATTGATTGTAAAAAAAATTTAGATTAATCATGCAATTGTCAATAATTGTGTCTATTCTATATATATATATATATATATATATATATATATATATATATATATATATATATATATATATATATATATATATATATTAGGTGTCGATCCATTCTTCCTTTTGTGAAGAGTCACGACCTTTCGCCAATATATCATTAAGTATTTTCAAGTGTTGTCCGCGCTTTGAATAAAGTGTGTATATAGGACCAAGAACCAAATGCACCAAAGTCCCTGCTACCATACGTACAAGGTATTACTGATAGGATAACCAGACTACTAAAAAATTATAAGATCAGAACAGTTTACAAGCTGCACAAAACTGTCGCAAACATCCTAAAACCCCAAGGACTGGAAAATCATGGGGTATATAGCATACCTTGTTCCAACTGCAACAGCGCATACATAGGACAAACAAACAGACGGATCTCGGCCAGAATACAGAAACTTTCCTTCTAATGTTGAATCGTAGTAGTAAATAATATTAATATCATTTATTTAGAACATTTCGACATTTTTCTGTTTTTTTTTTCAAGTTCTATAAGTAATATCTTAATGTTTTTGTGATCTTAAAGTTATGAGAATAATTTGTCTTTGGTATATTTTATTTTTTATGGTTCTCTATATCTCCATGTTCAATTACATAGCAAATTTAAAATCCTTTGAGGCAGGGGTTAATATTAATAGATTTAGTTCAAATTTTAAAACACTCGGGGATATATATATATATATATATATATATATATATATATATATATATATATATATATATATATATATATATATATATATATATATATATATATTTATATATGTGCGATCCACATAAGATTGTGGAACCCAACAGTCAGGTGTGTATAACTCCTGACCACTGTTGTCTCGTTGGACGATGTCCAAAGAAGTCAAAAACTGCATTTATAAGCCATCCGACGAGAAGTCGGCGAAAATATGAGTGATTTGATTGTGAAGAGGGACTCCCTATTCTTGGCGAGAGAGCATATGTCGGTACCCTCATGAGTCTAACCACCAACAGACGAAACATGTGCCCTCCAATGTAAGGGATGGGTGGGACGTCCTCCCGGCCAAGCAACTAACCATTGCGCATTATGGTGGAGACGCAGGTTGTTGTGCGTTTCACATGAGATTGTGGAACCCAACGGTCGGGGGTGCGAAGTGTCACGACATTTCGCCAATATCTCATTAGGTATTTTTAAATGTTGTCCGCTTCAAGTGAAGTGTGTTTGGGAAACACAACGAACCATTATGGACCAAGAACCAAATGCACCAACGTCCATGCTGCCATACGTAAAAGGAATTACTGATACGATACGCCGACTACTAAGAAATTATAAAATCAGAACAGTTTACAAGCCGCACAAAACTGTCGCAAACATCCTAAAACCCCAAGGACTGGAAAATCATGGAGTATATAACATATCTTGTTCCGACTGCAACAGACCATTAATAGGATAAACTAACAGACGGATCTCGCCCAGAATACAGAAACATCAAAACAACTTAAAAAATATATAAACCTCTTCCGCCCCAATTTATGTTAAAAATACGCTCTTGCAATTTAAATAAAAAATATTGTTTTGGGAGCTACTGAACAAATCTGCCAACACCAAAAAGCATGACTTGTATATTTTTCTTAGTCAAGTTATTTCCTAGAACTTTGTTTTGGAATTAGTACTCTATCACTTAAAATAAAATAGTTGGCCTACGGCAGGTTTTAAAAAATTACACTATATATGATCACTTCCTTTTCTTCTGAGACTCAAAAGTTAATTAGTGAATTCACTAGATTTATAGTGAATTCACTATGTAGCAAATATTTTGAAAGATGTGTGTTCTATGTCTCTAAAGCATCTTAGATGCTATATATGAAAAAATATCCGGACACTTTCACAATATCCTTTTGATCGAGGATACTGTGAAAAAAGTCCTTGGCCTTACATTCAGGAATTTCGTAAATCATCTTTAAACAACCCAGATCTCACACACAGAATATTTAATTTTTAAGTTAACACCAAAGCTTTTAACCTAACAAGTTCTTATTCAACATCCCTCACACCTTCATATCCTCTCCTCCATCGATACGTAACCTGCCGTAATGTAAACCTCTCATTCCCTACCAACACCGTCCCGCCACTTTATCCCCCTGATCATCCTCGCAAATAATCCCGACAGAGGGTCCTGTCGATACTCGTTACCGTCCCCGTAGCCTCCAGATTCATCCTGACAGTTTCGGTCGTGGTCGCAACGAAAAATCGAAAGAGACCGGAATTTCAATTAAGCCGTTTCGGCAATCGCGTTTTCGCTTAAGTCCTTTAAAAATTCAACCCCAAACTCCAACAAGCGACCTCTGTCGGTGTTACAAGCCGGTAAACGTCACCCTGATGGATTAGTGTTAGTTGTTGTTTTCCGACTTTCTGCAGAAACGATCCCAAATCAATATAATAAGATTTATGTTCTTAAATTATCATGATCAAAAAGTCAAGTAAATTTTTACATAAAACACTATTATTCTATCGCTTATTATTCTATTGCTTATTATTCTATTACACTATTATTTATACTTCTATTTGTTAATCAATTAACTTTATTTGATGTCCTTTCACTCCAATACTCTTATCAACTACTGTTGTCTTATTGGACGCAGTGCAAAGATATCTGACATTGCATATATACACCATCCGACGGGAAGTCGGCGAAAACATTGTTCGTTGGCTGTGGATAGAGTCTCCCTATTCTTGATGGGGAGCATGTGTAGGTATCCTGAAGAGTCTAAAGATCAAGAGATCAAACATATGCCCTCCAGTTGAAGGAATTGGTGGGGCTCATCTCCAGTCATATATATATACATATATATATATATATATATATATATATATATATATATATATATATATATATATATATATATATATATATATATATATATATATAAATAAATATATATCATCATCATCATCATCATCATCATCATCATCAGCCCGTATCGATCCACTGCAGGATGAAGGCCTCTTCAGCATGCTTCCAACCTTCACGGTCCTGGGCTTTCCTCTGCCACTCGGGTCCAATATACTTAACGATGTCATCAGTCCATCGTGCTTTCGGTCTTCTTCGCGGACGTTTGCGATCAAGCGGTATCCACTCCAGGATTGCCTTGGTCCATCTGTCGTCCCATCGCCTCGCTATATGGCCTGCCCATCTCCATTTCAACTGTTTTACTCTTCCAATGATGTCACAGACTTTTGTTTGTTCCCTGATCCATGCGCAGGACTTTCTGTCTCGTCTTGTAATGCCAAGCATACATCTTTCCATTCCCCTCTGTGCCACCCGAAGTTTTTGAATTGATTGCGATGTGAGTGTCCAGGTTTCACTTCTGTATGTCATAACGGGTAGAACGCACTGATCGAATACTTTTCTTTTCAGGCAAAGTGGGAGTCTGCTCTTAAACACTATGTTGAGCCTACCAAATGCCTTCCAGCCACATTTAACACGCCGTTCCACCTCCCGGGCGGTATTCCCCTCCATGGAAATCCTCTGCCCAAGATATACAAAGCTGTCCACAATCTCTAAATCCCTTCCTAAAACTGAAATTCTTCTGTCCTGAGCGAAGTTATTGAACATAACCTGACTCTTTTTCAGGTTTATTTTCAAGCCAAACGGTTCGCCAGCCCTTTGCAGTTCTTGTATGCGTCTTTGCAGCTCCTCTGGGTCTTGTGAAATGAGAATAATATCATCTGCAAATCTAAGATGGTTTAAGTTTGCACCATTGATCTTTACCCCATCCTGTTCCCAATCCAGTTTACGGAATACTTCTTCAAGGCCAGCCGAGAAAAGAATAGGCGATATTGCGTCACCCTGCCGTACACCTCGTTCTATATTAATTCCCACTTCAAGATCATCAAGGTGAATTGTGGCTGTAGCTCCATCATATATCGATTCTAATAGGTTTACATAGGCTCTCTCTAAGCAGTGCATCCATTATCGCATGCTTTGAGATGGAATCAAATGCTTTTTCGTAGTCGATAAAAGCCAAGCACAGTGGCATGGTGTATTCGTTGTGCCTTTCTATGACCTGCTGTACAACCTGGATGTGATCCATTGTACTGAATCCACTTCTGAATCCTGCTTGTTCTCTTGGTTGTGCGTTATTCAGTTTTTTTAATATTCTTTTAGAAATTATCTTAGTGAAAACTTTGTACATCACTAATAGGAGGCTTATTGGACGGTAGTTCTTTAAATCTTCCTGTGCTCCTTTTTTATGTAAAAGGATCACTTCTGCATTTTTCCATAAGTCAGGTACTTTTTGTTCTTTGAGGCATTTTGAGTATAATTTTGCCAGTGTTTTATGTAACGTATATATATATATATATATATATATATATATATATATATATATATATATATATATATATATATATATATATATATATATAGCATATCTGTTACTATACCCGAGGTTCCAGGCAGAATGTTACGAGCAGTCCTGACTGCTACGAGCTTTCACCGTATGCTGGTGTACGTTGTGTGCTATCACGACCCGTCATCAAAATGACCATGAAAATGACATTGTCTATTGATGATGTCCGATCGTCTCTCCCAACTGCTCTAGTTCCAATATGCAAGTTCGTCTGGTTGTTCTGGAGCTATAATATTGTTGGTTTTACTATTTTCTTTACTACTTCTGATTTTATATTCTTTGGTATTTCTCTCACCTTAAAAGTTATTCTTGTTGTGTGTTGTTAATTAGGATGCAAATTTTCATTCTTTTCATATTCTCTCATACATTTATTGTTCTATTTAGCCACTAGTTTCAATTATCGTTGCTAAATACTTATAATTTTTAACCTGTTGTATTTCTTTGTCTTTCAATCCTAATGAAAGACAAAGACGGCATCCAGAAGTGGTTTCTTCAATCGAGGTAACAGGAAAAAGTCACATGGTGCTATATCTGTTGAATATGCTGCTTGTGGAACGGTGTTTGTATGAGTTTTAACTAAAAATTGACGAATAATTATTGCAGTGTGTGATGGTGTAACATCGTGATGCAAAAACATTGATTTCTTTTACCACAGTGCTATATCCAGTATTTTTAATATTTAATTAGCGATTCCTCAGGGCAAGGTTATTGATTTTGTTAATAATTTTTCGTTGGATGACGTGGAAAGTTTTTCTAAACCTTCGTCTTATTCAAATGATTCTCTACCTAACCGAAATATTTTCTCCATATTTTGAGAGAATCAACACAACAAACAGTTTGACAGTAATGTCAAACATAGACATACTAGACTAAGAAACAAGAATTCACCTTACTTTTTGATCATAGTAATATGACTGTCAAAAATAAATGTGGCCAAAACATCACATTAGAATAAATTGCATTGAAATAACTTAAATTTCCCAACACAAATAACTAAGCAACCGCCCTGTATATGTTCGAGTGTGACTTGGAAAATTCAACGACATATTTCAAGATGAAACATCAAGAGCCATGTGCAAACAAAAGCGACACCCCACCGTCATTTTTATTATTAATTCGAGCGATAAATAACGCCGTTGTCCCGACGCCATATTAATGTCGGTAATGGCGGCTTTCATTTGTTATTTTCCTCGACGCGCGCACCCTTAGATTGCACCAACTACGACGACCGAAAGGGAAAAAATGCGTTATAGTTTACAGGAGATTTAGATTAAACGGCTGCAGGTTTACAAATTGAATTCGGATCGGTTTTTGAAGTGTAGTTTCGTGAAAATGACGGAAATTATTTCGACGAAGCAAGTGCTGAAACTAACGAGTGTTAACTGGAGTTTCGAGACTGCAATGAATTGCGCTAAGCGTTTTATACTCAGTTACATGAGTGTAGTGCCGTGTACTGCTAATGCAAGATGTTTTGCAACAAGATTTAATGCAAGATTTAGTTTTTTTTTGTAATAAAAAGATGCTTTTTTTGATACCGTCGATAGGCCTTCATCGCCATCAAAAGCGCCAGCAAATGTCTCCCAAGACCAGTTTTTGGCCTTAAGCCGTCATCAGCTGTGTTCAAGCAGAACACCTGGAGAGCGAATGGCGGATGAAGGATGAATAACAAAACTGTCCAGTGACTCACATTCAAAGTATTTGCAATTTTTCGCGTTAAACTACCAGGCTCTTCCGCTATCATGTCCAGCACATTCTGTTCCAATTGTTCCGTTCTTACAGTCAGTTCAATGTGGCTGTTTCACGAAGACGTCGATGAATGTTTTCGAAGATTTTTCGGCCGGGGACATTACGGGCTGGAAATCGTTCACTGTACAATCGCCTAGCTTGTAATGCATTGATTGCCATCAGCAAGTCCATACATGAAGTGCATGTCAGTCATCTCGGCGTTTGTATACATTATGATAGAGGACTTCACTCACTATTTAAGACACGTCAAACAGCCAAACGTCACTCAATCTATGTAAACAAATGCGACCGATAAAATCCACTTACTACCTTACTTTTATTTACATTAATGATTTCAACAAATATCGAATATGGTTGTCGCAAATTTTTTTCGCCCTGTAACTTCGAAACAAAGGGGTTTTTCAAAAATCATCATACGACAAAATATTCTTAGAATAGTACAAGGAATAGCCCTTTGCATTTTTGCCGCATGTTTACCTAACACCCTCTATATATATATATATATATATATATATATATATATATATATATATATATATATATATATATATATATATATATATATATATATATATTGTTGGTTGCTTGACCGGGAAGGAGCCCCACCTATCCCTTCAACTGGATGACATATGTTTCGTCTCTCGAGGTTCAGACTCATCAGGGCGCCGACATACACCATACCATCAAGAATAGGGACACCCTATCCACAGCCAACAACCCATGTTTTCGCCGACTTCCCGTCGGATGGCGTATATATGTAGTATTAGATTTTTTTGGTCTGCGTCCAACCCCGTCAAGCAACCAACAAAAATGTTCATTTAGGCGGAGACGCAGGTTGTTGTGTGTTCCACATGAGATTGTGGAACCCAACGGTTGGGTGTGTGATGACACTCAGCTACTGTTGTCTCATTGGACGCAATCCAAGAAAATCTAATACTATATATATATATATATATATATATATATATATATATATATATATATATATATATATATATATATATATATATATATATATATGTATATATATATATATATATATATATATATATATATATATATATATATATATATATATATATATATATATATATTATACCAACGATTATTCACATAATTTCAAAAAAAAACTCCCTTACAACAAGGATCAAAAACCTAAGGGTTTCCACAGCAAAAATGAAATTGTAAAATTATTATCGCAAAACCATGATAAAAATTTTTATTTTAAGCAAATATCTGTAAAAGAATATTTGGCAACTAATAACTTATTTATTTTTTAATTCCTGTAAAACAATTTTATACTTTGTTATCTATCACTTTTTTTAAATTTTGTGAATATAGTTTCGTAAAACGATGTTACATTCTCAAAAACTACTTTAAAACTAAGGTATTACAGCTGTTTATCTGTACCTAATTTTACGCTTTTATTGGGGTTAATTTTTTACAATATTTTAAATAGTAGGGAATTCCAGAGATGTGATAATTTAATAGCTGTCTAGACGGGTCTTTATTATATTTACAAATCAATTCAATTGCTTATAAATCGTTTAATTTTTTGCTTTTTGGCGCTGTACTATACACTGTAAATCGTTTTACGAAACTATAGTTACACAAATTTAAAAATAAAAGTGATTGATAACAAAGTATAAAATTGTTTTATTCGATTTAAAAAATGAACTATCACAAAGTAACGGACAAATCTATCAACATAATATTTGTTTATTTTCCGAACCGTTCACGTTAGGTTAGGCTTATAAAATGCTATATTTTCCCACACCTTCAACTGTCAACGATGGCCCAATCCCACCTACTATTTTGAAGTATTAGAACTACTACGGCGTTATTTTAGGTATAACTAAAGGCGTTGTAGGTAACAGGCCAACACCAGATATCCTGAGAATAATACCTGGTATTACTTATTCCGCCGTTTATACTTGGTTTATATTTGCATTGTAGAACCGGCCCTTAGACAGCCTAGAAATTAATTGAAGAAAAAATGAACTATGTATTTTGCTCAAGGGTCAGGTAAACTTGAATGATTCACGTTGGTTAAATTTATATTGCCCATCTAAACATTGAAAAAATGGATTTCCCCACAATCATCATCAATCATCACTTCAGGTTGTAACTATAGTTTTTACTTGTTAGTTCAGTATTGGCAACACTCAGTTCAATTATCGACTACCTCAGTTAAATAAAGTGATTTGATGTTTAGTGGTAAATCCTTCGAGTTTAGTGTTTCACACCGATTGATCTAATACAAGAATTGATCATTATTATATTGTCTAGAAACTACACTTGTTTTCTTTTTCATGCAAATCCATTTTTCTAACGTCAGCTCTAATTTGTAATAGACATTTATCTACAAATAGTTCCCTGTATGAGTCATGTTGTATCTTCTCAAGTAAAATTACAAAAGATTCCAGTATATATTACAGTTGTTTGCCAACTACTTTCTGCAGTTAAGGCGTCTAAACAATCGCGCTCCCAACATTTCGAAAATATTTACTACGGGAAAAAAAGACAAACAAACCGAAAGTTTTCCACTATATACTCCCCACGAAACCCAACTCCATCGAAGCCCTTAACAACTTTCAGCGGCTTATTTGCCTCGATTAAACATCCTGGACCCGCAGCAGCACAAATTCAAGACATCTCCTGCTTTTTCCTTTCTCCTCCTTTTTTTTCGTAAATTCTTCTTTGCCATTGTTCAACACTTAAACAGGGCAAAATTAGGTGCCTCAATTTCAAGTGACTTCAAGTGTAGTAGGAAGATACTTTAGAAAACATCTTTTACGTTCGACTACCATCATTGTTCGCGAAAACAATCGGAATGGGGGGGGAGAGAAAGTTCTGATTTTATCGCGTCGATTCAAATTCACCCTCGCCCTTTTTCGTCGAAACATTTTCCGACGAATTTCCTCAAGGAAATATATTTTTTAAGGATGAGAATACCGATAAGCATCATAAATCGTCAGCAGCAGGCAGAGTGTGACAGCTGACCTGACAGAATATGGAGGAAATCAAAAATCAGTGTTTCCCTCTTCA
The DNA here is from genome assembly GCA_031761425.1 of Cosmopolites sordidus. NCBI lineage: Eukaryota > Metazoa > Arthropoda > Insecta > Coleoptera > Curculionidae > Cosmopolites > Cosmopolites sordidus. The sequence continues at coordinate 1,014,847 of JARFXV010000009.1, forward strand.
TACGATGTATAGGGTGTTTCAAGGAGAAGGGTTTTCGGTAGCTTTTGTAGCAACTTGACAACTAAACTCAAAAAATTTCTAACTAAACATCAAATCGCTTGTTTTTAATTTTTCGACGCACATTTCATTAAACATATTAGCATCATCAGGGGTTAATTCAACTTAATTGAATGAATTAGGTAATGAAGCGTGTAAATATCATGAACCGTGACGTTAGCCACACGTTACACTAATCGTTCAGAAAGTTGGTTGTATGGTATACAGCCAATAATTATTAAACAGAATTCTAGCAAAATTCTTCAGCAATATTCCTTCAAAACATTACTAAAATAATCGAAATGAGATCGAATTGCATAGTGGGCCCGAAGAGGGTATTAAAATTATTCAAAAACAGTATTCTCGATAGGGCCTGGGCGAGTCGAGGATGGTGTAATTGTTGCGGACTTTCCCCACAGGATGGCGTGACGTGCCTTTGATAACAGTCTACATTAAACATGGTTCATAGAATATATATGGTCGTATCTTTGGTCATTCCTTCAGCGGGTTTCTGAAGGTTCAGTTCGAACTCGGCTGATGACGGTTTAAGGTCAGAAACCGATGTCGAGAGACACTCGGTGATGTTTTGGGGGTGGCTGAGGGAACCGGAAATTTTTGCGTGGAGCAGGGATTAATTTTCCTTGTTTTTCAATATTTTAAAAATAGTTCAAGATATATCGTTAACCGATTGGTTGCAATAAACTTTTAACAACCCCTGTCGTAACGAAACCCGGCAAAGTTTCAAAAAAGGTAAACAGGTGTAAACTAAGTGCTTGCATTGCATTCATTGTATGAGCGTCTAAGAAAAGATGAAAACAGCACTCTTTGCAGCAGAACTAGCCTCCGGAGAATATTATTTCTAATGGGTTTTGCATATCGGGCCATTAATAAAAGACAAATATTAATGAAATCACAACGATTGCGACGATGGCGGTTTGACTACTTAAATTCTATAAAAAATACAGATTAGAAAATCGTCCCATTATCTACCTTGATGAAACATGGTTCGATACACATGAAACGCCGATAAAAAATGATCATCAGATACATCAAGAAAATGCCAAACCAAAGCCCCAGCAAACAAGGGAAAAAGAATTAAAATTTTACGTGCTAGTTCCGAGGATGGATGGGTTCCACATTGTTTACAGTTGTCCTCCAAAAATATTAAACATTCATCTTTGGACTACCATGATGGCACAACAGGAAAAGTTTTTGAAGATTGGTTTATAAATAGCCTTTTGCCCAATGTGTTTAAGGAAAGCGTAATTGTAATGCTAATTGTAGCAAAAGAGTAATTGTAAGCGAAAAAATAAAGCTCCTAATGCAAATAACACTAAATTGGAAATTTAGAACTATATGTTAAAAAACGATATATACTTCGAAAATACATTTAAAAAATGTGATCATATAGAAATATTAAAAAGGAATTTGTATGTGATACCATCGTTGCCGATAAGGGACATGCGGTTTTACGCCTTCCCCCGAATTACTGTATTTTTAATCCAATTGAGCATATGTGGCATCAGGTTAAATCCAATATTAGAGCTGAAAACATTTATCCGACTCTAAATGCAAGTGCTGCAACATTAATTAGGAAGGTTGTAGATAGTATTCCCAAAGAAAGTTGGATAATATGGATAATAATAATAATGGATAATAATAATAATAATAATAATAATATGCATTATATTGTGCAGCAGTGACTGCCATAGAAATTTCAGGTCAAAAAACTTACACCCATAATGCGGCTGGCCGTAGTATTCAGAAAAATACACCTGTCTGGAAAACGCGCCTTGAAAACAATATCAATGAGTTCCGGAGGAAAGTTGACATTATCTCAGAGTATCTTTCTGGTAATCAGTCAAATAAAGTAGCGAGAAAAGCAAAAATAATTGCCAATAAATCTGGCATTGACTTCGATGATTCAAACCTGGCAGAAAAATTGTTAGATCTAAAAGATCGGTTTAGGCAAAAAGCTAAATCGAAAGGAACCAGGCTAGCAAGATATAATGAACTAGAAAAGCAAATACATCAAAATTCAGTATTTGCAAATAGCCAAAAGAAATTTTATAGAGAACACGAAGCAGAAGGTAACAGCAAGTCAGAACTTAAGAATATGGATGTGTCTTCCTTTGCGGAATATTGGAGATCGGTTTGGAAAAAATCAGACGGCTACGAAAAATGGGCTCCTTGGGTTAAAATCATTCAAGAACAGACAAATGCTCTCCCAGATATGGAGACTAACGATTTCACAGAGATTGACATTTGCCCTGCTGTCAGGAAGACTCACAACTGGAAGGCGCCTGGACCAAATGGATTGCATAACTTCTGGATTAAAAGCTTTACAGACGCCTATCCAGTACCTGCAAATGCATTTAAAGAGGTTTTAATAAATCCAGACACTTTCCCCGACTTCTTAATGGAGGGCAATACATACCTACTGTTCAAAAAAGGGGATGTTAAGCAACCCAATTACTACAGACCAATCACATGTCTGTCAGTGTTATATAAACTGTTCACAGCCCTACTCAATGAAAAAATCTACCAACATTGTGATAAAAACAACATTTTTTAAGAAGAACAGAAAGGATGTATGAGAGCAAGTATGGGCTGCAAGAAACAATTGACGATCCATGTTGTAGTTTTTGAGCAAGCGCGAAAAAGAAAACGCAACTTAAATATCTGCTATATAGACTACAAGAAAGCATTCGATAGTGTCCCTCACGATTGGATGGTTGAGGTTCTGAATTTCTATAAAATTAGCCCCCAGAATATTAATTCTTTAAAGTGCCTGATGGGGAAGTGGAAAACGAATCTTTTGTCGGCCAACAATGCATTGCTGCTACAAATATCGAGAGGGGAATTTTTCAGGGAGATTCCCTTTCTCCAATTTGATTTTGTCTAGCACTGAACCCTTTGTCCACACTACTCAAGAACAGCAAATATTGGATATAAACTTAACATGAGGAATCCAAGAAAGCTCTCTCATCTACTATATATGGATGATCTTGAATTATATGGAGGAACTGGAGAAAAATTAAACTCATTGATAAAAACGGTTGAAACATTCAGTACGGATATCAGAATGTCATTCGGACTGGACAAATGCTCTACCATTAGTATACAGAAGGGAAAGGTTCAGAGTCAACATTCAACACTTTGTAACATACAACAACTAGCACCAGAAGAATCCTACAAATATTTAGGAATACCCCAAAAGCATAAACTTGATCGTAACCAGTTAAAGGACTTTTCCACTCTATACCAAAAGAGACTTACAAAAGTTTTAAATACCAAACTGAACAGTGGAAACCTTATTAAAGCGACCAACGGTTGGGCAGTGCCAACTCTGACATATTCTTTTGGCATTATTAAATGGTCAGAAACTGACCTGGATGAACTTAGGCTGACACGCCGAACATTAACAAAGTTCAGATGCCTGCATCCAAACTCATCTACGAAAATACTATACATCCCAAGAAAGTTGGGATGTAGAGGCCTTGTAAACGTAAAATATCTCTGTCTCAATCAAGAAAATAGAATGAGTAAACACTTCATTGATTCAAACAGTGCATTAATGAAATTGGTTGCAAATGAGAACCGGGATTTCACCCCACTAAACCTAAATAAACAAAATCGTATTGATAACAGAACAACACTCGCGGATTGCGTTCGAGAATGGAAAGGACAAACATTGCACGGAAGGTTTCCTAAGTCACTCGAAGATGACACCATTGACGAACAATTGTCTTTGCAGTGGCTGACCGATGGACTTTTGTACTCAGAAACAGAAGGTTTCGCGATATCTATTCAAGATAGGGTAACAAGAACAAAAAACTATGAAAAGCACATACTGCATTTGGACGGAGTCGATAAGTGTAGGAAACGCGGTACTTTGGTGGAAACAATTGAGCTCCTTATTGGCCGGCCCTTGCTCCTAATGCTTATTTAGGACGGCATAATCTGCTGGCAAAAATTATACATCCACAAATTGCAAAAAAAAATACTCGCTATTAGAAAGCGCACCTCCTCCATGTTATAAGTATTCGCCTTCTCCTGTACTTGAATCATCCTATACCATTTTTTACTGGGACAGACCAATCACTACTGATTGAACCAGGTCCATAACCAAAAGTTGAACCAGGTCCATATTGTGCCATTGATAATTTCAACAACTAGTATTATACCAAAGAATCTGAAAAATAACATCAAATTTCTGGGAGCAGAAAAAAAATCTGATTAAAATAATGCAGAGGGTGGTAATCCTTAATACAACTCGCATCGCCCAAAAATTTTTGGAAGAATGAAGCTGTTTTGGCTACGGTCCGCATTTTATTTAGAATCCAGCTTAGCTGGGAAGAAAATATATAAAGGAACATAATTTATCAATATTTTATTTTTTCCAAAATTATTCTGAAGTTCAATCACTCCGACTCTGGTGCCTTTGAAAAAACCAGGAATATTTTTATTGAAATTTATTGGGGTAATTAACATTTGACCGAAAGGCAACGAAATATCTTGAACCGGACTATACTAATCATTGAATTTATTGAAACGTGATTGTTATATTTTGGATTATACTAGCTTCTACTTGATGGAAGTTCATCATAAGTGTATAATGAGAAACTTGTGGAAGTGGAAGTAAGATAAAAAAAATATTAAAGAAGCAAAGTTCAGTCTAGTTAATCGTACTAATTATCAGTAAATAATAATTAACAGTATTTTTAAGTACAGGTAGTAGGACTAGAGGAACTGTGTCTCGTTCGATTACTAGAAGAAAAAATCCATTCACACAGTTCAGTCATCTTCAGGATTTTCTTCTCATCGCATGGTACGGTGACTTGTACTACTATGATGGGTTTTTTCCCTTTGGTGTCCCATCTAGTAATACTAATTGGGTATGACATCGTCAGTCGGAATTATTTCCAGGACGCCTTTTATAAAGACGCGAAAAAAGTGTTTGCCTAGGGAGTAGTAGGTATAACCCCTCTCATCGAAAAGCTTTTTGACGGTTTTTGGTTCCGTTTAGAGGGTAATCAGCACCCCATCCGGCTTCGTTGTGGCTGACACAGCTACTGTTTTTCTTTAGGAAGCTCATCACTTCCTGGAAAGCCGCTTTATCTCGCAAGACGAATGTCATTGGTTTGGATTCGACGTCAGAGAATAGTTCTGGCGCCTTGTTTGACGTTTCGTCCGTCACGGACGGTGCTTTTTGCTTGATGGTCGAAACCGAGGAGGAGGAAGGAACAATCGGTGCTTCCCAAAGACACCTGCTGGAATTCGTCGCCAGTGGCAATTTTTTTGATGATCTCCTTCTTCGAGATCGGACTGGATCTCGATGATTTGTGGTGTGATTTGAAGAGCTTTTTCTTTTTTCTTTAAGATAACTGGTATTTTAAAAAAAACATCAGCGTCGCTGACGTTGCGGCCAGTTTTAATAGAAGTAATCTCTTCTATTTCACTGATTCTGGTGTGCAGATTTTTAATTCCTGTGAGTAATTGACTGCATGTCAATGTCAATGTCAATGCATGTCAATGCATGTCAATGCATCTAAATGCAACTCGACGTAACGATCTACTAGGTTCTGGTAAGGAAACCTAGCGTCTTCTGTTTCTTTGCGAACAGATATGCGTTTGTGCGAAAAACACTTTTGTCAACTTTAAACATAATACGATTACTAAATGTTTAGTAAACTTTTGCCGTTCGGAAACTGTCAGCACAATGTGCAGTCACTGATATCTCAATTTAGACTCCTTCTTGAAGTAATCGGATCAGACCCTGTCGTATTTAATTCCGAAAATCAGATAATATGGGTGAATGTTATACAGTAATGTCACCTAGTAGTCGAAGTACTACTAGTGTATTCCGACCTCTAACTTGCTATCTATAACTATAGATTCCGGTTTTTGGAATTAAAGACGAATGAATTACTTCAAGAGAAAATCATCCTGTTCACAATATAGTCATGATTTTGCAACATCGAATTTTGATGTGTTTAATTCCATTGCATAACTTTATAGATTTAATGTAAAAAGTGGACACATAAAATTATCTGAGTGTATGTAAACTATTAACAAAGAAAATTGACAGTATGTTGTTCGACAAAGATGTCCATCTTATGAAAATATCCTCTTTTATTTCACGTACTCAAGTACTCTCCGAACAACCTTTTATTCATTATGTGTCTACGAAATATTTCCAAAACTATTCCCATTTTAGAATTTTATTTTACTGCCGTTACTAAACTATATAAAACTTTTATTTCATCTCTACTATATTCGACATTAAAACTGCATTATATGCTAAAAAAATATATATATTTTTATATATAAAGAAATATTTTTATATAACACGAAGGGAATAAATTTTATAATGTTTTATTTAATTACAAACACAAAAACTTCATAACGGATTTTCTCTTTTGATTTTAGCCAAGAGACTAAAGCCCCACCTTGTTCACATGTTTCACTAATGGAACGTTTCATGATCTTCACCTGTATTCTTCTGATTTAGTTCAATGATCGATTTATTAAATACACATACAGAGTGATTCCAAAGTTAAAAATGTTAACAACATGTTAAACAACTCAACACAAACAGCCGGCCGCAGTGGTCTGGTGGGTTTGTCGCCTCCTGGTAATCCAAATAGTAGCTGGTTCGATTCCAGCGCTCGGATGGATGTTGTTCTTTAATTCTTCTGTCCGTCTTACTTCCTACCCTACACACACACTTATATACACTCACATATACACACAGACGCCCACACACATCCACACCTAAATATCTGTAATTGTGTCTAGGCAAGATTGTAAAATCCGGCAACGGATTACCCGTCAGTCACGCCAGTTAAAGGCTGGGTAAGGCCGGATACCTTCTGAGACGTGTTCTACGTTGGTCACTCGCCAGTCGGAAAGTTTCCTGATAGACTTATGGATAGGCACATAACCAAGGGTTAATAACCTGAGGGGGGTGATGGCCTGGGTTTGTCGGTAGCTGATGACCGTGGTTCGGAACCCACGTTAAGCTGTAGGTCCAGTCGCTAAATAGCCTTAGATGCTGATGCGCCTCTAACCGTAAATCCTTTCATTTTCAACACAATTTTTTTTTCAAAATTCCATTTTTTAAATAGCTCAAAAATTAGGCCGTTACAACATTTAATGAATTTTAAAAATTCAAGCCCAACCCATAAAATAATATAAACAAAATTATCCGATCGCCGGCAAATTCAAGACGAACACAAAACATAATTAATGTTTATCGGTTTTTTGTGAATCATGCATTCGTTTTATTTTCTTATCTAGTATTTTATTGTTAGTTTTATATAGTACCGGATATCTACCGTGATTTTTGGAAAAATAACTCAGCTATACGCTGAATGTTTTCCTTTTCGGGTGGTCCCATTCCCGAAATCATCTATTCGGGTTGTACAAAAAGCCAGAGACCTTGATGACTTGAGGGAATATCGTGAAGGGCACGTGGAAAGAGTACCTGAAAATGGGAGGAATACATTGTCGAAGAAGCCCCAACAACAAGTACTTGAGAAATAGAAAGGCAAGTTGAACGTCCAAAAAAAAGTTTTTACAACATTGTGGGACAATTAATTGTACTCATTGCAAGTGAAATAAGTCTACGAAATTATCAATCTTTTCAACTCTCCCCATGCCTTTCTTTTAGATTAACAGTAAAATTTTGGGGTTAGAGGCGCATCAGCATCTGAGAAGGCTATTTAGTGACTGGACTTTAGCTTAACGTGGGTTCCGAACCATGGTCATCAGCTACCGAAAACCCCGGTCAGCACCCCCCTCGGGCTATCAACCCTTGGTTTTGTGCTTAACTGAAAGTATCTTGAGAAGCCTACCGACTGGCGAGTGACCAACGTAGAAAACTTCTCAGATGGCATCCGGCCTTACCCAGCCTCAAACTGGCGTGACTGAGGGGTGATTCCTTGTCAGATTTTACCCTCTTACCTAGAAACATTCACAAGAATTTTTAGATAATTTTTTTGCCTAGTACGGGATTCGAACCCGCTCCACGTTAACTGCCGTTAGGCTGACGCCTTAGACACCCCCAGCTAATGAGGTTCCTTTGTTTTAGATTGCTACCATTTTATGTTGAAGTATATTTTTATTAGATTTAGAAACACGGCCAAGGTAGCCGATACTTGACGGAAATTAATTTTTAATAAATAAGCAAAGATTAATATCTAAAAATTTCCACTATATTTAAAAATGTATGTATAACAATTGTTTCGACACACAGTGCCTTTTTCAAATACAAACTATACTAAACTAACGGTGAGAAAGGCAATTACAACCTAAAGTGTCCATCGACCTAATAATACCATAAAACATGATAGTGGAGAAATCCATTTTTTTTGTCAACGTCTTAGGAGGGCAATATAAGTTTAATAACTGTGAACCATTCAAATCTAGCTGGTCATTTAAAAAAATATCCACATTTTTTCTTTTATTAATTTATAGGCTCTCTAAAAGATTTTTTTTTTTATTTATTCTCATTATGTAAAATTATCATTAAATGTATGTATATTATACAGTTTATTTGTTTATTTTTTATTGTTTTTAATGTAAAAGGCACTGTGTCTCGAAACAATTGTCGTCATACATACAATTTTAAATATAATGGAAATTTTTAGATATTAATCTTTGCTTTTTTATTTAAAATAAAGTTTAAACCCTTGATTTTTTGGCACGCTGGCTTGATCTACTTTTTTCTCGTTATTACGATCTTTTCCATTGTATAGATCAAAAGCATACATGTAACCATTATTTGAACATAGAGTCTAGTTTTTATAGCCAAACTTTATTAGCTTTTTAAACTGTTTGGCATAATGCTAAACATATTAGGTCACCATTCTTTCGTCTACTGATCCAGCCAAATTAAGTCAAAAATTTTTGCCAAGAAGTTCAAGAAGCGCTCTCAGTTTATAAAGTCTATCGCCCGTCGGAAGTTTAAAATTATCATTGAAATGAATAAATCATCTCAAAAAGTAAATGCTGTTCTGAACAATTTTCGGTACGTCGTCTTCAGTAGAATTTTTTACAAGTGACGCCATCTATTTATGAAAACCGAATATAATTTCCGGATAATTCAATAAAATTAATAAAAATATTTGCAAAAAAAAACCTGAAAGGTGTTTAACCCGATAGATTATTCAGCGAGTCGACTTTTTTTTATCAACGAGTTAGCAGAACCAGTTGGAATATTTTCTGCATTTACTTCTAATTGTTTTTACAAGGTGATACAGGTTAATCATCGCGTAATTTATGTATATTTCAGAGAGCTTGTTAATATTTTATATTAAGTATTTTTAGATATTATATTTCATCTATATTATGTTGCAAAAGGACGCGATTCGGCAATACAGGAAAAGTCAGATCACACGATAACAAATCAAGTAAATTTGGTACTAGCTTGAACCTAGTTCCTAGAGGACGCTTAGTACCTACTTTTAGAGGAATTAACTCGCTCATATTTTTCCCCTATAAAGCTGGGAATATTTTGTCTTCAAAATAGAGAAGAGTCATAATTTCCACATAAAAAAGGTGCCCTTGGTCAATATCGATATCTCACGCCGTTTGCGAGATATTCTTATATAAAAGCTTCAACAAAACTTAGAGTCGTTACCGCCCCATGCGTGATAATGGTGGGGCATCTACCCATCAAACCCAATTACCCCGATTTTGAACCTGCTTTCTTCAACCGTTTTAAATAATCTCAGTTTTTCGAAAATGTTCAAAAATACTAAAATGGGCTCGTGGAGAGGGATATTAAAAACAAAGAAAATTCACCCGCGCTCCACGTTGGTGCTTTGTCATTCCCTCATCCGCCATGGAGCGCGGGTGAATTTTCTCTCCATACCTCCTATTTCGTTGGCCTAACACTTCTTTTAGATATAATTTGAATAACATCTCACCACTAACCGAATATAAATATGTATTAATTTAAAAAAACTAATTCAAACAAAGATTCATGGATGCATCAAAGCACCCTAATCAACATTAATCAACATTATCTTGTGTAACTCGCGACAAAAAACCCAAGCAATAATATCGGAACTGTTTAAATAAATTCTATAAATAGTTAACAAGCTGGAATGATGAATGTAAACAGTCATTTTAGAGTATTAGACAAGCAAACAATACATTCGAGCTGCACAAAAGACTTGTATGATTAATTCTAATAACTACTGCGGTCAGTGGACGATCTGCATTTATCATTTAACCGCTATATATATCGTCGTTTCGTGAGATATGGTTGGCAATTTAGTCTGTATAAAGGCTTCGGTCCTTTTTTCCGTCGAACCATTGTTGCGATTCCTTCATTGAACGGAAAATCGTTATATTAGCAGTTATAAATGTTACGTATCATTCAAAATAAACATGATACTGTCAATTTTCCAGAGATATATACAATATAATCGTTAATCTATATACTATCTGACATAAAAATTCTAACACCCGGAAACAAAGTGTTTTATTTTTTATAAAACGTAGGTACTACAGCAAGGACTATATAGGGTGTAAGGGAAAGTACGTTAGTAAATTTAACGAACGATCCTTCCCACCGTTTTAAAGAAAAAGTTTCTTACAATAAGGGTCAAGAACGTAATGGTTCTCTCGAAAAAGCAACATTATTGAATCACGAATTGGAAAGTTACAAGGGTCCTTAGAAAATCCAACAGATGGCGCTAGTAGCATCGGAAATGGCTTGTTTTTAGTAAGCATCATCATTCAGCAGATAGCAGTCAAAGTCTGAATTATATTTATTACATGATTTCATTTTTATTGTCGATTGAAGCGAGAAACTTTTGTAATGTCTGAATGATTGTGGCGTGTTCATATATTTTCTCTCCTTTATTTGGGTTTTTCGCCACTGTCTAAAACTCAAAAAATATCAAAAATACCTGTTGTTATTTAAAGAAAGAATCACTGGGTAAAAACAAAAAACCAAACGGAGACAAATTTCTCAGTGATTCTTTTTTGTAATAAATTTGCCTAACGAACAAAATTTTAAAGATATAAAAATGTTATAAAAATACAATTTACAAACTTTTAACGTTAACGTTTCGGAGGGTAATCTCCCCCCGTTTTCAAAACTAAACTAAAAAATAAATTATATTAATTTGTAATATATAAAGTAACGAGTGAAAGTAAATATATTTTTATGTGTATGTCAACGATACTTACATTGACAACAATAGATTTTCATGACAGTGACGTACTACCAAAAAATATATATAGGTAATGTTTACTGTGTGATTGTTTATTCTACTGATTGTGTATTCAAATATTTAAATGTTTTTAATTGTATTCTTTAGAATCGGGAACCATATTGAATTTAAATCTACCGAAGGCATAGCAATATAGTTATTTTTATTTAAATTAATTATAGCGGTTTCTTTTAATCTTCTGTATTTTGTTACCGACACTTTTGATACCGTTTTGGAATTATTCTAATTGATTTTATGACCCGATTCCCATGCGTGTTAACAAATTCTAGATTTATTAAAATCGCCCTTTCTAAGAAGGTTTTTATGCTCTTTTACTCTAACATCTAACGGTCTAGATGTGTCACCTATATAGAATTTGCCACATTCGCAGGGAATTTTATAAACCACATTTTTGGTATTTCGTTATAGAAATACCTATAGATAAATTTAAAAAAGACACATCTATTAAAATATTGCCATCACAGACAAAGGTAACGCCATAGTTATTATGGACACTACAGAATATAATAACAAAATTAAAACTTAAATTAATGAGGGAAATTACACTAAAATACATACAGATCCAGCATTAAAATAGAGAGACAAATTTACAATACATTATATAAACAAAAACGAGAATTTACAGATCTAGAAAGATCACAACTTACACCACATTATAGTAAACCACCTCATTTCTATGGTCTACCAAAAATACACAAAAATAATATACCATTTCGCCCTATAGTTAGTAGTATAGATTCTCCATGTTATAAACTAGCAAAATTTTTATTAAATATTTTAAATCCATTTTCGGGAAGAACAAATTCATATATTAAAAATACTTCAGATTTTTTAGATAAAATTTAACATTAAAAATAACATTAAAAATACAAACCAAAATTGAATGGTTAGTTTTGACGTGGTGAGTTTATTTACTAATGTGCCAGTTGATAAATCACTTTTAATAGTTAGAAAAAGATTAGAATATGACACAATATTAAAAGACCGCACTAAACTAAACATAAATACAATTTTGGAATTATTAACTCTGTGCTTAAAAACCACATATTTTCAATTAGAAAATGATTATTATCAACAAAATTTCGGAATGGCAATGGGTTCTTCTCTTTCTCCTTTGATGAGTAATATCTTTATGGAGGAACTCGAGAATGACATATTAAATAAATCTCTTAAAAAGCCATTAATATGGCTTAGGTATGTTGATGATATTTTTGCTATATGGCAACATAGCATTGACGATCTAAATATTTTTTTACAATATATAAATTCTCGAGAGCCTACAATTAAGTTTACTTTAGAGATGGAGAAGGAGAATAAATTGCCATTCCTCGACACTTTAATATAAAAACAAAACAACACATTAAAAACTACAAAAAACCGACAAACACAATTAGGTATCCCAATTTATTTTCCAATAACTGAAAATCGGTCAAAATAGGAGTAATTAAAAGTTTATATGACAGAGTAAAACTTGTTTGTACCGACAGTGATACACTACAAAAAGAAACAAATCACATAAAAGACATTTTAATAAAAAACAATTACCCAAAAAAAATTATAGATAAATCGTTTAATAATTTTGATACCAGACAAAACAGACAAGTTATTAATAACAATAATAATAAGTTTCAAACAATTAACCTCACAATTCCTTATATCCGCGGTATTTCTGACACAATTAAAAGAGTAGGTAATAAATATATACAATATGTTAATGACTTCTCTTCATTCTTCTCTTTCATTCTAATTTTTTTTCAAAGTCATAGCACATCCAGTTATCCCGGAAGTTGCCATTAACTTCCGTATTTTAAATTGACATAGAGGTCAACTGCTGGTGTACAGCAATAGTGGAATATGTTGGAACACCATCCAGCTGATACCAACTGTTTGCTCTGTCACGTGCAGGTAAAGCATTTAGGAAATCACTAACAAACCCTCTGAGTATCTCCAGATATCTAGCCCCATTCAAATTTTCATCGTACACTTGATATACCACTCTATTGTCCATAATTAAACAAAAAAACATTAAAACTGAAGTGGTCCTGGTGATTATGTTCCCTTATGACATGTGGATTGTCTTATGAAGTGACTATTTCGATGATTTATAATTCCTTGCCTGCTGCATTTTGATTCAAGAGTCCACATAATCTTATAAAGAAATCTCGGATCTTCGATCATTTTTATGCACATGAACTCCTAAAAGTCGACTCGTCTTGCCTTATCACCAAGACGTAATCCGTGCACAATTATCTCATAAAAAGGATGCATTTTATGTTTTCTTAATATTCTTTGGATTGATGCTCTTAAAATACCCAAATCCAGCGCTGCTGCTGGAGTTTAATTCTGCGGATAAGCTTAAAAATAAGCCTACACATTCACCTCGTTATCTTCATTATCTATTAGCTGATTTGGTATTACCCTTACACTACCAGTTGTCAAAAACCGAACTTCCATTCTTGCGAATTTCCCGGGAGTCATTGTTAGTAGGTCCGGATATCGTTCGTTAAATGTTCGTCTGACAATTCGTCCACATTCACCATGCGTATAAAACAAATTTAACGAATCAGTATTGGAATATTCTTCATTATTCTTTATTATAAACTGTACTTGAATAAATTAAGAAAATCACTAAAATTGTAAGTAGATACCTACGAATTTTGTGAGCCGATACTACTTTGACATAATATCAACATTGTTTCAATTCCTGTCAAAATCAAGGCTTACTAGATAGGACTTTTGGCCCTTCATCGGCTTTTGATAAAAAAATACATATCGATTAACAAGAAAACCGTTGGAAATTGGTATGGGAAAAGTTATATCAAAAAAAATATAGGATGTAGAATCAAATTCTGCATCCCACCATTCAATAATATAAAGAGGTTATATCTATCAAAATTTTCAAACGAATGAAGATATTTTAGAAACAGTTTAAAACAGGTATAGGGAAATCTGATGATATAGGGAAATCACCACTATAAGATTAAAAAGAAAATGTGATCCCGGTCCTGTAGATTATTTCGGAAACTAGAGAACAATATAACTTTTTGTGCGATTGAAAAATGTTTTAGAGAAAAATAAAGATTTTATATTACGTAAAGTAAATTTCACGATTTATTATTATAATTATGCAAATGTGGGTGGAACAAATTAAATGTTTCCGGACAAGTGTAAAACATCGACTGGCAAACTCCGGAATAGTTTTGTTGGGTTTCTTAAACGTGTTAAAAGGCCGAATACTTAATAATTTCTCTCGGCGGTAAATTTATGTGTTTCCGTGGAAATTCCACAGAGTTTTGCGCGTTAATTTGTTTATGTGTCGGTTGGTACTTTTCATTCGCGTTTCAAGTTCGAGCTAATGGGAATGGGATGTGGAAGTTGTTTGCAGGGTTTGAAATGTATGTAGGTTTCGGGCAGGCGAATATACAAAAAGTAAACTTTCGAAAATGTTGTATAACGAACGCAATTACAAATTATTATGTTTGTTGTTTCGTTAGACAATGACGCTGAAAGTTAGGATTGAAAAATTATTATTATCAAGGTAAATTTAGTACTATGTTCAGTTTTGATATTTGCATTTGTGAGTATATAAGCTAAAAAGTCGACAGAATCCCATTGTTTAGTCGTAATAATATATTCAAATAATTTTTGAGTTTCAGAAAGATATAATCAAATGGAGCTAATTCAGACTAATATAGCGAATGGATGACAGTTTTAACAAACTAAGCCGGCTTGATTCATTTTATCCAGAAGTTGGTCAGTGTTGATGTTATCTTCAGAGTCGATCTAAGTCTAAAATAGGCGTCAGCCTTCATGGAAATAATCGCTTTTTAGCTCACTGTTTCCATCCGTAAAGCGAAAAAAAAACAATATCAAAATTATATTTTTTTTATTACTATTTACAAAAGATGTTCAAAGTGACCACCATTAATTTCTAAGATTTTCTGGCCTATTAACGTAAACCCGACTTTTTACATAACAATACAAAAAAAAATCGGGTGGTGCCAAGTTTGGTGACCTTGCCGACCATTCGATAGCTCCTCGTGGACCGATCCATCGGTTTGGGAAAGTAGTGTTAAGGAAATTTCTGATTAATGCCATAGTGTGCTGGTGCACCATCTTGATGTAGCCATATTTCTTGGATTTGGTTAATTAAATTTAGAAACAGACGCAAAAGTTGATGGAGAATATTTTTTTTCCAATATATCTAGTTACTTATGTGCTCTCAACTTGTCATTAATGAAAAAACGTCATAAAGTATTCTTGCCACTAAACCCCAATCGAAATATTTTACGTATCATATATTTGAGGATACTGTATAGAAACCTGCTGAATGAACAGAATGAACGGATCGACATCCGGAATGATTTAGTAACATTATCTACCCTCTGTGAAAATATTGCATGTAACATATATATATATATATATATATATATATATATATATATATATATATATATATATATATATATATATATATATATATATATATATATATATATCATCATCATAATCATCATCATCATCAGCCCGTATCGATCCACTGCAGGATGAAGGCCTCTTCAGCATGCTTCCAACCTTCACGGTCCTGGGCTTTCCTCTGCCACTCGGGTCCAATATACTTAACGATGTCATCAATCCATCGTGCTTTCGGTCTTCTTCGCGGACGTTTGCGATCAAGCGGTATCCACTCCAGGATTGCCTTGGTCCATCTGTCGTCCCATCGCCTCGCTATATGGCCTGCCCATTTCCATTTCAATTGTTTTACTCTTAAAATGATGTCACAGACTTTTGTTTGTTCCCTGATCCATGCGCAGGACTTTCTGTCTCGTCTTGTAATGCCAAGCATACATCTTTCCATTCCCCGCTGTGCCACCCGAAGTTTTTGAATTGATTGCGATGTGAGTGTCAGGTTTCACTTCCGTATGTCATCACGGGTAGAACGCACTGATCGAATACTTTTCTTTTCAGGAAAAGTGGGAGTCTGCTCTAAAACACTATGTTGAGCCCACCAAATGCCTGCCAGCCACATTTAACACGCCGTTCCACCTCCCGGGCGGTATTCCCCTTCATTGAAATCCTCTGCCCAAGATATACAAAGTTGTCACAATCTCTAAATCCCTTCCTAAAACTGAAATTCTTCTGTCCTGAGCGAAGTTATTGAACATAACCTGACTCTTTTTCAGGTTTATTTTCAAGCCAAATGGTTCGCCAGCCCTTTGCAGTTCTTGTATGCGTCTTTGAGCTCCTCTGGGTCTTGTGAAATGAAAATAATATCATCTGCAAATCTAAGATGGTTTAAGTTTGCACCATTGATCTTTACACCATCCTGTTCCCAATCCAATTTACGGAATACTTCTTCAAGGCCAGCCGAGAAAAGAATAGGCGATATTGCGTCACCCTGCCGTACACCTCGTTCTATATTAATTCCCACTTCAAGGTCATCAAGGTGAATTGTGGCTGTAGCTCCATCATATATCGATTCTAATAGGTTTACATAGGCTCTCTCTGCGCCTTGGCTAAGTAGTGCATCCATTATCGCATGCTTTGAGATGGAATCAAATGCTTTTTCGTAGTCGATAAAAGCCAAGCACAGTGGCATGGTGTATCGTTGTGCCTTTCTATGACCTGCTGTATAACCTGGATGTGATCCATTGTACTGAATCCACTTCTGAAGTGGATATATATATATATATATATATATATATATATATATATATATATATATATATATATATATATATATATATATATTGTGCGTTGTCTTAATGAACAATTATATTTTCTTCGGTAAACCAGGTCTTTCCTCACAAATTTTTGCATCCAATTATTCCAAAATATTTGAGTAATACTGTTTTGTTTGTTTTTCCGGTTGGAAGGTAATCAATCAACAATATCCCAACAATATCCCAATATCCCAAGTTTGTATCCCAAAAATTGATGTCATAACAGATGAAAATCAGAGGGGGTCAGATCTAGTGAATATGGTGGATACTCCAAACAATTCATAGCATAACTCCTTCAATTTTGCCATTACAAGAACAAGTAAACCTTTGCATTGTCTTGATAAAAAATGATTTTTTCTTCGCTAAGCCAGGTCTTTCCTTGCGAATTTTTGCTAATATATTATCATTTCACTATAAATTCCCTTTGCCTTTAAACCTTTTTTTCCAAAAAATGGCATCACTGCACGATTTTCAATATTTTTCATTTTTAAAATAACACCGATTCGTTTACTTTAAGCTGCTGGTGATGTGATGGTGATATGGTTTATGAAAAATTGCAAAATCACATTTATCGTCTTTTCTATTAATTCTTAAGTCGTTAATACGATTATGTTGCTCTTATTCAACTGTAAATTTAATGTTCTTATATAAAGAATTTATGTAAGTCAAGAATTGATTTAATTTTCTATCAGAACCTGTAAAACAAATTAGAATGTCATCAATATATCGGTACCAGTAAAGTTGTGATTTAAAAAACTGATGTTGATTTATCTTTTCTAAGTGGTCCATACAAATTTCCGCCAGTAATGGACTTGATATAACAATAAATTAATAAATAAAAAAAAATGGCCGGCTAGAGTTGAATGGTTCACCGTTATTAAACTTATATTACTCTCGCAGTCGTTGAAAAAATGGATTTCCCCACTATCATGTTTTATGGTATTATTAGGTCGATGGACAGTTTAGCTTGTAATTACTTCTCTTACTATTAATCTAATATAGTTTGTATTTGGAAAAGGCACTGTGTGTTGAAACAAATGTTATACGTACAATTTTAAATGAATATAGTGAAAATTTTAGATTTTAATTTTTGCTTATTTATTTGAAATCTATCTTAGCTAAATTTTAAAAAAGTGATTTGGTGTTTAATGGTAAATCTATTAGAGATAAGTGTTTAACACCAAAGATTCCAATAAAAGAATTGTTCAAATAGTTTAACAGAAGAAAAATGGCGCGTTATTTTTCTTTATAAATATACATTTTCGATCAATTAAGAACTAATTCCTTCATTTTTAATTGGAAGCACTAGACGTTGTTTGTTGACATCAACGATACCAGAAAATATTTATTAAAGCGTTAAGGTATGATTGACCTGTACCAAGGATGACTAGTTGTTTAATATTAAAATTTTTAGCTAGAAACCTGTCCGTTGTATGAAACAGTTAAAGATTTCGCAATCGGATTGGTAAGAAAAGGACATGATTTTAATTATAAACGCTTTGTGTGCAAGTATTATGGCAATATTAGGTGCTAAATTGAGTATAGAGATCCCACTAAAATTAATAATCAAAGATTAATATCTAAACATTTTTCCACTATATTTAAAATAGTATGTATAACAATTGTTTCAACACACAGTGCCTTTTTCAAATACAAACTATATTAAATTAACAGTGAGAAAAGTAATTACAATCTAAAGTTCGACCTAATAATACCATAAAACATGATAGTGGGGAAATCCATTTTTTTTGTCAACGTCTAGGAGGACAATATAAGTTTAATAATGGTGAACCATTCAGTCTAGCTGGTTATTGAACAAAATATCTATTTTTTTTCTTTTTTTAATTTCTAGGCTCTCTAAAAGGTTTAATTTTTTGGATTTATTCTCATTATGTAACATTATAAAATTATCATTAAAAGTTTTGTTGTTTAGTGTAACTTCTTTTATGTTTGTTGAGCCTAGTAGAGAAAGACCTTCCTGTTTGTCCAACATAAACTTTTGCACATGACCCGCACTCAATTAAATAAACTCCTGATTTATACAGTTTATTTGTTTGATTTTTATTGTTTTTAATGACGCGTTCTAGACTATTGTTTGTTTTAAAAGCATTTATATAGTTTGTTTTGGATGAATATCTCGACACTAATTTGAAATTTTTCCTGTATATGTAATTGTTTTGAACGCTACGGTAATATTATTGACCGGACATTAAAATAAAGTCTTTTATAACTTTATTATTATTATTCACGTATGGGCCCTGGTGGACCACGCGAAGTACAATTAGAGGCGTTTGTTGTCGTTAGCCTTCCTTTGCGCCCATACTAATTTCATTCTTTCGCTATGAGCTTTTTCCCTTTCGTCAGACTAAATTGTTCCAGTCTTCCTACATTTTTCTCTCTGGCCAACCTCCCAAACGCCAACCTTGTGTCTGAAACAGCCTCTATCCTGAATTTCACATTGTGTAATATTTGCTGATCTTATTTCTACTTTAGCTTTACTCCTATTTTCATAAAATTCGACTATTTGTCTAGTTAGTCTACTCGGATTCATCCGTTTTATGTGTCCGTAAAACCTAAGTCTTCTTTTTCTCATATCGCTATGTATATCAGTGTATTGTTTGATTTCTTGGTTTTCTCGAAGTCGGTATGTTATGCCATTTATTTGTTTGGGACCTAAGATTTTTCTTATGATTTTTCTTTCCTTCTTTTCAATGTCCTCGATGTCTCTCTTTCTATTCATAATGAGCGTTTCTGCCCCATATAGACATTCTGGTTTAATAACTGTGTTATAATGTCTCAATTTCGTGTTTTTAGATATGCATTTTTTGTTGTAAATATTTTGTGTAAGTCTTAATGCCGTTTCCATTTTTTGACATCTACCCTTATTGGCTGCTTTTTCCAACCCATTTTCCATGATTATTTCACCCAAATATTTGAACTGAGAGACTCGTCTGATGCTACCATATTTTTTTAAAAAAATGGTGTTCTTAGTCTGTTGCAGGTCATGTATTGTGTCTTTTCACAGGAAATTTGTAGTCCTACCTGTTCTGCTGTTTGTTTTAGGATTTCAATCTGTTTTTGTGCCGTTAATATATCGTGGGTCAAAATTGCTAGATCATCAGCAAACGCCAGACAGTCTATTTTGATGTTGGTTCTCCCCAGTTTTATGGGCTGGTCAATATTCAGGGCCGACTTTTTGTCACGCCACTCCTGTATTACTTTTTCTAGAACATAGTTAAATAAGAGTGGCGAGAGTCTATCCCCTTGTCTGACTCCAGTTTTAATTTCGAAGGGCTCTGAGATGTCACCCATGAATTTAACTTTTGACCTTGTGTTAGTTAATGTTGCTGTAATAATTGCCAGCGTTTTCAGATCTAGTCCTTGTTCTTTCCAGATTTGGAATAAAGATTCGCGGTCAATAGAATCATATGCTTTTTTGAAATCCACAAATGTACAGACGAGATTTTGATTGGACAGTTTTTGATGTCTTAGGATCAACTTTAGATTCTGAATCTGTTCAGGGCAGGATCTGCCGGGACGAAACCTGCTTGATATTCACCAATTTTAGGTTCTAACTGTCCCTGTGCTCTGTCTATTAGGCATTGAGATAGAATCTTGTAACAAACTGGGAGAAGAGATATCCCTCTGTAGTTGTTTGTTTACATCCGTTCTATCTCCTTTCTTGTGTAGTGGATGGATTAGAGCATCTTTCCAATCTTCCGGAATCCGTTCTGTTCGCCAAACTTCTTGTAGAATTTTGGTTATTTCCTTGATTGTACCTGGACCAGCGGATTTCAAAAGTTCAGGAGTGACTCCATCTTCACCAGAAGCTTTGCTATTTTTAAGCCGCTTGATTTGCCTAATTATTTCATCTTTATTCGGTGGAAATGAGTCTGGGTTTGTTTGTTTAGGGTTTAGTGTTGGTAATTTGTTTAAGCTCAGGACAGTTTAGTATATGTTCAAAATATTTCGCAAGTTCTTTGCAATTGTCTTGGTTATTTAGAGCTAATTGTCCGTTTTCCTTTTGGAAGCAAAGAATTTGGGGTTGATAGACTGTTAATTTTTTAGTTTTAAATGTTTTGTAAAAGTTTCGGGTGTTATTTTTTTTGGAAATGTTTTTCTATTCCATTAAGTAGATTGTTTGTTGATTAAGTTGATTGTTATTTACAGTATATTTTTTCTAATAATTACATGTACTTTTTGTTATTAAAACTAAACTACTTTTTGTTATTAAACTCATGGAAATCAAAAATTGTAAACTAATTAACAAATGTCACTTTGACTAATTGATTTGTGTTATAGTGATTTCAAACGGCAATAATGATTTATTCTTTAGTAAAAAAACTTGAAATTACAAGATTAGTTAGTGATGGCACGCAAAGTTTTCGTTAACCAGCTAAAGAATTTAACAGAAGACATCCAGAAAGGAATATCAATCATATTACAATTCCTTGCATAAAGCAATATTTTAATCAAAACGGAACTGTTAATACACTTCCTAATCAGCATCGTTCT
Source organism: Cosmopolites sordidus (assembly GCA_031761425.1). Lineage (NCBI taxonomy): Eukaryota > Metazoa > Arthropoda > Insecta > Coleoptera > Curculionidae > Cosmopolites > Cosmopolites sordidus. The sequence continues at coordinate 1,036,373 of JARFXV010000009.1, forward strand.
CGTGAATTTCGAGGAACTTAATTAGATCTTGATTATTTTAATGAAAATCCACACTCTAGCGTTAGGGACACTAGTAGAATTTTAAATAACCCGAAAAGCACTATCTGGCTATGCTTGAAGAAAAATAACAGGAAACATTTTAAACCCAAATTTCTTCAAACAGTTGAAGTTGGTGACACTGAAAGAGGAATGGAATACTGTTTATGGTTAGAAGGCATGTACATACAAGATGCTTCATTTCTAAAAATTATTTTATATACAAATGAAGCCACATTTACGACAAATGGTATCGTATCATCACAAAATATTAGATTATTGGCTCAATATATCCCACATTGGGTGATACAATGTAAGAGACAATATTCTACTAAGGTGAACGTTTCTTAGGTACGATATTTTAAATAAAATTATTACTGGACCATATTTTTTTGATGGATATTTGAATGCTAGCTAGATTTCATGCAAAATGAGTTTGACGATGAACTTGATTTGATTTTACACTTACAATTTGACGGGGCACCCATTCATCATGCAATTAATGTAAGAAACTGGTTAAATAATAATTTTCCAAATCGTTGAATTGGGCGAAACAGTTCTGTAATTAATTGGCCGTCGAGATCCCCGGAGCTCACGCCTCTTGATTTTTTTTTTCTGGGGAAGAATTAAAAATCAGGTTTATATTTCGAGACTCCAAACTCGAGACGATCTTTGTGATCGTATTAGGGAGACTTATTGTACCATTACCAAACAACAATTGAGAAAAGTAGTGAACAATACCCAACGACGTATAGAAAAGTGCTTGATAGAAAATGTTGTATTTAAGTTTTATAATGCCGATTTAGATCGACCGGTAAACAAAGGAAGTTTATTGTTAAAAAATATCATAAAATAATATCAAGGACACCCAGTAATTTAGAATCATAAAAATCGGTACAGTTTAGTTTAAGGTGGTGCTGGTCAAGAGTCCGTTGTTAGTTTTTCACTAAAAAAGGCCCTAATAGTACTTTTTGAAAATGGGAGCCATAAAAGTTGACGCAGTTGGCCATGATATTAGCAAAAAAAACATGTGATACACTTTCTTAATGCCGTTTTCCGAGGTCTATCCAACAAAAAAAAGTTTATGAAAATCGGCCCAAAAATCGGCCCCCTTTGTTTCGAAGATACAGGGTGAACAAAATTTACGACATGAACAACATTTTATTATCAAAAAGTACATGTAAAGTTGCTCAATCTACAATAAATGTTCGAAATGACTTCCTCCAGCCTTGATACAAGCATTCAATCTTCTCGTCATTGACTGCCGAACTCTTTCAAACACACCAAGGTCGTTTCTAATTGAGTTACACCCAGCAATTATCCGATTTCGCAAATCATCCAAATTCTTCAATGGAGTAGCGTAAACTAATGACTTCAGATATCCCCAGAAGAAATAATCCAGGAGTTTTAAGTCTGGGTTCGAGCAGGCCATGCGTGTGACCCACTTTGACCAATCCAGCGATATCCGTATGTTGCTGTTAAAAAATTACGAGCAACCAAACTGAAATGTGGTGGTGCACCATCGTGCGTAAACCACATTTCATTCCTTGTTGCCAATGGTACATCTTCCAGAAACTCAGGCAGCGTTGCTTCCAAAAAGTTGCGATACACCTCGCAGGTAAGTCTTTGTAATAGAAATACCGGTCCAATTAGATAGTCACCTAGAATTTCAACCCAAACATTCAACGAGAACTGATGTTGAAAACGATCTTCGCATACCTGCCCACACATGGTTATTATGAAAATTCCTTATTGCGTTTCTTGCGAAAGTGACTTCATCGGTGAAAAAAATTTGTGTCAGGGATAGAGGGATGCGAAGTAAAGTTTGTAATATCCATTGACATAATGTAATGCGTGGAGGAAAATCAACAGGTAGTAGTGCCTATGAATACAACAAATTGTTCTCAAGAATTTTCCAAACTGTCCAGTGACTGACATTCAAAGTATTTGCATTTTTTCGCGTAGAACTACCAGGTTCTTCCGCTATCATGTCCAGCACATTCTGTTCCAATTGTACCATTCTTACAGTCAGTGATCTTCCTGACCCTTCAGTTCATTTCAATGTGCCTTGTTCGGTCGAGAACATTACGGGCTGAAAATCGTTCACTGTACAATCGCCTAGCTTGTAATACATTGCCATCAGCAAGTCCATACATAAAGTACATGTCAGTCATCTCGACGTTTCTATACATTATGATAGAGGACTTCACTCACTATTTAAGACTCGTCAAACAGCCAAGCGTCACTCAATCTATGTAAACAAAATACGACCGATGAAATCCACTTAGTAGATAAAACAGCCGTTCCAAGTGATCGAGATCGAGAAAAAAAAATGTTATACTTGATAAACTCATTGACGTACACCCTACTTTAATTTAAATTAATGATTTCAACAAATATCGAATATGGTTGTCGCAAATTTTGTTCGCCCTGTATCTTCGAAACAAAGGGGTTTTTTCAAAAATCATCATAGGACGAAGTATTCTTAGAATAGGACAAGGAATAACCCAAAGAACTGTGTGCTTCCTCCTTCTTGTGGTAATGCAAAAAACTGACCCATCGTGTATTGTTAATGAACATTTATTTATAATTATCAATAATTAAAATAATGTTAATACATGTTAATACATGTTAAATTAGAATTGCGTAATATTTATTTGTTTTTAACGACAATAAAAACAAATTTGACATCTCTGGTCCACTGTGTATGTTATGGCGCGTTAACAGTCGAGTAAAACGTAAATCAATGGATTTAAATATTCATATTCGTCGAGGGGCACGAATAACCTTAAAAGTCAAGTAAGTGTAGTTCGTTTCAATGATGTTATTGAGATAAATGCAGATAATTGTATAGTAATAACTGAAAAAAATTATCATATTTCGCTTACAAGAAGAGGATACCGCACTCACCTTGAGCTGATATTGCTTTTTTATCCTTAATTATTCAGTATTGTCGTTCATACATTCAAGCTAATGAGAATTTTAAAATTTCAATAACAACCATTTATCCTGTCACCTAAGAATGTGTTTGTTCAGTAACGCGACCACAAAAGTATATATATTTTTAAATTATTTCCACGAAACTGTTTGTAACTTCAATAAAAATTCATTTTTTAAAAATGCCTTCGGTTTAAAATAAAAATATAACGCACTTAAATAAACGCAGCTTTATGGGAGTATTAAAAAATTCTTTAAACTACTAAAAGCCTGATAAATTCGATATGTATTCTAAAATATTCTGTTTTACTCACAATGTTATGTCTCTAATTCTTAACTATCTTTCTTCTTTCTTCTTCTATCTTTCTAACTTCTCCTATATCTCTAGTTTCTTCTTTCTATCTCACAATTCATCACTTTTTTCTCTCTTCCAATCCTATTCGAAAATGTTTCGATAAATATTTAGCAAACATCGTTCAAAATAATGAATAAATAAATACGTTCTACAAGCACGATATTCACCAGATATGACACCACGTTTCATTCTTACGCTATGAGCTTTTTTCCTTTCGTCAGACCAAGTTGTTCCAGTCTTCCTGCATTTTTCTCTCTGGCCAACCTTCCAAACGTTAACCTTGTGTCTGGATCAGCCTCTATCCTGAATTTCACTTTGTGTAATATTTGCTGATCTTAGGTCCTCTTTAATTGCAGCAATCCATTTAATTATTTCTACTACTTTAGCTCTACTCCTATTTTCATAAAATTCGACTATTTGTCTAGTTAGCCTATTTGGATCCATCCGTTTTATGTGTCCGTAAAACTTAAGTCTTCTTTTTCTCATATCGCTATGTATATCTGTGTATTGTTTGATTTCTTGGTTTTCTCGAAGTCGGTATGTTGTGCTATTTATTTGTTTGGGGCCTAGGATTTTTCTTATGATTTTTCTTTCCTTCTTTTCGATGTCCTCGATGTCTCTCCTTCTATTCAAAATGAGCGTTTCTGCCCCATATAGACATTTTGGCTTAATAACTGTGTTGTAATGTCTCAGTTTTGTGTTTTTAGATATACATGTTTTGTTGTAAATATTTTGTGTAAGTCTCAATGCCGGTTCCATTTTTTGACATCTACCCTTATTGGCCGCTTTTCCAGCCCATTTTCCATGATTATTTCACCCAAATATTTGAATTGAGAAACTCGTCTGATATTACCATATTTTGTTTTTAGAAATGGTGTTCTTAGTTTGTTGCAGGTTATGTATTGTGTCTTTTCAAAGGAAATTTGGGGTCCTACCTTTTCTGCTGTTTCTTTTAGAATTTCAAGCTGTTTCTGTGCCGTTAATGTATCTTGAGCCAAAATTGTTAGATCATCAGCAAACGCCAGACAATCAATTTTGATGTTGGTTCTCCCCGTTTAATGGGCTGGTCAATATTCAGGGCCGACTTTTTTTCACGCCACTCCTGTATTACTTTTTCTAGAACACAGTTAAATAAAGTAATGTAAAGTGTTTGGGTTAGAGGCGCATCAGCAACTAGGCTATTTAGCGACTGGACCTACAGCTTAACGTGGGTTCCGAACCACGGTCATCCACGCCACTCCTGTGTTACTTTTTCTAGAACACAGTTAAATAAGAGTGGCGAGAGTCCATCCCATTGTCTCACTCCAGTTTTAATTTCGAAGGGCTCTGAGATGTCACCCATGAATATCACTTTTGACCTTGTGTTAGTTAATGTTGCTTTAATAATGCCAGCGTTTTCAGATCTAGTCCTTGTTCTTTCAAGATTTGGAATAAAGATTGCCGGTCAATAGAATCATATGCTTTTTTGAAATCGACAAATGTACAGACGAGATTTTTATTGTACAGTTTTTGATGTCTTAGAATCAACTTTAGATTCAGGATCTGTTCAAGGCATGATCGGCCCGGTCGAAAACCTGCTTGATATTCACTAATTTTAGGTTCTAACTGTCCCTGTGCTCTGTCTAGTAGACATTAAGATAGAATCTTGTTACAAACTGGGAGAAGAGATATCCCTCTGTAGTTGTTTACGTCCGTTCTATCTCATTTCTTGTGTAGTGGATGGATTAAAGCATCTTTCCAATCTTGCGGAATCTGTTCGGTTCGCCAAACTTCTTGTAGAATTTTGGTTATTTACTTGATTGTACCTGGACCAGCGGTGATCAAAAATTCAGCAGTGATTCCATCTTCACCAGAAGCTTTGTTATTTTTAAGCCGCTTGATTTGTCTAATTATTTAATCTTCATTCGGTGGTAATGAATCTGGGTTTGTTTGTTTAGGGTTTAGTGTTGGAAATTTGTTTAAGGGCTCAGGACAGTTTAGTATGTGTTCAAAATAGTTCGCAAGTTCTTTGCAATTGTCTTGGTTATTTAGAGCTAATTGTCCGTTTTCATTTTAGAAGCAAAGACTTTGGGGTTGATAGCCTGTTAATTTAGTAATAAATGTTTTGTAAAAGGACCCGAAGAGGACCAGAATCAGACAAGAACAGCAATGCCTACGGAAGAACAAATGCAAAGTGCCTGGTGGAGGAAGCGACAAAGATTATAGACTCGATGAAAAATGGCAAAACTCCAGGAGACGATAGTATAACGGTGGAGATGTTAAAAGCTGGTGGTCGGACCCTACATAAAACACTGGCAACATTATACACAAAATGCCTCGAACAACAAGAAGTACCCAGCTTATGGAAAAATGCAGAAGTGATTATTTTACATAAGAAAGGAGCACGGGAAGATTTAAAGAACTACCTCCCAATAAGCCTCGTATCGGTGGTGTACAAAGTTTTCCCCAAGATAATATCCAAAAGAATACAAAGAAAACTTAATGACGCACAACCAAGGGAGCAAGCAAGATTCAGAAGTGGAATCAGTACATTGGATCATATCCAGGTTTTACAGCAGGTCATAGAAAAACACAACGAATACACTATGTCACTGTACATGGCATTTATCGATTATGAAAAAGCATTTGATTCAATCTCAAAGCGGGCCATAATGGATTAATTGCTTAATCCAGGTGTAGAGAAAGCCTATGTAAACCTACTAGGATCGATATATGATGAAGCTACAGCGAGAGTCCACCTTGACGATCTTGAGGTGGGAATAAATTTAGAGCGGGGCGTACGGCAGGGGGACACAATATCGCCTCTTCTTTTCTCAGCCTGCCTGGAAGAAGTGTTCCGTAAGCTGGATTGGGAACAAGATGGAATAAAGATTAATGGTGCGTATTTAAATCATCTTAGATTCGCAGATGATATCTTTCTTCTTTCACAAGACCCAGATGAGCTGCAAAGACATGTACAAGAATTGCAAAGGGCAGGGGAAACATTTGGCTTGAAAATAAACCAGAAGAAGAGTCAGGTTATGTACAATAAATTTGCTCAGGACAAAAGGATTTCTATTTTAGGAACGGATATGGAAGTTATGGATCACTATATATATATCTTGGGCAAAGGGTTTCAATGGAAGGGGACTCCATCCGGGAGGTGGAACGACGCGTTAAATGTGGCTAGTAGGTATCTGGCAGGCTCAACATAGTGTTTAACAAACTACCACTTTGTCTGAAGAGGAAAGTCTTTGATCAGTGTGTCCTGCCCGCTATGACATACGGAAGTGAGGCCTGGACACACATCACAGTCAGTTCAGTTTCAGGTGTATCACTGTCGGTACAAACAAGTTTTACTCTGTCATATAAACTTTTAATTACTCCTATTTTGACCGATTTTGAGTTATTGGAAAATAAATTGGGATACCTAATTGTGTTTGTCGGTTTTTTGTAGTTTTTAATGTGTTGTTTTGTTTTTATATTAAAGTGTCGAGGAATGGCAATTTATTCTCCTTCTCCATCTCTAAAGTAAACTTAATTGTAGGCTCTTGAGAATTTATATCTTGTAAAAAAATATTTAGATCGTCAATGCTATGTTGCCATATAGCAAAAATATCATCAACATACCTAAGCCATATTAATGGCTTTTTAAGAGATTTATTTAATATGTCATTCTCGAGTTCCTCCATAAAGATATTACTCATCAAAGGAGAAAGAGAAGAACCCATTGCCATTCCGAAATTTTGTTGATAATAATCATTTTCTAATTGAAAATATGTGGTTTTTAAGCACAGAGTTAATAATTCCAAAATTGTATTTATGTTTAGTTTAGTGCGGTCTTTTAATATTGTGTCATATTCTAACCTTTTTCTAACTATTAAAAGTGATTTATCAACTGGTGCATTAGTAAATAAACTCACCACGTCAAAACTAACCATTCAATTTTGGTTTGTATTTTTAATGTTAAATTTTATCTAAAAAATCTGAAGTATTTTTAATATATGAATTTGTTCTACCCGAAAATGGTTTTAAAATATTTAACAAAAATTTTGCTAGTTTATAACATGGAGAATCTATACTACTAACTATAGGGCGAAATGGTATATTATTTTTGTGTATTTTTGGTAGACCATAGAAATGAGGTGGTTTACTATAATGTGGTGTAAGTTGCGATCTTTCTAGATCTGTAAATTCTCGTTTTTGTTTATATAATGTATTGTAAATTTGTCTCTCTATTTTAATGTTGGATCTGTATGTATTTTAGTGTAATTTCCGTCATTAATTAAAGTTTTAATTTTGTTATTATATTCTGTAGTGTCCAGAATAACTATGGCGTTACCTTTGTCTGTGATGGCAATATTTTAATAGATGTGTCTTTTTTAAATTTATCTATAGGTATTTCTGACACAATTAAAAGAGTAGGAAATAAATACAACATAAGAACGACATTTAAAACAAAAAATTCTCTTGGATCTATATTAACAAAAACTAAACCAAACAACACACAACAAAATGATGTTATATATATATATATATATATATATATATATATATATATATATATATATATATATATATATATATATATATATATATATATATATATATATAGGTGTTTTCATATACAGGGTGTTTTCAAAGTTGAGTCATTTGTTTTAACAGGTTGTAGCACTCGTAAAAATACATAATTTTACTAAAGATAATTTACATGAAAGTTGCAGAATAACAAAAACAAAAATGTTGCATGTTAGACAGTTGTTCATAATTGTCACCATTTGTTCGGTTAGCACAAAATCTTGCTCGGCGTATTCATGCGTCACTACATGTCTCAAAAATGCGCTCTTGTGGTTTTTCCTTAAAATATTAATTCTTATAATCGCTTTCCGATTGATAATTTTAAAAATGTGTGTCAGGAAGTTGTTTTCTTTAAAATGATGTGAAGAATCGTTCGTTGAATTTACGAAGGTGCTTTTCCTTGCACCCTGTATAATTGGGATTTTTCTGAAAAACTTATTTTTCATATAAACTTATATTTTTCTTTACGTAATTAGTAAGCATGGGTCAAAATCATACTTATTATTAAGTCTAACTGATTTGAGAGTCATCACATCTCGTTGATTGAAGAGATTAAAACGCGAGAAAAAAAATAAGACAATCCATTCGCAAGGTCTGCTTGGTTCATCCTAAGAACTGACGTTCACTTTGTTATATAAAAAAGAAGCCGAGAGTGAAAGAGCGAGACGGAGCAGAAGCGATAAAGATAATCAACTGCTTCCGGCATGGATTCGTTACTGAAAGGTCGGGAAACAGAGCCTTGATGACGACCTTGATTTTGACATCAACGTCCTAGGTGATCTCTTCGTACATTATTCAATGGCAATTAAAAAAATTGCTTAATAATTGCGTATCTTTTTTTCTACCTATTTATCGAAAATGACGTAAGGACGCGATGTATTTGTGGTTAGTTCATGAAACTGATTGTGTTATGAGGCAAATTTAATTTTCGCCGTATTTTTTTCGCTGATATATATTGATACAGTGTTTTCCAACAGAAGCGATCGAACTTTGACAGTGTACAGCGGCCATGTTCGTGAAGATATAGTTGTCCAATTTGGAGGTTATAGTAACTAATGTTGGGCATCAAGATGAACTATTGTGTTGATTAACGCGTTCAAATCATTAAACTTTACTAACAAAATGAATACTCAATACGAGCTATGAGCTATAACCTTGTTAAATCTTCCATTGGAACCTTTGGTGTTAAATACTAAACTTGAAGAGATTTACCACTAAATACCAAATCACTTTTTTGGATTGCTCGGCGCGCGTTTCGCTAACCATGTTAACATCATCAGGAGACGATTTAATCTAATTCTAAAACTAAACTATGTACTATTTATATGAAAAACCGTACCTAACAAAGCGCGTGTGTACTTTCATCATTAATTTTTTTTTGAGATTCGCTACAATATCATTGTAATTTAAAGAATCTTCATAATAATTATTCATAATAAATGTCGAGCAAATTTCATGGAATTTTCCTTTTAAATATGATGAATTACACTGGGGAACAATTTGAAAAATAATTTCTGTTGAGTTCGATATTTAAGCTGTTTTATACGTAAATTGACATGTTAATTCCAAAACTATTTAGTTTTTTTCTATTACGTCAAGTTTTTTCTCTACAGTTGTTGCGCATCTGACTAAGCTTAGCGAATCACAGAAGTCACTACTGCTCTCCTACCAGCGAACCTTCTTCAACCTAGGAGTGGGGGCGTGAGTGACGTTGCGTCGTCCAAAACTAGTTCGGGCAGTTACGCATGAGATCCTAAACTACGCGGGTCTGTGTCACTCTGATATAGTGAAGTTAAAATATACATACACAACTACAGATTTTCCTTATGTCTGCTTCTGGTAGTTCTCGTCGTAAGTGCTTAAACAGCCCTGATTCATTTTGTCATATATGTGGCAGTTTTACCATCCCCATTCAACGGACTAATATTAGTACATTTGTCAGGCAAGCCTATTTTGCTTATTTTAAAGCGAAAATAGGTGACGAAGATAAATTATGGGCCCCTCATAAAGTGTGCAAGCAGTGTGTAGAGAGTTTACGAATGTGGACGAAGAGAACACGTAATAAACTTTCGTTTGGTATACCAATGGTTTGGCGAGAGCCCAAAGATCACTTAAGTGATTGCTACTTTTGCATAGTGAAAACATCAGGATTCAACAAGAAAAACAAACATAAAATTGAGTACCCTAGTTTACCGTCAGCTATACGCTCTATGCCTCATTCAGCTGAAATTCCAGTGCCAATTTTTCAAGAATTACCTTCTTTAGTAATACAAGAATGTGAATCGAGTGAAGATCGAGTGAAGTGAAGATCGAAATGACTCCACCGACGAAGAATTCAAAGTTTCCAATGATTCTGTTCGTAAAGGATTCAATCAATATGAATTAAACGATTTAGCACGAGATTTGGGGCTATCCAAAAAAGCATCGGAATTATTAGCATCAAGACTGCACGAAAAAATGTGCTTGACAAAGGAGCTAAAGTCTACTATCGATCCAGAGAAAGTGAATTTAAGCAGTACTTCAGAAATAATGACGGATTTGTATATTGCCAGAACGTAGAAGGTTTAATGAAAGAATTGGCCATTTCTAACTATAACGCAACTGAATGGCGATTGTTTATAGATAGCTCAAAGAGTAGCTTGAAGTGCGTTCTCCTACATAATGGAAATTTATATGGTTCAGTCCCAATAGGTCATTCAGTTTCTTTGCGTGAAGAATATGACGACATAAAGAAAGTCATTGACTTGTTGCAATATAACATGCACCAATGGATCATCTGTGTTGACCTTAAAATGGTCTGTTTACTTCTTGGCCAGCAACGCGGGTATACCAAGTGTCCCTGGGTAGCAATTGGGTGCAATCGAACTGGCCGCCAAGATCTGACCTAAGACCTGGTAATCCAAACATTTTAAATCAGCCACTTGTCGACAGAAAAAATATTGTATTTCCATCTTTGCATATAAAACTAGGTCTCATGAAGCAATTTGTTAAGGCTTTGTCAATTGAAGGAGACTGCTTTAAGTATATCATTTCGGCATGTCATTTGAAAAGATAAAGGCTGGTGTGTTTGACGGTCTACAGATTCGGCAACTCGTTAAAGATAAAAATTTCACTGAAACAATGACCGAACTTGAAAGGAATGCTTGGTTGGCTTTTAAAAATATTGTTATAGACTTTCTTGGAAATACACGAGCCCCGAATTACAGCGAAATTGTTCAACAACTCTTGGAGAGCTTTAAAAAGCTTGGTTGCAACATGAGCATCAAACTGCATTTCTTACATCGTCATGTTGCTAACTTACCAGAAAATCTTGGTGTTGTTAGTGACGAACAGGGCGAGCGATTCCACCAAGATCTAAAGGTTATGGAAGCGCGGTATCAAACTAGATGGGATGTCAGTATGATGGCTGATTACTGTTGGAGCATCAAGCGAGAATGTCCACATACTGAACACTCCAGGAAAAGCTATAAGAAGAAATTTTTACCATAATATATTTTATTTATTTTTTGTATAAACACAATTTAACTTTTAATAATATGTTAACCTCCGTATGAATAAAATATTCTGATCTATTTGGTCAGATCTCACCTTATTTCCTTTCGTATGTACACTTCTAAGGTAAAATGAGGGGTATGCTGTAGCTTAAGAACTTGACGTGATAAAGAAAAACTGTGAATATTTTTGAATTCAGAGATAAAAAATTAGTCAAAAACAAGTCACAAATGCAAGTCAACAAAATTGCTGTTCCCCAGTGTTATTGATAGAGTATTCATCAATCGGAGATATATTTAATGACAGTAAAAATTGATTGATAACTGATAATAGAGTACCAAGACTCAATTGTGATAAGGAACTTAATTGACTTATCACTTGTTCACTTGATAATGATGTTAATCCTAAAATATACGAAAAAATAATCAATAACATCAATTTTTTCAATAAAAATCTAAAAACTACAATTTTAAACCAAAAATACCTGAAGAAATAGCAAGCTAATATTGGTTCAACTATCTCATTGTTTTCAGTTATAGTGTTAATATTCTCACCATCAACATTATTATCATTTACAACGACATCATTGAGTTCAGTACTACCATCAGCAGAAAAATCGTTGTCTTCAACGTCGTGCCCATGATCACTTAAAACATTTGTACTGTCAATATCAATTAAGTTTCATTCATAAGACTTCTCTAAGTCACATTAATTGAGGTAGATGCAATTGTTTTTACATATGACAATCCTTTGCGACACTTTGTACACAGATAATCGAAGTGACTCAAACCCCATGATCGCTATAATTGTTCACTAGCTGGTCTTAAAGTTTTCTTCACTCGATAGTTTTTTAACTTCATAGGATTGCAACATTCATCATACCGATACTTCATAATGATTATTTAAGATGATTTACCGAAATAAAATACACAAACTGAATAACTTAACATTTAAAACTAAATAATATACCAATTAAGATACAGGTTAGCAATTAAGATGAAAATAAATGATTAGACTGTCTGTATCATAGAAAATATTGACCTCTAAGTTTTTGTCAGCAAAGAAACAACCAACAGCGCCACCATGCAGGAGAGGAAGTATTCAAACTGGGTGGCTATTTTTGAATAGCATAAAAAATAATCTGTTAAGCTAATTTGAAAAAAGGCGTTTTAAAGAAAAAAAAATGTTGTTATTGCTCTATAAAGAACTAAAACACTATTTCGTCATTTATAAAACTTGGCTAAAATTTGTAGAATGGATAGAAATTTACCACCAAAAATGTTCAAGAAAATCGAAGAGTTCATACAGTTTAAAAAATGAGATTTAAATTTTAAAACTTAAAAATCGCATATTAGAAAACCTTAAAGATTTTTTTTGTGTGTTCTTCTTGAAAGTAAATAAAAAAATACATAAAAAAAATTGAATTTGGGCCATTTTTGAAGAAGTTATGAGTTTCAACAGGAAGGGTTTTTCGATGGATACAAAAAAATGTCAAAAAATTGAGAAAATCCAAAATTTGAATGTTTCATAGTGTTCGATTTGGAATCGAATGCCCCCTATATATCCCGTTAAAAGCAGTCGAGATCCTTCCTGAATGATCGATTGATCGCTACTCGCTACAGTTTTTTCGGTGATTTCGCGTATTCTAGCGTGGTGACGTCAGCGGCTGATCTTCGGCGCCTACAATACGCTGATCAGGCCGTAATCCGTAACAGTATTATAAATGTGATATTTCGTTTATAAAGATTATGAATGCGATCTCTGAGAATTGCTGATAGCTGTGAGCTATCGAACTTGTCCACGCGGGCTACCGGTAGCTCGCGATCGACTAGTTGGCGACCCCTTATCTAAGGCAAAGTTAACGGCAGGAGACCTCGAGGACGAACAGCAAAAAGATGAATTAATCAGACTCACGACATCACTGAGGAATTGCCGTAGGGCATAAGAATAGCGGAAATTAACATCCAGACACGCAAAGCCTTTGGGTCACGATGTTCAGTCATCAGTACACACAGTCAGTACTGGAGAGAGAGATTTCACTTACAACCTGTGTATAACACTGAAAATATTTATACACTTCAAGTAGTTATAGGGTTAATTTACTGTAGTTCTGAAAGTTTCTAAACGATTTATATAAAAATAAGTGTAGTTAATCATGTAGCACGGTCTAAAAGTGAAAATTTCCAAAACGCCGCACTTATACATCACCCACGGCCCCGCAAAATAAACACGAGATCCTTTCATCCTTATCCCCAACTTTACCAAAAGCCGACACAACAATTCCGCCGCGTGAGCGTTGCCGGTTCAAAGTTTCGCCCCGCCGAAAAACTTTCCGCCAAGATCCGTCGTCGTTTTAATTAATAATAAGGTTTCGTGCAAAACGGTTTTAAAACCATGAACCGTTTCACAAAAGGAAACTATTCGCTGCCGTTTTGTTCGGAGCCGCCGGTTTAATCAAGCCCCAACTACGGCGCTACGGCGACCAAAGAAAAATTAATAATGCAAAAGGACCGGCGCACAATAACGAAACGTCTTTGTTCGGGATTTCTTTTTTTCTGTTTGAAGTATCAACGGATGTTGTGTTATTATCAGACGATCTAATTCGGCGTGAAATCTTTTTCGATAGAAAGAATTATTAACAGAAAAAACATCATCCTGAGCTCTTCTATCGGTCAGTGTAAAATTATGCTAGAGTTTGGTTTTTGACATTCTCTTCCAGTTCTCGGCCGTCGCTGTCCTCTCTTTCCTCTTCTTTCGGACTTTTTTTTGAACGTCACATTTAAATGCTTCGGGGTTTTCCTCGTTTCTTCCTTTCTACCTCTTCAGCTTCGATTACTTGATTGATCAGTACATCTTCACTCATCCCAATTGCTTGTCCGAACCACTGCAAATTTGCTTGCTCCATAGATCAGTTTTTGTCTCGAATTTCGTAATTTTCTTGTTTTTCAATGAATTTCCATTACTATATTTTCTTACTATATTACTTTTTGTTCCTCACTGATCTCCCTTTCCACTTCAGTTCACTTTGAAATTATGTTATAAAATCAAATTGAAACTACAGATTTTTGTGTAAAAATCAACATTTCTTAAATTAAGCAACAGAAATTATTTCTTTTCTATTAATTATGTATAAGTAATTAGTAATCTATTTTCTTAGATTCATCTTTAAATGTTTGGCATAGTTTAATAGTTTTGTTTAACTTTACCTTTACTCCTAACAACAGTTTTATATTTTTAATTCAGTCTTATTCATATAATGACTAATAATTAAATTACAACTTTCTCTTAGATGCTGTTAATTACTATGATATCAACCTATGGTGATAACTTTTGAAAATACGCTCTTAAGAAGCAAATGGCATTTATTGTATCATCTCCGAGCTTGCTTCTGAGTGAACTCTCGGCTTCTACGCTAGTAGGCTGAACCGTCAGGATATATTCAAAGGCGAGCGTCAGGTACTCTCCTCTGATACCATCGGACTCGTCATTTCTTTCTTCAAAATTTTCTCAAAGTCCTTTTGCTTGTTGTCTGGCTTTTTCTTAAATATTTCTTTTTCTTGTTGAAGCTGTTTTTCTAATTCTTCTTTTGGCGTTAGAGTAGGATCTGTATCAGTAGCAGATGTTCCAGCTATAGGTGTATTTTCCAAGACACCATCTGCATATGTTTCATCGTCTTGAACTACGACTCTTTCTATTATTTTCTTTATTTCTTGGCGTATTGCAACTTTTCTTGGCATGAAGAATGTATAAGTCCGATCTGTATTTTTGGCTTCTTCGTCGTACTTTTTCGGATTTTGCAAATAAATCAAAACTCATAACTCAATAAATTTAATCTCAGATTCAATTTCAATATCGATTAATACTTTATCAATATAATTCTTCAAATTGTAGAATCTTTCTAACATATTCAAAAGACTATTCCAGCGAGTACGGCAGTCTAATATCAAAGCCAATTCTTTTTTAGGACCTTCTTGTTCCTTCACATATTTTTGTAAGACGTCATTTTAAGTTGGTGACCGCTTAAAAATCTTGACCACTTTCCGTACTTTCTTCAATAGATTGTCATATGTTGTAGAAATCACTTCAAGTGGCAGTGAATTTATATTTACAGTCACACCCTGTTCATAAATGCTGCTGCCGGGCTTTCAGATATTGAAAAATTGCTTTTCTCATACAGAGCATCAACCACCACTAGTTGTAAGCCGTGTGTAAAACAAAGCTGCTGGGAACAACGCAAAAGTCTGTCAACCTTCACCATCACACTAGCGCCGTCCGTTGTAATTGCGATAATATCAGTGTCTAAGTCTAGACCAAAACTCGTGAGGCGTTCTTTCACCAAGCTAATGTAATGTCCTGCGGTAGCCGAGCCATGTATACCTTTCTGTTGGACGTTGATATTTAAGTATCGATGATTCTTTTGTGACGTCCATTCGTCAAATGTGAGTGAAAATCTCTCTTTTCTTTTCTTGAGATGTTCAAATTCAATAATCGTGTCAGCTTTAACTGAAATCCCTGCGCATGGATCAAGGAACAAACGAAAGTGTGCAACATCATTAGAAGAGTGAAGCAATTGAAATGGAGATGGGTAGGCAATGTAGCGAGGCGACGGGACGACAGATGGCCCATGACAATCCTTGGATGGATACGCTTGATCGCAAACATCCACGAAGAAGACCGAACGCTCGATGGACTTCGTTAAGTATGTAGGACCCGAGTGGCAGAGAAAAGCCCAGAACCGTGAAAGTTGGAAGTATGCTGAAGAGGCCTTCATCCTGCAGTAGATCGATGATGATGATGATGATGATCATCAGAAAACGGTATTAAGGAAGTGTACCACATATTTTTTTCACTAATATCATGGTTAAGAGTCCCAATATCGAGAAATACTATTAAGGGTTTTTTAGAGAAAAACTAACAACCGATTCTTGACCAGCACCACTTTAAACCAAAATGTGCGGATTGTTATGGTTCTAAATTACTGGGTGTCCTTGATATTATTTTATGATATTTTTTAACAATAAACTTCCTTTATTTACAGGTCGATCTAAATTGACATTATAAAACACAAAATTCAATCCCAAATTTCAAATTTCGGAGTATATTTATTGCTTACTCCCCGCATTCCCCTTCGGAGTTAATTTTTCTGAGCCCTCCTGCTTAGCGAACAACTGAGATGTATGTGCTACGACTTATGAGGAATATTTCTGCCAAATTTTAACTTTGTAGGTCTTATAGTTTCGGAGTATTCGCGAAAAGTGAGTGGTACTAAAAATGGCTATAGAAATATTTTATTTCATTTTTTATTATATGTGTTTTTCTTGCCAGTTTTTATAATTTCGTTTTTTGTTTGTCGTTGGCTTTTCGGCCATTTATAATAAAGGAAATTATTTTTTCATTTTGTTTACGTTTCGATTATTTTCATTTTAACCATCTTTAGAACAATTTCAGTTTTTGTATATATTGTATAAATTTATATTTAAAAAAATGGTAAGTATTTAAATAATAAATAATAAATGTATACAATCAATAAATATATATATATATATATATATATATATATATATATATATATATATATATATATATATATATATATATATAAATATATATATATATATATATATATATATATATATATATATATATATATATATATATATATATATATATATATTTTTATTTTTTTTTCTCTTGAAATTACCTTTCTTGCCATGTAGTAAAAGCTGTACGATTCCTTTTGAAAAAACTGAACAAAACTTTCAAAAAACTATTGTTAAATGTAACGCCACCTCGCGGTTTCATTTATAAACTAAATAATTTATCTCCCAGATTATCTGATTGGCCCAGCAATTGTCTTTTAACTGAATCCAAATTGAGGAAAATCGGTTAAGGCAAACGGACATTAGATGACTTTTTATCTAAATAGGTTTTTACCTATTTAGATAAATAGAAGTGGGGGGGAGTTTTCTCCCCCCCCCCCCACTTCTTTATTCGCGAAATTACGACAAAATGTCATAAAACAAAGTTGTAGGAGACAGTTTGCTAATTATAACTGAGAATTTTTCTTACTCGGTTAACTTGAAAATACACACAAAAAATGATTTTTAAAAATGTTTAACTCGTCACGCCCTCTTGCCATCCTTTTAGAAGCTTAAAAATATTTTTGGTGAATTTCTCATGATCATTTTTAGTACAATTTTTTTTTCCCCAAAGCTGTGGGATAAATAGTTTTCAAGATACGGCAGCGATCCATCCTTAATGGGACACCTGGTATATATATATATATATATATATATATATATATATATATATATATATATATATATATATATATATATATATATATATATCATCATCATCATCATCAGCCCGTATCGATCCACTGCAGGATGAAGGCCTCTTCAGCATGCTTCCAACCTTCACGGTCCTGGGCTTTCCTCTGCCACTCGGGTCCAATATACTTAACGATGTCATCAGTCCATCGTGCTTTCGGTCTTCTTCGCGGACGTTTGCGATCAAGCGGTATCCACTCCAGGATTGCCTTGGTCCATCTGTCGTCCCATCGCCTCGCTATATGGCCTGCCCATCTCCATTTCAACTGTTTTACTCTTCCAATGATGTCACAGACTTTTGTTTGTTCCCTGATCCATGCGCAGGACTTTCTGTCTCGTCTTGTAATGCCAAGCATACATCTTTCCATTCCCCTCTGTGCCACTCGAAGTTTTTGAATTGATTGCAATGTGAGTGTCCAGGTTTCACTTCCGTATGTCATAACGGGTAGAACGCACTGATCGAATACTTTTCTTTTCAGGCAAAGTGGGAGTCTGCTCTTAAACACTATGTTGAGCCTACCAAATGCCTGCCAGCCACATTTAACACGCCGTTCCACCTCCCGGGCGGTATTCCCCTCCATGGAAATCCTCTGCCCAAGATATACAAAGCTGTCCACAATCTCTAAATCCCTTCCTAAAACTGAAATTCTTCTGTCCTGAGCGAAGTTATTGAACATAACCTGACTCTTTTTCAGGTTTATTTTCAAGCCAAATGGTTCGCCAGCCCTTTGCAGTTCTTGTATGCGTCTTTGCAGCTCCTCTGGGTCTTGTGAAATGAGAATAATATCATCTGCAAATCTAAGATGGTTTAAGTTTGCACCGTTGATCTTTACCCATCCTGTTCCCAATCCAGTTTACGGAATACTTCTTCAAGGCCAGCCGAGAAAAGAATAGGCGATATTGCGTCACCCTGCCGTACACCTCGTTCCATATTAATTCCCACTTCAAGATCATCAAGGTGAATTGTGGCTGTAGCTCCATCATATATCGATTCTAATAGGTTTACATAGGCTCTCTCTACACCTTGGCTAAGCAGTGCATCCATTATCGCATGCTTTGTCATCTCAAAGCATATATATATATATATATATATATATATATATATATATATATATATATATATATATATATATATATATATATATATATATAATATCAAATTCTTAGTTCTGAAGATAGTAAAAAAAAACGTATTAAAAATATTATTTTTATTATCTCATATTTTTATAAATCTCATAAATGATATTTCTCAAATGAGACAAGACCTAGGCAAAGTCACAATGCCATCTGTGTTTTATTTAAGAATTATACAATCTCTCAATTTGAAAGACCCGTTAGGATGACAAAAAAGAAGCTTTTGTAATTCTCACTCTCTGCCTTTTATTTATATTATTATCATAACTTTACGTCTGCCTTCTGGTCAAGCAATTATTTTATATTACATACTCAATTAACACGGTAGAGACATATAATATTAACTGTCCCTCCATCTGGTCATAAAAACAACTTGCCTTCATTTAAATATCACCCCAAGAACTCCAAGAGCCATTAAAGCTCTTACCCGACCTATTAATTTTATTGTCGACATAACAACACTCTATATATTACAGTACACCATCTCGGTCCCGTCTAATCGTTTTGGTTCCGGTGCGGACTAACTAGATTGCGTTTAGACTGTACGTAAGGGAGTCTATTCGTTCAAAACTAATGCTGTTCGGATATCCAGTCGCTATGCTTGCAAGTGGATGTTTAATTGAGATACTAAGACCTTTGTGACCGATCCGTCAACGTGTTATGCTAGTTGTAATCGTTGCTATTTAGTTGTCCCGAAATAGAAATTTGAGAATTTTAAAGTGGTTAGAATCTATGGAGTTACTGTTGTACGAGGTCATTTTGAATACTTCTCCTTTTATCCCAAATATCCCAAAAAAAATCGTGGTAAAAAAACCTGCAAAAATGCTTTAAAAATGACGATAAAGATTAAAATACCTTACTTATATATTTATGGAAATTTGATGGGAAAGCAGCCGGTGTAATAATTCTTAATTTTTTCAAGAGATGGCGCAGCAAACAGAGGTCCGTCCATAGTCTATTCTCTGTATTTTTATTATTATTATCACAAACATGATTCATCGATCATCTCAGCCTAGGCTGGTCGGGTTTACAATGCCAGAATGAGAAAGCAGTTCAGCTCCTCCCATTCAGCTTAGTACCTTACGAACAATGTGGCAAGTTTGTAAGAGAACTGCTCGTTGTCCTACTGTGTTAATCGATTTTGAAACACCAAGAATTTCCAGATTTTTGGAAAAGGTTTTGCTTACTAGGCCTTCGGCGGACATAACAAAAGGTAACACCTCCACTTTCTGGAGTTTCCATTGATTTTTCAGATCAATTGCAAGATTTTCGTACTTTGTGACCTTTTCTATTTCAGTTTTTCTGATGTTATTAGAGAGTGGTATCGCAATGTCAATTATGAAAGCTCTCCTCTGCTTTTTGTTAATTAGAACAATATCCGGCCTATTATAGTCAACCGTCCGATCTGTTGTAATTGGTCTATCCCAGTAAATAATTGTATCGGCTGACTCAAGTACGGGGGAAGGCGTGTACTTGTAATATGGTGGAGGTATCTTATCAAATAGCGAGTGCTTTAAAGCGATTTGCTGGTGCATAATTTTCGCCAGCTGATTATGCCTGCCTAGGTAAGCATTAGGGGCAAGGACTGGACACCCTCCAACAAGGTGTTCAATTGTTTCTCCTACACCACCGCACTTCCTGCACTTGTCGACAACATCCATGTGTAGAATATGTCTTTCATAATTTTTTGTCCTTACTACCTTATCTTGGATAGCTGTCGCGAAGCCTTCTGTTTCTGGATATAATAGTCCATCGGTAAGCCAGTTTAGAGACAAATATTTGTCAATGGAGTCATCCTGAAGTGATTTAGGAAATCTCCCATGTAATGTCTGTTGTTTCCATTCTTGAACGATATCCTTCAGTGCTGTTCTACTATCAATACGATTTTGTTTATTTAGATTTAGTGGGGTGAAACCCTGGTCCTTCTTAACAACCAGTTTCATTAGTGTGCTATGCGAACTAATGAAGCGCTCTCTCATCCTATTCTCCTGATTGAGACAAAGATTCTTGACATTCACAAGCCCTCTGCCTCCCAACTTTCTTGGAATATATAGCCTTTTTGTGGACGAATTGGGATGTAAACATCGGAACTTTGTCAATGTTCTTCCTGTCAATCTATTCAGTTCATCAGGATCTGCTTCAGACCATTTAACAATGCCAAAAGAATATGTCAGAGTTGGCACCGCCCAGCCATTGATCGCTTTAATGAGGTTTCCACCGTTCAGTTTGGTGTTTAAGAGTTTTGTCAGTCGTTTTTGGTACAAAGTGGAAATTGAAGCATTCCTAAATATTTGTATGAGTCTTCTGATGCTAGTTCTTGTATACCGCAGACAGTTGAATGTTGTTCTTTTATTATTCCCTTTTGTATGCTGATAGTGGATCATTTCTCGAGTCCGAATGACATTTTGATATCCTTACTAAATATTTCGACTGTTTTTATTAATGAATTTAGTTTCTCTCTTGTTTCTCCATAGAGTTTTAACTCGTCCATGTATAGCAAATAAGATAGTTTCCTGGAATTTCTCATGTCAAGTTTGTAGCCAATATTGCTATTGTTAAGTAATGTGGACATCGGATTCAACATTAGACAAAACCAAACAGGGGAAAATGAATCTCCCTGAAATATTCCTCTCTCGATATTTGTTGTTCCAATGTACTGTTGGTGGGCAAATAAATTAGTCTTCCATTTACTCATGAGATACCTTAAAGAGTTTGTATTCTGCGGACAAATTTTGTAGATGTTCAAAACTTCTAATAACCAGTCATGTGGGACACTATCGAAAGCCTTCTTGTAATCTATATAGCACATATTCAAATTGCGCTTTTTTGTCCGGGCTTGCGCAAGAACTGCAGCATCAATCGTCAGTTGCTCCTTGCATCCCATACTTGCCCTAATACACCCTTTCTGCTCATCTACTAATATGATAATAATAATAATATAATTATTATTATTATTATTCACATATGAGCCCTGGTGGACCACGCGAAGTACAGTTAGAGACATTTGTTGTTTTTAACCTTCCCTTGCTCCCATACTGATTTCATTCTTTCGCTATGAGCTTCAGACTCTTCATCAGCTTCTAGCTATGAGCTTCATCAGACCAAGTCTGACCAAATGTCTTCCTACATTTTTATCTCTGGCCAACCTCCCAAACGTTAACCTTGTGTCTGAAACACCCTATATCCTGAATTTCAGTATGTGTAATATTTGCTGATCTTAGGTCCTCTTTAATTGCAGTAATCCATTTAATTATTTCTACTTTAGCTCTACTCCTATTTTCATAAAATTCGACTATTTGTCTAGTTAGCCTACTCGGATTAATCCGTTTTATGTGTCCGTAAAATTTAAGTCTTCTTTTTCACATATCGCTATGTATATCTGTGTATTGTTTGATTTCTTGGTTTTCTCGAAGTCGGTATGTTGTGCTATTTAGTTGTTTGTGGCCTAGGATTTTTCTTATGATTTTTCTTTCCTTCTTTTCAATGTTCTCGATGTGCCTCTTTCTATTCAAAATGAGCGTTTCTGCCCCATATAGACATTCTGGCTTAACAACTGTGTTGTAATGTCTCAGTTTTGTGTTTTTAGATAGACATTTTTTGTTGTAAATATTTTGTGTCGATGTCTCAATGCCGTTTCCATTTTTTGTCATCTACCCTTATTGGCCGCTCTTTCCAACCCATTTTTCATGATTATTTCACCCAAATATTTGAATTGAGAGACTCGTCTGATGTTATCATATTTTATTTTTAGAAATGGTGTTCTTAGTCTGTTGCAGGTCATGAATTGTGCCTTTTCAAAGAAAATTTGGAGTTTTACCTTTTCTGCTGTTTATTTTAGGATTTCAATCTGTTTCTGTGCCGTTAATACATCTTGAGCTAAAATTACTAGATCATCAGCAAACGCCAGACGATCAATTTTAATGTTGGTTTTTCCCAGTTTAATGGGTTGGTCGATATTAAGGGCCGATTTTTTTTCACGCCACTCCTGTATTACTTTTTCTAGAACACAGTTAAATAAGAGTGGCCAGAGTCCATCCCCTTGTCTCACCACAGTTTTAATTTCGAAGGGCTCTGAGATATCACCCATGATTTTAACTTTTGACATTGTGTTATGTTGCTTTAATAATTGCCAGCCTTTTCAGATCTAGTCCTTGTTCTTTCAAGATTCGGAATAAAGATTCGCCTTCAATAGAATCATATGCTTTTTTGAAATCCACAAATGTACAGACGAGATTTTTATTGTACAGTTTTTGATGTCTTAGAATCAACTTTAGATTCAGGATCTATTCAGGGCAGGATCTGCCTGGTCGAAAACCTGCTTGATATTCACCAATTTTAGGTTCTAACTGTCCCTGTGCTCTGTCTAGTAGACATTGAGATAGAATCTTGTAACAAACTGGGAGAAGAGATATCCCTCTACAGTTGTTTACATCCATTCTATCTCCTTTCTTTTGTAGTAGATGGATTAGAGCATCTTTCCAATCTTCCGGAATCCATTCGGTTCGCCAAACTTCTTGTAATTCGT
Source organism: Cosmopolites sordidus (assembly GCA_031761425.1). NCBI lineage: Eukaryota > Metazoa > Arthropoda > Insecta > Coleoptera > Curculionidae > Cosmopolites > Cosmopolites sordidus. The sequence goes on from JARFXV010000009.1 coordinate 1,059,741, forward strand.
CTTGGTTATTTAGAGCTAATTGTCTATTCTAAACCATTTTTATTATTTCCTTGTCTTATTATTATCTTATTTTATCTTATTACTTACTTACTTAATTATCTTATCTTATTACGTACTTACTTATCTTATCTTACCTTATCTTATTTTATTATCCGAAACCATTTTTATTATTTTTTCATAACTTTACGTTTGGTTTCTGGTCAAGAATGTCCGTTCCGAGTTAACACTGTTGAGAAAATTATATCAAAAATATAATATTAACTGATCCCCCATTTAGTCATAAAATCAACTCTCCTCCGTTTATATTCTACCCTAAGAACTTCAGGGCCATTAAAGCTCGTGCCTGCACTATTTATTTTATTGTAGACATAAAAGCACGATATATATTACAGTATTCCACTCCGGTCACCGTCTAATAACTTTAGTCCCGACGCAGTTGGACCAAACTGCATACAGACTGTACATCAGGGAAAACTATCTCTTTAGAACTAATGTTGTTCGGATATTCAGTCGCCATACATGGAAGTGGCTGTTTAATTGAGATTCTAAGACCTTTGTGACCGATCCTTTAGCGCGGTTGTTTTAGTTGTAATCGTTTCGATTCAGTTATTTCAAAACGGAAATTGCATAGTTTCGATGTGTTTAGAATCTTTGGAATTTTCATTGTACGAGGTAAATTTAAAAAGATCTCCTCCTCAAACAGGGTTTGATTTTTCCAAGAGGTATTCTAGGAAGTCGGTTTCTTTCTAAGAGATGGTTTATTTCAACTAGCTCTTCGAACTAAACCCGAAGAGATTTTAGCAATAAACCCCAAATCACTTTTTTTAACTTATCGACGCTTGTTTCGCTAACAAGTGTGTTAGCATCATCAGGAGGGGATTCAATCTAATACTAAAAGTAAAATATGTTTTATTTATATAATAACCGTGCCTAATAAAGCTTGAAAAATCATGAAACACCGGTGGTACAATTAGACGAACTATATCTCGAACAATAGGAGGAAAAATTCATCCATATCTTAAGACCGGGTTCGTTCTTTGAGAACGCATCAGTTAAACTCGAATGGCTTTCTCTCGAGGTAATCGAACCAGATCCAGTCGTCTTTTATGCCGAATATTGGACAACTTGGAAAGAGGAAAGAAAGTGAAGATGGTCTAGACTTTTCAGAAGACGACGATGTCGCAGAACCAACATTTGTCTTACAGCGAAATGAGCGCCAAAGATCTGATGAGGATCCAGAGGTACCATCTGACTTAGAAAATGAAATACAGCGTGCCAGCGCCTCGGCAATCGATTTTTAGTCCAGTTAACATTATCAAGATTAACATTCTTGCCCCGTAAAAGGTTAAACTACGACATACGCTTGTTGTATTTTTTTTTCAGTTTGTATAAATAAATATTTCGATGAAAGCTTTGTATCTAGTTTCAAAATTGAATATAGTGGAAATCGAATTCAAATTTTCACAGAGTCAATTCAAAAGATTAAATCTTTTGTGGTCATCTTATTTTTTGTCAATTTTAGTTATAGTATTATACCTATTGTGAGTTTAATATAGCGTAAAATGTTTCATTATAAAAACCAACAATTGATTTATTATATAAAATAATTAATTTTTTAAGTAACTTCTATTACTAACCGATTTTGTTATTTTTTATGTAATGATTATTTGTATTTTAATTAATATTACTTGTGATAGAGTTTATAGGAAAATATTTGAAAATTTGTTAATAATGAAAATTAGGGATTATTAACTCACAATCCCCGTAGTTTTAAATCCAACACCACCAACATTTCTATTTAATTAATATACTAATAAATATAACAATTTTATTAATAAATCTGTAATATACTTTATTTATAAAACCGATATAATAATTTTCGATTCAATTCTGCATACTCAAAAAACCACTGCTTATTACTTGGACAACCAAAAAAATCTTACTACCTTTTGTAGATCATCGTTTTTGTAAATTGTTGCACATCTTTCAACACCTTACTGACATAAATGCAGGCCCCACTCAAATTATTTCAAAATTCTCAAATTTTTCAGCAGCTTCCAAAGAGTTACGAGCGTAAACTCTGTCATTTTGTCGATTGCGTTTCTCTTCTGTAGAGCAAAAAAAAACACACTATATATAAGACAAAATGGAAGTGGGCACGTCGCATGGAGATATTCCCCACGACAAGGGATGTTGGCGACAAAAATTATTTCAGTGTGTGTATTTAAATTCCCTTTTGATAATATCAATCATATACACCAAACCAAAGTTTATTTTATACGCGAATATCTCGATATTGTTCTTATTTACTGAGAAGCTGCTGCTAATCAGATTTGAAATATACCAGGCCTTTTTCAACGTGTTCGGGAAAATTGATAATATAATGTCCACTACATGATGTATTGGTATGAAGTGATTTGTTTACGTTAGGATAGAAATCTTATTAATATGTTTCGATTAATAATAAACTCGAAGAGATTCACCATTAAACACAAAGTCACTTTTTGAAAACTTCTCGACGCACGTTTCGCTAACGATGTTAGCATCGTCAGGACATGATTTAATCTTCTCTTCTCGGCGAGATTAACAAATTAATTTTTAAACCTACTGCTATAGAGCATGAACCTTTTGATAACTTATACGTTGATGTTTCCAAAACGCATAATCAGTATTTTATAACAATTTTAGATTCATTTTCAAAGTTGGTTTTTGGTGATGGTTTTTCAGGAATTTTGTAAAGACTCACGAAATAGAAGTTCATTATAACTTCTATTTCTATCAACATTAGCAGAAACAATTTTAACTATAAAACAAATTAAATTAAAAGAATATATTACTCATTTAATGAAATATGCAATATTAACTTATAATAATTCGCTACATACAGCAACAGAATATACCCCATTTCAGATAATTAGAGATAAATTATCATATAAAAATCCATTCGAAATTAATAACGAAGAAAAGTTAAATCAATATGTAATAGATCATGCGGAAAATATCGAAATAATTAATAAGAAAATTTATAATAAATTAATGGATAAATAAGGAAAAATTTTAAAAGTGCATAATGAGGCCAGAGATAAAGAAATTGAAATAGATCAAAATTCTCCGTGTTACATCAAATGTACTAGACTTAAAAGTCAGTTTAAAACGAAAGTTCCTTATGAGAAAGTAGAAATAGCAGGAACTTCTGATAATAAAGTTTATACCGATAAAGGAAAACAAATACATAAGAATTTAGTCAAATCGCAGAGAAAATTTAAATAATTTTAATTTATTGATTTTATATAATTAAATTTTCATTATTGTTTATTAAATAAATATAAAGTTATTTGGACTTCAGTGAATATTGAACGTTAAATATTTAATTTAAATTAATACTTTGATTTTATAATTGTATAATTGTCGTTGTTACTCAATACTGAAGTTCAAGGGCCTTAAGAGGAAAACAGAAAAGAGAAAAAAATTTTTAATGAAGATTTTTCGAATCATTCCTCAACGGAAAAATTTTCCTAAGGAAGGGAGGAGTTATGTAAACAAAATTCCATTAGCAACCTGAAGAATGACATACCACAAAAACAAACAGACAAAGAAACTGACAAACAGTTCTTTCATCAGAGAATATAAGAAATCCACACTGGTTTCTTGCATCAGATAAGGCATAAATAGAAGGAAACCAATGGATCCAGCAGACTAGATTTAACTTTAGTACTGTTAAGATTTATTTGTATTAGTTATTATCTAAATCTCCGTTTTTGTCTATTGAGTTCTTAAATAGAAAATTTAACTGTTAATTTGATTTAAAATTAGTTTTTAAAAACATGAACGTTAAACCCTCAAATATAATTGGTGTCAGGTTTTTTGTTTTCTTGTTTTTATTTAACGTTTCGATCATGACTCGACCTTCATCAGAAAACTGTTTTCTAAGAAAAGATTATTGCTGTTGATATTCTAACATTGTTACATTTTTTTTTTTTTTAACTTACCCATTGCAGGTATTCCATACAGAATGTTTGTCATTATATTTTAAAACATTGTTTCAAGGTTTTTATCACTTTATAAACACTTATAACGTTTAACAATATAAACACTAATGACACTAATCGACTACACGACGACTACACTCCAAATAACAGCTGAAAAAACATTTACTTGTAAATTTGTTTATTATTTTTTGGATAGTCTAAGAGGTATTGACAGCAGCTCGACCCATATCAAGGCCGTACCGCCAGAAAATGTTTTGTACTATCAACTGTACGTTTCTAGATCCACGGTGGGGGTATATTTTTATTATTATTATTATGGTTTTTTTTCTTATTATCATTTTATTTGCAAAATTGCTTTATTATTATTATTTGAATATGTTATAATAGATCTGATTGAGCTGTTCCGTGTCAATCTTTGAATTTATGCTATTCTTGTTTTTCTTAATTTCGATCATTTCGAGAAATTCTCTTTTTTTGTGTGACGTTTGGTCTTCAGAACTGATATGCTCTCAAAGTCAAAAGCGTGATATTTTTTTCGTTGGCATGATTCGACAGTAAGGGTTTTACTTTTTTTGTCGTACTTGTGCCCATTCAAAAGATTTTATAAATACTGACTTGTTTGTCCTATGTAAACTCCATCGCAATGTTATATTGCTTTTTTTGTCATTCGGATTTTTTTATTTTATTTTGCTAAAATTTTTTCTTAAAAGGTTTTGACTCTGGTGGGCGACAGTTCTTTATGTATTTTTTTGGAATTTTTCGCCACGATCTAAAACTCAAAAAATATCCGTTCTTATGTAAATAAAGAATCACTGGGTAAAAAACACAAAACCAAACGGGGACAAATTTCTCAGTGATTCTTTCTGTAATAAATTTACCTAACAAACAAAATTTTAAAAATATAGAAATGTTTTCAAATAAATAAAAACTTTCAACATTAACGTTTCGGGAGGTCTTCTCCCCTCGTTTTCAAAACGAATCTAAAAAATAAATTATATTAATTTCTATATATAATGCAAAGATAGGATGTAAATATATTTTCTGCGTATGTGAATCGTAGATCAATTCTTCTGCTGGAACCTTTGATGTGAAACACTAAACTCGAAGAGATTTACCACTAAAACTAAAGTTTAATCTCCAGATTAAATCACGTGCGTCGAGCAGTTCAAAAAAGCGTTTTGGTGTTTAGTGGTAAATCTCTTCAAGTTTAGTATGTCAATGATACTTACATTAACAATAATTTATTTTAATCTAATCTATTCTAATTTATTTTAGAACATTTTTATATTTTTAAAATTTTGTTCGTTTGGTTCTTTGCTTTTTACTCTCTGTTTGGTGTTTTCCTTTTTACCTAGTAGTTCTTTATTTACATATATATATATATATATATATATATATTATATATATATATATATATATATATATATATATATATTATCCAAATAAAAGCAAAATAAACAATGAGGGACGAAAAAAGCAGCTTCATTATTGAATTAAAAAATCCGAATTTTTATTGATTTTACCAAAGTTTAAAAAATTGTAGAAAATCACAGAAGTTCGGGCCAAGAAAATCCCTTCGAGGGATTATTCTAGGCATAGAACACTACGTCGTCCTAAATTTTTGTACGGGTCAAAGTTGGCAATTTTTCAAAAATTACCAACTTTGAAACGGAATACCACAGAATCTTGCATGCAAATAATTTTTTTTTTGAGTCACTTGCTTGAAGAGCATATGTCCACAAAAAAAAAAGCTATGACGAGAACAGATTGGATGAAAATTGAATTTTTGGTGGCCATTTGAAAATAGTCATTTTACGGAAATTTTTATTGTTTTCAACTACGTTCTAAAAAAAGGCTAAATAATCTAGAGGTCTAACTTATTTTTTTATGCATTCTAAGATATAATAAAACAAAATCTGACAGAAATAATTCGATTTTCACTTAATGGTTTTGAGAAATTAAGTTTTGAAAAACGGGCTAAAAAATTATGTTTTTTTAAATATTAAAAAGCAATTTCTCCTGGCCTATGACACCTAGAAGGCTGAAATTTGGTTTGTGGAGACACTTTTTAGAGTACTTCAAGATTCCCAGTTTCACCAAAATCAATTGACCCCACCCGAGAAATCATTCAAAATGTAATGTGTGCGTGTGTGTCTCTATATATATATATATATATATATATATATATATATATATATATATATATATATATATATATATATATATATATATATACATATATATAAAGATAAAATACATGACCTGCACCAGACTAAGAACATGATTTCTAAAAACAAAATATGGTAACATCAGATGAGTCTCTCAATTTAAATATTTGGGTAAAACAATCATGGAAAACAGGTTGGAAAAAGCGACATGACTTTGGAAAATGGAAACTGCATTAAGACTTACGCAAAATATTAGGCCCCAAACAAATAAATAATATATATATATATATATATATATATATATATATATATATATATATATATATATATATATATATATATATATATATATATATATAAATATATATATATATATATATATATATATATATATATATATATATATATATATATATATATAGTATAGTAGAAAGCATACGACTGCATTTACCGAAAATATATGTTCAACATCCATACGCCAAGGAGATGGGTTATACCCACTCCTCTTCAACCTGGTCCTGGACAAAGTCATAAGAGAATGGGAAAAGAACTAAAAAATCTAGAACACTGGAAACCAATACGACTCGGACGAACCAAAAACAACATAGAAATATCATGCCTAGCCTTCGCAGACGACCTAGCCATACTCGCAGACAATGAAAAAAAGGGCAACCAAACAGATCGAAGTCCTCAAGGAATGCGCAGAGAAAGTTGGCCTACAAATATCCTTTCAAAAAACCGAATTCTTCTTTTTGAATTTGAATACCAAATACGGAAAAATAAATAGGGTCACTCACTTCAAATACCTGGGCGAGATCCTCGAACCCACAAGAGGAGAGAATATAGCACAGAAGACTCGATTACAAAAGAGGGTATACGGCAAGACACACAATATCTACAATAAGAAATACCTATCCACACACGCAAAAATAAGACACTACAACACAGTAATCAAACCAGAGGAACTATACGCAACCGAGACACTTACACTCCACACAAAAAGCGGCATAGAAAACATACTAAAAGATGAACCCAAAATTATGAGCAAAATTCTCGGCCCAAAACTGACAGAGGAAGGATACATACTACATTCTAGAAAGACCACAGAGAGAATGTCCAACGTAGCGGCGGACATAAGAAAAAGAAGGTTGAAATTCTATGGACATATCAGTAGACTCCCACCGACAAGACTCACCAACAGAATTCTTAAGTACATACAAGGAGTCAAGTTAACAGTACCATGGACGCACAAGCCAGAGCTGATCTGGGAAAGGCACAAATGCGTCCGACAGAGATTGAGGATAGAAGAACGTACAGACACAAAATACATATGTGGAACATTGCATCACAGAGCGAAGTTTCGAAGAGATCAGGAACAAAGTGGACGGAGGAGGGAAAGAGAATCTACGGAGAGAGGATGAGAGAGGATGAGAGAGGTGTGGAGGATCAGAAAGAAAGAAAGAACTCGAACACTCGAAAATGAGTCAGGATGCTTTGCGTGATCCAACCGGATCTATACGCACCTAATTATATATATATATATATATATATATATATATATATATATATATATATATATATATATATATATATATATATATATAAATATATATATATATTAATATATATATATATATATATATATATATATATATATATATATATATATATATATATATATATATATATATATATATATGTATATATTACAGAAATCTTTCACCCTTTCTCCACGTGGTGCCAACGATCGCCTTCGCCCAACTATCCACCATACGACGTCACGTGTCTCTCGGGACCGGTTTTCTTTTAACACAGGAAGATTTAAAGAACTACCGAAAGACGCACAACCAAGAGAACAAGCAGGCACAACGAATACACCTTGCTACTGTGCTTGACTTTTATCGACTACGAAAAAGCATTTGACTCCATCTCAAAGCACGCGAAAATGGATGCCCTGCTTAGCCAAAGGGTAGATAAAGTATATGTAAACCTATTAGCATCGATATATGATGGAGCTACAGCCACAATTCACCTTGATGATCTTGAAATGGGAATTAATGTAGAACGAGGTGTACGGCAGGGTGACTCAATATCGCCTATTCTTTTCTCAGCTGGCCTTGAAGAAGTGTTCCGTAAACTGTATTGGGAACAGGATGGTGTAAAGATCAATGATGTAAACGTAAACCATCTTAGATTTGCAGATGATATTGTTCTCCTTTCACAAGACCCAGAAGAGCTGCAAAGACGCATACAAGAACTGCAACGGGCTGGGGAATCATTTGGATTGAAATTAAACCTAAAAAAGAGTCAGGTTATGTTCAATAACTTCGCTCAGAACAGACGAATTTCAGTTTTAGGAAGGGATTTGGAGTTTGTGGACAGCTTTATATATATTGGGCAGATGATTTCAATGGAGGGGAATACCGCCCGGGAGGTGGAACGGCGTGTTAAATGTGGCTGGCAGGCATGTGGCAGGCTCAACATAGTGTTTAAGAGCAGATTCCCACTTTGTTTGAAAAGAAAAGTCTTCGATCAGTGCGTTTTACCCGTTATAACATACGGAAGTAAAACTTGGACACTCACATCGCAATCAATTCAAAAACTTCGGGTGGCACAGAGGGGAATGGAAAGATGTATGCTTGGCTTTACAAGAAGAGACAGAAAGTCCTGCGCTGGGATCAGGGAACAAACAAAAGTATGTGACATTATTGGAAGAGTAAAGCAATCGAAATGGAAATGGGCAGGCCATATAGCGAGGCGATGTGACGACTGATGGACCAAGGCAATCCTGGAGTGGATACCGCTTGATCGCAAACGCCCGCAAAGAAGACCGAAAGCACGATGGATTGATGGCATCACTAAGTATATTGGATTAGAGTGGCAGAGGAAAGCCCAGTACCGTGAAAGTTGGAACCATGCTGAAGAGGCTTTCATCATGCAGTGGATCAACACAGGCTGATGATGATATATATATATATATATATATATATATATATATATATATATATATATATATATATATATATATATATATATATATATATATATATATATATATATATTAGAGATAAAATTTTCACTAATCGTCAAAAAAAGACATGTTTTAATAAAATATTAACTGAAAATAACAAAGAAAAACAATTTTGAAGGAACAATGTAGTAATGCACATGCAAAACAATATCACGACCAACAAAAAGAAACGTCGATTTCCACGAACCGAAGATTCATTGTTCGCATTCCAAATGGATCTCGCTATAGAACTACTACTAATCAAGGTCAAGTCATCATTTGCTCTCATTGTTTACGCCAATAATAACAATAATTAATATCGATTATTCAAGAAGGTGTGTTTCGAGTCGGAACAATTCGAGCCTTCAGACAAAAGACGACTGGAGAGAGGAACAATTGACAAGACGTCTCGCAAGAGAATAGGAGATTACACTGCCAATGCAGAGTGATATACGATACGTCTTTCCTGGTAAATTTAATACGCTTATCAAAATAATCCTTTTTTTTCATATTCAATGATTCAGTCGAGAAATTCGTTTTACAAATAGCTTAACAGGCAAAATAGGGGGTGCGTCAGAGAAAATCGAAATTTTCAATGTCAGATTTCCTATATTTTATTCGAGGTATTGCCCATTGCTAGCTATACATTTTTCCCACCTATCTGGCAATTTATGGATGCCACACCAAAAAAATGTTGCTCTTTTGAGGCAAGCCAGTTATCGAGCCATTTTCACACATCTTCGTAAGACGTGAAGCACTGTCTAGCAAGTGATTGTCCCATCGATGCAAATAAGTAATAATCGGATGGAGCCAAGTCTGGTATGTCTGGCCGCATGCGAAAGTATTTCCCAACTATCGCTTCAATCGTTTCATTGACCAGTTTTGCTGTGGGTGATGGTGTATTATCCTGAAGCAACATCATTTTCTGTTGCCTTTGATTAAAAAGCTTGATTTAAATCAATCATTTGTTGTCGGTAGCGTTTACTATTAACGGTTTCTCCAGGGTTTAGCAGCGCATAATAGATCACACTCTTCTGATCCCACCAAACACAGAGCATTGTCTTCCGTCTATAACGATTTGGCCTTGCAATCGATATCAATGGTTCGCTTGGAGTTATCCATGCCCTTTTACGATTAAGATTGTCAAAATATATCCACTTCTATCGCCAGCCGCAATTCGATGGAGAAATAACTTTCGTTTGTACCTGGCGAACAGCATTTCGCAAGTGGTATTTTTTAGTTTTCCTGCTGCTACGTATACAGACGGCTTCTCGTATTACATTTAATTGATCCGCGAGTTGTCTTCACTCATAGCATTGTGATTTACCAAGAGCATGCTCACCGTAAGCTTCAACAAGCATTCGACGCAATTCTGCACCAGTTTTTTTCGAACGGTAACAGAAAAGCAACGGTGTCCGCAAATCGTAGTTTCCCGATACAAAATTCCGATATTGTTGTGAGTTGAAAATATTTATCAGATGTTAACAAGGAAATGACGTCAATGACGTAGTTTAACGACAACTATATTGATAGCTAGGACTAACTATGGACAAATTCTGATTTCATATTTACTGACCTTAGTAACCATGAATCAATGGAAGGATGCTGAGTATATTAAAAAATGTTTGGACTAAAGTAATAAGTAAAGACCGGATTCCCTCTGATAGAAACATTTGTTTATCCTAGACATTTAAAAAATCAAATCGATGGACATCCTAGAGACATCTTACCTGAATTGCTGTAGAAACAGAATAAAAATAAATATGTCTAAATAGATTTTCTGACCTGTTTATCCTCAAAGTTGCTAGTTTACCGACATTTGGTGACCTTACCTGAAATAAAATATAGTTATATTAGTTTTGTTAGTTACAAATTTGCAGAATCGAGAATTAATTGATGTTTCTCAATCGAGGTGATCGAATGGTTACAATCGAGATCAAACCAAATAATAAATTATAGATGCTCAAAAGATTTTTTCAATTTACGATCATTCCTGCTGGGGTTAACCTAAAATGCCTCACTCGTACCATCCGAAGATGGTCATAATGGTCATAAAGACAAATTTTAATCAAAATATAAAAAGCGAAGGATTGAGAAAAAATCTTTTTGGGAACCTATTCAATTTGAAGTAGAGCAAGAGGAGCATTTTGATGTACTAATAAAGTTGGGAACCGGGCCCACACCATAGAAGAAATGGTGGAATTAGGAACAGATTCTATTGACTTTTTTAAGTTGTTTTGGCCATTAGAATTTGTAGAGGAGATATACAATAGTCAAAAAATTACTCGCAGTATAAAGATGGAAATGAATCATATATGGTATCACCAGAAGATTTTTTTGGTCATCTTGCTTTTGTCTGGATATGTAAAACTACCAAATAGAAGAATGTACTAGGAAAAATTGGAGATTTACAAGAATGCTGTTTCTAATGCCATGTGTCGAGATAGATTCCTACAAATTTTTAAATATCTTCATTTTAGTTATAATAATACCTCTGGTCTAGAGGATAAATGCAAAAAATTTCCACAATATGCTGAAAAAGCCAAAATGTTTCAAATATGACCTTGGGAAGTTCAGTTACAAAGAGAATCGCATTAGGATTTGTCCCTAAGGAAAGTGAAATGTTTTTGGGTAACTATTTTAATTCTTCACCCTCGCTTGAAGAACTGAAAACCCATAACATAACAGTTACAGGAACAATTCGAACTGATCGCATAGAAAACGCCCCTTTAAAGGATTTTAAAAAAGAGCCCCGAAAGAGACCGATGTTACTTTGATCATCTGGCTTGATAATAATCAAGTTACACTAGCCAGCAACAGCATTCTATGAACGTGTCAACAAAACTATAACATGCAAGCGTTACAGCCAGGCGCGTAAATAAAGAATTACAATTTTGAACCATTCCTTAGTTCATGAATAAAACCACGGCATGGGGGTGTCGATTTATACGGTCAATGGCGTGTTCGCGATAGAATAAATATAAGAAGTCGAAAATGGTATTGACCCATCGTTGGCTTCTCCCTAAATGCATCGTGGATTTTATTCCGAAATATAGAACCTTGTATAAAACAAATTGATTTCATTAGGCCCATTGTAGTGTCACTGCTTTCAACTCCAAAGCTGCGGGTTCTTATGTCATAGAAAATCCTCAAATGTTCCTGAAGAAGTGAAGTCTGATTGCCTAGCTAAAAAAAGTCTGATCTGATTAAAAAAATTATCATTGGCTAGAAAATCCCACTCATCGACGATGTGCAAGATGTTATAAGAGTGTGACTGTTATATGCAGCAAATGCAATGTTGGACTTCATATCGATTGTTTTAAAGCTTATCATACACGCTAAAAGCAGTTTTAATTGTATATTTTTTATTATTATTCACGTATGGGCCTCCCTTGTTAACCTTCCTTTACGCCCATATTAATTTTATTCTATCACTATGAGCTTTTTTCCTTTCATCAGACCAAATTGTTCCAGTCTTCCTACATTTTTCTCTCTGGCCAACCTTCCAAATGTTAACCTTGTGTCTGATACAGCCTCTACCTGAATTTCACTTTATGTAATATTTGCTGATTTTAGGTCCTCTTTAATTGCAGCAATCCATTTAAATATTTCTACTTTAGCTCTACTCCTATTTTCATAAAATTCGACTATTTGTCTAGTTAGCCTACTCGGATTCATCCGTTTTATGTGTCCGTAAAACTTAAGTTTTCTTTTTATCATATCGCTATGTATATCTCTGTAGTGTTTGATTTCTTGGTTTTCTCGAAGTCGGTATGTTGTACTATTTATCTGTTTGGAGCCTAAGATTTTTCTTATGATTTTTGTTTCCTTTTCTTCAATCTCCTCGATGTCTCTCTTTCTATTCAAAATGAACGTTTCTGCCCCATATAGACATTCTGGTTTAATAACTGTGTTGTAATGTCTCAGTTTTGTGTTTTTAGATATGCATTTTTTGTTGTAAATATTTTGTGTAAGTTTCAATGGCGTTCCCATTTTTTGACATCTACCCTTATTGGTCGCTTTTTCCAACCCATTTTCCATGATTATTTCACCCAAATATTTGAATTAAGAGACTCGTCTGATGGTAACATATTTTGTTTTTAGAAACAGTGTTCTTAGTCTGTTGCAAGTCACGTATTATGTCTTTTCAAAGGAAATTTGAAGTCCTACCTTTTCTGCTGTTTCTTTTAGGATTTCAATCTGTTTTTGTGCCGTTAATATATCTTGAGCCAAAATTGCTAGACCGTCAGCAAACGCCAGACAATCAATTTTGAAGTTGGTTCTCCACAGCTTAATGGGCTGGTCAATATTCAAGGCCGACTTTTTTTCACGCCATTCCTGTATTACTTTTTCTAGAACACATCTAAATAAGACTGGCGAAAGTCTATCCCCTTGTCTTACACCAGTTTTAATTTCGAGGGGCTCTGAGATGTCACCCATGAATTTAACTTTTGACCTAGTGCTAGTTAATGTTGCTTTAATAACTGCCAGCGTTTTCAGATCTAGTCCTAGTTCTTTCAAAATTTGGAATAAAGACTAGCGGTCAATACAATCATATGTTTTTAAAACCCACAAATGCACAGACAAGATATTTATTGAACAGTTTTTGATGTCTTAGGATCAACTTTAGATTCCGGATCGGTTCAGGGCAGAATCTGTCCGGTCGAAAACCTGCTTGATATTCACCAATTTTAGGTTCTAACTGTCCCTGTGCTCTGTCTAGTAGACATTGAGATAGAATCTTAGAGCAAACTGGGAGAAGAGATATCCCTCTGTAGTTGTTTACATCCGTTCTATCTCCTTTCTTGTGTAGTGGATAGATTAGAGCATCTTTCCATTCTTCCGGAATCCGTTCGGTTCGCCAAACTTCTTCTAGAATTTTGGTTATTTTCTTGATTCGTACCTGGACTAGCGGATTTCAAAAGTTCAGCAGTGATTCCATCTTCACCAGAAGCTTTGTTATTTTTAAGTCGCTTGATTTGCCTAATTATTTCATCTTCATTCGGGGATAATGAATCTGGGTTTGTTTGTTTCGGGTTTAGTGTTGATAATTTGTTTAAGGGTTCAGGACAGTTTAGTAGTTCAAAATATTTCGCAAGTTATTTGCAATTGTCTTGGTTATTTAGAGCTAATTGTCCGATGTTCTTTTGGAAGCAAAGACTTTGGGGTTGATATCCTGTTATTTAGTTTTATATGCTTTGTAAAAGTTTCGAGTGTTATTTGTTTGGAAATCTTTTTCTATTTCATTAAGTTGATTGTTTTCATATTTTCTTTTAGTTTGTCTAATTAGCTTCGATGTTTCTTTTCTTATTTCCAAAAAGATGTTATAATTTATTTCTGTTTTTTGACTGTTCTAATCTTTGAATGCTTTACTTCGGCTTAATACTGCTTGCTCGCAAACTTCATCCCACAACGGATGTTTTCTTCGTTTTTGTAAAGAGACCAACTTTAAGGCTGTCTAAATATTTCTTTGTTTCAATTCTTTCCAGTTCTGTGTCGGTTGTTTATCAAGCTCTTCTGTTAGGGTTGGTTTTATTTTCGTAGGGTCAGACTTTGGTATTAGCAGTCTCTTTTGGATAAGTTTTCGAGGTTTTAAGCTATGTTTGATTCTAGTCAAGTAGTGATTCGTGTCTATGTTAGCTCCTTTCCTGACTTGAACATTCAAAATCTCTTTGTAATTGGGGTACGAAATGGCAACATGGTAAATTTGAAATACGTATGAATATTTGTACGTGTTTGGGCACCTCCACGTCTTTTGTTTTGTTATTTTCTTCTTACAATGGGTTGACATTATTTTTAGATTAAACTGCGAACATAGTTCAACCAATCTTCTACCATTATAGTTAGTCCATTTATGAGAGGGAAAACTGCCGACTGTTTTCCTGTACTTTCTTTCTTTCCCTAGTTGTGCGTTGAAATCACTCAATAGGATTTTTACATGGTTAGAGGGAATTTTAGAGATAGTCTTTTCCAGAATTTCCCAGGACTTGTTTACTTTTTCAAAATTAGATTTATTTTCTTCGTTAACTGGGAGGTGTGCATTGGTTAACGTATACTTTTAGTTAGCACACTTGAGGGATAGTGTCATAAGTCGATTATTTACTGGCTGGACATTAGTTATAGAACCAAGAATGTTTCTTGAGATAGCGAAAGCAACACCGAGATGTGGTGTATTTTTGAGTATTCTTTTGTCAGTCTGGTTTCTTGCAAAGCTAAAATTTGAATTTAATGCTGATTCAATGTTCGCCCCAATTCGTATAATTTTCCTGGACGCAGGAGAGAATTGATATTTACCGTTCCAAAGAAAATTTTCGTTTTCGGTTTCGTTTAAGCCCAGAATTCGAAAGTCCGGTTGTACCAGCAAAGCTGGCAGAGGATTGTCTACTCCATGGGATAATTTTGTGGTTACCAGAACGCTTCATCTTGTACTTTGAATTAAAGGTTTGAATCATGACAGTTCAAAGGTTAAGACTGCAAGGGTTGGTTCCAGAATTTAAATATCAGCCGCACCACTGGTGAACAGACTCTGAACACTCAACCGCTTGATACAAGTCAGACGCTAAGTGGATTTATTTTTTTGCCTTGGTTTGGGGCTGCTTATTTTGAGATATTCGCAGCTGTCCATTAATATCTAATGGAACTTCCACCATCCACCACCTGCGACCCGTCCAGTACCTTAGGCGAGGTATACTGGACTGGACTGTATATTTTGTTTATAATTAGGTTCATATTACTGTTAAAATGCTAAATAATGTATGTTCAATAAAAATTCTATTTGAATCTAGTGTACGAATATTTAAATATGCCCTGTATTCACCCTACATAAGTATCTTTCGTTAGAACAACTTTGTTATTATTTTGGTGTTTTCTAACATTGCGCGTAACCAAAAATATTTTTGAAAAAATATAAAGAGTGTAAAGTTCTGAGGGATTAAGAGGACAATGAAACAAAAACTAAATTTTGTTGTTTTGTTGTTTGTTGTTGTTGTTGAGCAACATTTGAACGACATTATTTTCAAAACATAATGCTACGAGCTTCGTTCAGTAAGTTCTTAGAAAAAGATAGAAAAACAAGTTATTTTAAGTAGATTTTTTTTTCAACATAATTTCCTCTTAGCTCTATAGAGTCTTCCAAGCGTTTCTCCGACTTTTTAAGCCATCTAAAAAGTAAGGTCCTCGAAGTCGACATCCGTTTGGGCGATGACCTCCTCGCTCAACGTGAACCGTTGTCCGCTGAGCCATTTTTTTTTAATTTTGAAAATAAAAAGTCACTGGGAGGCAAATCCAGTGAATGCGGTGGATGTTGTAATAATTCAGACTTTAATTACATGATTGTGGCCATTGAAACTGTATTGGTGTCCACCTGTGCATTGTCTTTATAAAACAGGATCTTTCCCTTTTTCAAATGAGGACGATTTTTCTTGATTTCTTCACTCAACTGGTACAATGACGACTCATAATACTCTTCTGTTATTGTTAATCCTTTTTCCAAGTGATCGGTGTCGATGATTCCGCGTGCATCCCAAAAAACTGTAGTCACAACCTTGCCGACGGATTTCACCATCTTCAAGTTCTTCAGAGCCCGTTTGCTTTCAAAAACCCAGTATTTTAATTATTCGTTTATCTCTGGAGTATAGTAATGTATCCATGTTTCGTCTACAGTTATGTATTGACACAGAAACTCATCAGGATTGCGACGAAAAAGCCCCAAAACAGCCTGATAGTCGACCACACGATTACGTTTATTTTCCATTGAGAGCAAACGCGATATTCATCTTGCCGAAATTTGTTTTACAACACTGTACCTTGCGATAAGCCTGTGGGCTCAACTATTTCACCCATCTTTATTCGTCGATCACTTAAAACCTTGTCGTGGGTTTTATCAATCATTTCGGGGGTAGTCACTTCCAACGAACGTCCCAAACGATGTTCATCTTTTGTGAATGTACTGCCACGTATAAACACCATTTACCCAATTATAAACAGTTGGAAACACAGAAGCAGACATACCATGAACTTCGTCCAACTCAGCTTTGATCTCTTTTGGTGTTAAACCTTTTAAATATCAGTGTTTAATAACCACTCGAAACTCACTTTTTTCCATTTGTCGAAATAAACAAGTATCTTGCTTCATTCGACAATAAAAATGAAACCATTTAATGAATATAACTGAAACTTTGACAGCTATATGGCGAATAATGATGCTTACTAAAAACAAACCATTTCCAATGCTACGATTTCCAATACTGCGATGGACAAACTAATGGTGTACACAAAAATATCAACATTAATCCAGAAAAAAAAATAGCGAAAATGTAGTTCAGCACCTAATATATCGATACAACCAAATTGCTGTTATTTCGACAGTTAGTGGTTTGCTTTTTAATGGCACAATGTAACCAGTTCTGCTTTTAATTTTCTACTAGCTGATGAAAAAATGTTATAAATCACCGGTGTAATCTCCAATACACCACTACAGTTTACACTACATATTTTCTCAATTAGCCAGCTAGTTCGGCGACTGCTACGAAATTACCATCCATTTCCATTTAATCCTATTAAGCTAAACGACAACTAATTCAACTTGTAAATTTTATGTTGCTCTCATAGTTCTTCTTTTTTGTTTTTGTCATTATTTATTTGTGTTTTTTTTTTTCAACGAGACTATCTAGATTAGCAAACAATACACGGTTTATCCGACTGAAGAAATGAAGTCGCCAGCGTCATGTTCGAATTAACCCTGAATGCTTAGGTGAATCGCATGCCTGTAGTTGATTAGGCGGGGTTACCTATAACCCCAGTTATATACTTTATTTAACGTTTAAAACAGCAAAAAATAAAGTTTTATTTCAATAAAACAAGATCTATTTTAAACATTCAGTACATGTACTAAGTGACATAGAAAAAGGAACACACAGTCGAAGTTCTTGTATACCAAATATACCATATTTGTCAGGTTTTGAAGAAATATAAATTCTAAACGAGCCATTGCCTCAAAACCCCAACAATTGTTTGTCAATTGAACAATAACAATGAGCAGTATAATATTTTGTATAGTTAGATATGAATATTTATGAATATCCGATAACATTGTCATTTTATTCCCAAATTTTTCCAGAGGCAGATACAGAACCAATAATGCTTCAAATACAGGACCAATAATTCAGCTCCATATAGAGGGATGGGAATTATTATGGCATTGTAAACACTGATTTTGGTATGTTCCCTTATATCTCGGTTACTGAACACTCTTCTTATTAGACGCCCAAAATTAGTACCAGTACACTTTATTCTATACATAACTTCTTTTTGCAAGTCGACATAGCAAGAAATTTTACTTCCCAAATATGGAAAGCATGCTATTTCTTCCAGTGGTTAACCATTCACAATAACATCAGCCGTCTCTTCCTATTTGGACGCATTTGTTATAGTATTTTCATTTTTTGCTCTTTAATTTTAATACGTAGAATATCCATTGAATGGGGTCTAATAACAACCATAAAGACGCGCAAATTGGAATACTTCCTACATGTAATGAGAGGACAATGTTACGAACTATTGAAATTGATTGTACAAGGGGAAAACCAAAAATGGCACGACTACAAAATTTTAGAGAATGGTTGAATTATATATCGAACCAGTTATTTAAACCAGCTGTGAACAGGGTGAAGGTAGTCATGATGGTCACCAAGCTTCGTTTGAAGACGGCATGATAAAAAGTAATAATTTTAACACATAATTTTTTTTGGTCAAGGTTACTTTATTAAGAACAATATTTTTTAAACCGCCCTTGTAGTAAATATTTCAATAAAAATTGAAAAAAGGACTCATTTTTATGCAAAACGCGTGCGCAATTATCGCTTCAACTATGATAACTTTCTTTTGTTTGAAGCAATATTGCCAGTGATCCGTTTTTATACTACCGGTATTGCATCTAAACATACGAATGCTAAAACCGTTCAAATTACATACTTGGGCGAATTCAACCGTGATGTTGTATTGCGATTCACCTTTTTCCGATTCAGACCTTTATATTTTAATTGCCGCAATGACATAACATACGGTATATTTTAAATTCATCATTAATTTCCGCGTAGATATTGCGGATATCATATAAGTTAGAATCATTTCCTTTTTTTTTTAATATAGATAAGTAATATAAATTTGTTTTATTTTACATGTGACGTTATACAAAGGGGGCCAATAAAATAAGAATAAAACAACCAGAGAGGCCGTCCTAGAAAAACGAAAAACGAAAACTTTGAAGGATCCTTTTGCTGCACGGAATTGAACTTAACTCATATTATTTCCTTTTTTGTTAATAGAAAATTTGCCGAAGAAAACGCATATGAAGCAAATTAAGAAAACATTAAATGAAAAACTGATTTTTATTTATTACAGTTATTTGTTATATTTTGAAGCGTAGTAATAAAAAAAATCCCCACCATCAATCATTTCACTTCTCCCCTCGCTCTCTTCCCACCCGCACCTAACCGATGACGCGCGGCTGACGTTGAATTTTCCACGAAATCCCTCCATTATCCCTCCCCGCCGTAACATAATTATTAATCCATCTTAGCTCCTAATCAAATTGGCCCTGAACCTTGATGGATTTGAAGGGAGAAGGGCTGGAGATGATGGGCGGGGGTGGTTATATTGACCGTTGGTCAGCCGACAGAGAGAGGAGCCCTAAATAATTAGAAGGCTAATCTGGGCCTTTTCGTCGGACCTAATGGAGGGTAAACGATCTGTAGCGAAAAGTGAGGTTATAGGCGCGGAAGTAAGTTACGATCTTTGAGGGATAATAGAGTGGGGGGTCAGTTTTCGCCATAAAATAATTACAAGGGGAATTGTTCCTATTTGAATTCAAGTTATAGGGTTATCGAATAGCTTCGCCTAATTTTTAATGCTAATACATTAATATAGCAACATTTTTTATCATAATATTGTTAGTAGTCGGTAGCCGACTAACCTACAGTTTGTTTCTGAATTCTCAAGACTAGGTACTTATCTAAGTTGTTTCCAATGGTCATCCTTAGTTCCTAAAATAAACACTAATTTGAACAATGCTCAGCTTTATCACTGTGTCACTCCGCACAGTAAACCAACTGAAACGATTTAGTCCGTTAAAGTCTTCTCGACTGATGAGTGTTTTCCAAAAGCTGAAGTATCTCAATGTTCACGTGGACATGGGGTCTTTCCTCGAGCTTCGCTACAAATCTCAGGACTTCTTCCTTAGCTGTTAGAACAGCTGTTTCAAGTCTCTATGTAAATAGACATTTCGGTGGTACCAAGAGGCATCCTCGATTTCTGAGGACTTTTAAATATTTCTAAAATATATTCTAAAATATTTCTAAAATATTTTTAAATATTTTTAAAATATTTCAATTTTCTCGATGTGACTTTTAGCTACACAATCCCCTAGGTCCATATAGGTTTTAATTTTTGTTTATATAGGTGTAGTTTATTGTATAGTGATAATTATAGTAACAATACATTTTCTTATATTTGGAATACTGTTTTATTATTTGGAATATTTGAATTATTGATTGTTATTGGTTCATATGTATTCTGCTTATATGCAAAGTTAACGTGTATTGCTTTCATTTATTTTGATTCGCCACTGTTTTGTTCAGAGATTTATATTGCCACTTGCTTGTTGGAGCTTGTCTGGCTGCTTCTTCACTATTATTACCAATAGCTAGGATAGCTGTGTCGTCAGCAAAGATCGCAATAATGACATTTTCTGCTTGAGAAATATCAGGTTGAAAATAGAGAATTGGCCTCCCAATGCTTCCTAGGGGTACGCCTGCCTTTATTTCTCTAATAACTGGAATATTTGTGTTCTTGATTAACTCAAAACATTCTTCCGGATATATAGATTTTTTTTCCTTTATTTGGGTTTTTCGCGACTATCTAGAACTCAAAAAATAACAAAAATACCTGTTCTTATGTAAAGAAAGAATCACTGGGTAAAACCAAAAAACCAAACGGAGACGAATTTCTTAGTGATTCCTTTTTGTAATAAATTTGCCCAACGAACAAAATTTTAAAGATATAAAAATGTAATAAAAATTTTTACAAACTTTTAACGATAACGTTTCGGAGGGTACTCTCCCCCCGTTTTCAAAACTAAACTAAAAAATAAATTATATTAATTTGTAATATATAAAGTAACGAGGGAAAGTAAATACATTTTTTTGTGTATGTCAACGATACTTACATTGACAACAATAGATTTTCATGATAGTGACATACTACCAAAAAATATATGTAGGTAATGTTTACTGTGTGATTGTTTATTGTACTGATTGTGTATTCAAATATTTAAATGTGTTTAATTGTATTCTTAAGAATCGGAAGCCATATTCAATTTAAATCTACCGAAGGCATAGCAATACAGTTATTTTTATTTAAATTAATTATAGCGGTTTCTTTTAATCTTCTGTATTTTGTTACCGATTCTTTTAATACCGTTTTGGAATTATTCCAATTGATTTTATGACCCGATTCCCATGCGTGTTGACAAATTATAGATGTATTAAAATCGCCCTTTCTAAGAAGGTTTTTATGCTCTTTTACTCTAACATCTAACGGTCTAGATGACTCACTTATATAGAATTTGCCACATTCGCAGGGAATTTTATAAACCACATTTTTGGTATTTTGTTGTATATTGTTTCGTTTAATCATTGTTAATAGAGATCTAAGAGTATTTTTTGTTTTAAATGTCGTTCTTATGTTGTATTTATTTCCTACTCTTTTAATTGTGTCAGAAATACCGCCGATATAAGGAATAGTGAGGTTAATTGTTTGAGAGTTATTATTATTGTTATTAATAACTTGTCCGTTTTGTCCAGTATCAAAATTTTTAAACGATTTATCTATAAAATTTTTTAGGTAATTGTTTATTATTAAAATGTCTTTTTGTAGTTGTTTCTTTTGTAGTGTATCACTGTCGGTACAAACAAGTTTTGCTCTATCATATAAACTTTTAATTACTCCTATTTTGACCGATTTAGAGTGATTTGAAAATAAATTGAGGTACCTATCTGTGTTTGTGGGTTTTCTGTAAACTATAATTTTTAATGTGTTGTTTTGTTTTAATATTAAAGTGCCGAGGAATGGCAATTTATTCTCCTTCTCCATCTCTAAAGTAAACTTAATTGTAGGCTCTCGAGAATTTATATCTTGTAAAAATATATTTAGATCGTCAATGCTATGTTGCCATATAGCAAAAATATCATCAACATATCTTAAAAAAAATTAAAAAAACATATATATATATATAAACGAAAAACCCAAATAAAGGAAAAAAATATATGAACACGCCACAATCATTCAGACATTATATAGAATTTTAACCATTTTGCATGTCATTTAGGAATAACCGGCATCCAGCGATTTTTTTTTTCTTTCCTTATCTCAAAATTTTGCAAATATTGAGTTGTTCGGTCCTATTGACTTGATGGTCATGCTGAAAAATTATTGTGCGTTGCTGGTTGTTTTTTCTTTTTTCATTAAGACTTCTATCTTATTACTTCTTGCTTTGTCAATTCGCGCACAGTATCGATGTTTTCTGGTACAACAACCAATTTTGGACGACCTTTTTAAAATTCGTCCGTAAGCAAACACGGCAACGGTTGCATTCACTAAACCAGTGATTTACAGTGGTTTTAGATAGTGCTTCATCTCCAAATATCAAAGTGAGTTGATCGATGCACTGTTGTTGAGAGAATCCACGTCGAAAGTCATAGTAAATGATCACACAAAAATTCTCATTAGTTAATTCCATTTTTTGACTGAGATAAAATTTGCAAGTGACTAAACATCACAAAATAACCCTAAACAGAAACTAGGGACCTTATTTTGCCTATTTTAACACATACTTAAAAGATAACATTTTATAAAACAAGATAAATTTTGCAGTGCTTATTGCACCAACTAAAACCATATTCCAAGATATAAACAAGACCAAAAAACACCCCGTTTAACATCACATCCCCCAACAGAGACCATCACCGCCTATTACAACCAATGGGGAACTACTAAAAAAGTTTTTCCACCCCGAAATCCAGTTTTTAATTAGGGGAATTATGAAAGAAATTAACATAGAGTTTTGCATAATAGTTCTTTTATTTTAGCTTTTAAGCCCGATAGTTGGCCGGCTCGCCATTCGAAAGAGGGGTCCGGAAGTTTAAAACTTCTTCAGTTGTAATGCGATAGCGAGGTAATGCCGTTTAGAGGGAAAAAACGACGTGGAATGAATGAAAATTGGAACTTTTCGAAATAACAACTCTCAGAATGGCAAAGCAGGAAAATGGAATGGCTTTTATGAACATACAAATGAGTCTTATCGCAAAAACACTGAAAATTCCTTTGTTCACTACAGACAATTTTTTTTTAATTTCCCATTAGCAATATATACAGGGTGTCCGAAAATAACGTTGGTAAATATTTTGGGGGATGACTCTAAGGCGTAAAACATAAAAAAAAAATTATAAACATACCCCCAAAATTGCTAGAGGCTAGAGCCCCTTAAAAGGGAAACTCAAGATGGTTTTTTCGCAAGGCATTAGTCTATGCTAGACCGATTGGCACTGTAAAGCAATTGCAGCAACGTATATTTACTGCTTGTGATTATATCAAAAATAAACCTGGTATTTTCGACAGGGAAAATAATCTGTAAAGAAAAGAATTAGAGAGTTCATTATGATAAATGTACGTCATTTTCAACATCTGTTTTAAAGTGCTAAATCCTTAATAGTAATTAATCTTGTTAATGTTGGCTGCTAAATAAATATTTTCGTCCAAAGGTGCCTACTTAAGTATTAAGATGCATTTAGATATCAATGTAATAGTGCATCGATTTAGAAAAAGTCAGTTTTTTGCAAAACTGTATTCTAAAGAGATCAAATAAGAGAACTTTTTCCCTAAAAATCTTTGCGATTCAATAATTTGATTTAAAAAATTAAAAAATATTACAAACAAAAAAGTTATGGCAGCATTTACAAAGGAGACGCCCCTGACGAAAATATTTAATTTTTAAGACAAAAAACCTTTTTCCTTCTAACTTATTGAAGCATACCGAATTTCACGACTTTAGCATAAACCGTTTCGAAAATATTGGAAAAAAACCACCTTCGGAGGTCCCCTTTTAAAGGGCTCTATTTTAAGGGTATATTTATAGGAACTTTTTTTAAATTTTTTAATCCCTAGAGTCACCTCTCAAAATATTTCGAGGTTATTTCCGGACACCCGGACAGCGAAATCGTTCCGGACACCCGGACAGATAAATATATATATATATATATATATATATATATATATATATATATATATATATATATATATATATATATATATATACAAAATACAAAACGTATCCACTAAACTCGAAAAGAGAGAAAAGGCCACTAAAAACAAATCAGTTTTTTAAACTTCTCGACGCACGTTTCGATAACCATGTTAGCATTATTAGGAGATGATTCGATCACATTAAATCAGTGCAGTTTTGGTGCAATTTTTGTTTTATTCCCCAATCTATAATAGGTGTAATAATTAAATATTTCTGGCCATTCACGAACTTAAAACAACATATTCTAGATAAGACAATCTGACATCTGAAAACGTCAACTAGTGAACAGTAACAATAAGACTTAAACTATGAGCTTGGACTTCTGTATTCTAAAATGTTTTCGATGCTTTGGGCAGAATAATCGTTAACCCTTTTTAAGTGAAATAAAAGATTAAAACTATGAAACGTGAACTGACTATAAAGGCAATAACGATCGTCATGCAATCAATGCAGTGAGAGTCCTGTATTGCTATTGTACTTAATTTCATAATAAGGTTTTTTTAATATGCCCATCTTGTTTGCTTCACCTCTTTTCGTATGCTTTTGATTTTTTTTTAGCTGGTTTTCAGAAATAGGAACGAGGACCGTCAATTTTTTTTCCGGTCGGGATTTTCCGTGATGTTTTATTTTTTATATGGGCGATGACTTACGACCCCCGAGGCCGATCCAGGACGATTAATTGTTGTGACGGGAAAGCCGCAAAATGGGAAAATAATCCGCTGACAACTGGACTGAAATACTCTCGGTTCAATATTTAAAATTTATACGCACAACAATCGAGCTAAACAGCCGCATGCGGAAAAATATTCTGTAGCACAGAAAAAATGTACTAACGAGTAAAACCGTGTTAGCATCATTACGAGATGATTCCATCACATTAAATCAGTGCAGTTTTGGTACAATTTTGGTTTTATTCCCCAATCTATAATAGGTGTAATAATTAAACATTTCTCGCTATACGCGAACTTAAAGCCACATATTCTAGATAATACAAAATTAATTTAAAACGACCTGAAAAGTGGACGTCTGAAAATGCCCACTAGTGAACAGTAACAATAAGACTTTAACTATGAGCCTCGACTTCTGTATTCTAAAATGTTTTCGATGCTTTGGGCAGAATAATCGTTAAGCCTTTTCAAGTGAAATATGAGACTAAAACTATGAAACGTGAACTGACTATAAAGGCAATAACGATCGTCAAGGTAACCTAAGTGAACTGAGCCGTGTTAACAGTCCTTTTCGTATGTAGTGTATTTTTACACTTGGCTGGCGATATATTCATGTGTTTCTGGCAATGATAGTCGCTTTCTTAAACATACCCTCAATGCAGTGAGAGTCCTGTAAAATCTATGTCTTTAGCCACTTAATTTCATAATAAGTTTGTACGGATTTTGATATGCCCATCTTGTTTGTTTCACCTCTTTTCGTATGCTTTTGATTTTTTTTAACTGGTCTTCCAAAAATATTTTAATTATCCATATTTTGTGAATGTATTTTTTTCACATGACTATTCTATTTACCGGACTATCAAACATTCTTTTCGGATGGTATTTGGAAAATAACTTTCGTAAATTTAACCAACGATTATTTTTGAACAAAAAGTTTCCGTAAAACATACACACGAGGTATCGCTTTATCCCTACCCGAGACAAGCGCAGAACATTTTTTATTAAAAATTGTCCAATCCTCTGACGAACCGTCTATTATCATGAATCCGAAAGAATATTTTAAATCAAAGTAGATTTCTTAAATTGGAAAAAATCTGTGTTTTAACTATTTCAATAAATTCGCTCTGTTAACATCTGCTATAGACAAAAAAACGGCCGGCAAAATCGTTTTCAGAAATAGGAACGAGGACCGTCAATTTTTCATAAAGTTTTTTTCCGGTCGGGATTTTCCGTGATGTTTTATTTTTTATACGGGCGGTGACTTACGACCCCCGAGGCCGATCCAGGACGATTAATTGTTGTAACGGGAAAGCCGCAAAATTGAAAAATAATCCGCTGACAACTGGACTGAAATACTCTTGGTTCAATATTTAAAATTTATACCCACAACAATCGAGCTAAACAGCCGCATGCGGAAAAATATTCTGTAGCACAGAAAAAATGTACTAACGAGTAAAACCGTGTTAGCATCATTACGAGATGATTCCATCACATTAAATCAGTGCAGTTTTGGTACAATTTTGGTTTTATTCCCCAATCTATAATAGGTGTAATAATTAAACATTTCTCGCTATACGCGAACTTAAAGCCACATATTCTAGATAATACAAAATTAATTTAAAACGACCTGAAAAGTGGACGTCTGAAAATGCCCACTAGTGAACAGTAACAATAAGACTTTAACTATGAGCCTCGACTTCTGAATTCTAAAATGTTTTCGATGCTTTGGGCAGAATAATCGTTAAGCCTTTTCAAGTGAAATATGAGACTAAAACTATGAAACGTGAACTGACTATAAAGGCAATAACGATCGTCAAGGTAACCTAAGTGAACTGAGCCGTGTTAACAGTCCTTTTCGTATGTAGTGTATTTGTACACTTGGCTGGCGATATATTCATGTGTTTCTGGCAATGATAGTCGCTTTCTTAAACATACCCTCAATGCAGTGAGAGTCCTGTAAAATCTATGTCTTTAGCCACTTAATTTCATAATAAGTTTGTACGGATTTTGATATGCCCATCTTGTTTGTTTCACCTCTTTTCGTATGCTTTTGATTTTTTTTAACTGGTCTTCCAAAAATATTTTAATTATCCATATTTTGTGAATGTATTTTTTTCATATGACTATTCTATTTACCGGACTATCAAACATTCGTTTCGGATGGTATTTGGAAAATAACTTTCGTAAATTGAACCAACGATTATTTTTGAACAAAAAGTTTCCGTAAAACATACACACGAGGTATCGCTTTATCCCTACCCGAGACAAGCGCAGAACATTTTTTATTAAAAATTCTCCAATCCTCTGACGAACCGTCTATTTTCATGAATCCGAAAGAATATTTTAAATCAAAGTAGATTTTTTAAATTGGAAAAAATCTGTGTTTTAACTATTTCAATAAATTCGTTTTGTTAACATCTGGAATAGACAAAAAAACGGCCGGCAAAATCGTTTTCAGAAATAGGAACGAGGACCGTCAATTTTTCATAAAGTTTTTTTCCGGTCGAGATTTTCCGTGATGTTTTATTTTTTATATGGGCGATGACTTACGACCCCCGAGGCCGATCCAGGACGATTAATTGTTGTAACGGGAAAGCCGCAAAATTGGAAAATAATCCGCTGACAACTGGACTGAAATACTCTCGGTTCAATATTTAAAATTTATACGCACAACAATCAAGCTAAATAGCCGCATGCGGAAAAATATTCTGTAGCACAGAAAAAATGTACTAACGAGTAAAACCGTGTTAGCATCATTACGAGATGATTCCATCACATTAAATCAGTGCAGTTTTGGTACAATTTTGGTTTTATTCCCCAATCTATAATAGGTGTAATAATTAAACATCTCTCGCTATACGCGAACTTAAAGCCACGTATTCTAGATAATACAAAATTAATTTAAAACGACCTGAAAAGTGGACGTCTGAAAATGCCCACTAGTGAACAGTAACAATAAGACTTTAACTATGAGCCTCGACTTCTGTATTCTAAAATGTTTTCGATGCTTTGGGCAGAATAATCGTTAAGCCTTTTCAAGTGAAATATGAGACTAAAACTATGAAACGTGAAGTGACTATAAAGGCAATAACGATCGTCAAGGTAACCTAAGTGAACTGAGCCGTGTTAACAGTCCTTTTCGTATGTAGTGTATTTGTACACTTGGCTGGCGATATATTCATGTGTTTCTGGCAATGATAGTCGCTTTCTTAAACATACCCTCAATGCAGTGAGAGTCCTGTAAAATCTATGTCTTTAGCCACTTAATTTCATAATAAGTTTGTACGGATTTTGATATGCCCATCTTGTTTGTTTCACCTCTTTTCGTATGCTTTTGATTTTTTTTAACTGGTCTTCCAAAAATATTTTAATTATCCATATTTTGTGAATGTATTTTTTTCATATGACTATTCTATTTACCGGACTACCAAACATTCTTTTCGGATGGTATTTGGGAAATAACTTTCGTAAATTTAACCAACGATTATTTTTGAACAAAAAGTTTCCGTAAAACATACACACGAGGTATCGCTTTATCCCTACCCGAGACAAGCGCAGAACATTTTTTATTAAAAATTGTCCAATCCTCTGACGAACCGTCTATTTTCATGAATCCGAAAGAATATTTTAAATCAAAGTAGATTTTTTAAATTGGAAAAAATCTGTGTTTTAACTATTTCAATAAATTCGTTTTGTTAACATCTGGAATAGACAAAAAAACGGCCGGCAAAATCGTTTTCAGAAATAGGAACGAGGACCGTCAATTTTTTATAAAGTTTTTTTCCGGTCGGGATTTTCCGTGATGTTTTATTTTTTATATGGGCGATGACTTACGACCCCCGAGGCCGATCCAGGACGATTAATTGTTGTGACGGGAAAGCCGCAAAATGGGAAAATAATCCGCTGACAACTGGACTGAAATACTCTCGGTTCAATATTTAAAATTTATACGCACAACAATCAAGCTAAATAGCCGCATGCGGAAAAATATTCTGTAGCACAGAAAAAATGTACTAACGAGTAAAACCGTGTTAGCATCATTACGAGATGATTCCATCACATTAAATCAGTGCAGTTTTGGTACAATTTTGGTTTTATTCTATATTTTTATTCTATTCTATTCCCAATCTATAATAGGTGTAATAATTAAACATTTCTCGCTACACGCGAACTTAAAGCCACATATTCTAGATAATACAAAATTAATTTAAAACGACCTGAAAAGTGGACGTCTGAAAATGCCCACTAGTGAACAGTAACAATAAGACTTTAACTATGAGCCTCGACTTCTGTATTCTAAAATGTTTTCGATGCTTTGGGCAGAATAATCGTTAAGCCTTTTCAAGTGAAATATGAGACTAAAACTATGAAACGTGAACTGACTATAAAGGCAATAACGATCGTCAAGGTAACCTAAGTGAACTGAGCCATGTTAACAGTCCTTTTCGTATGTAGTGTATATTTACACTTGGTTGGCCATATATTCATGTGTTTCTGGCAATGATAGTCGCTTTCTTAAACATACCCTCAATGCAGTGAGAGTCCTGTAAAATTTATGTCTTTAGCCACTTAATTTCATAACAAGTTTGTACGGATTTTGATATGCCCATCTTGTTTGTTTCACCTCTTTTCGTATGCTTTTGATTTTTTTTAACTGGTCTTCCAAAAATATTTTAATTATCCATATTTTGTGAATGTATTTTTTTCATATGACTATTCTATTTACCGGACTACCAAACATTCTTTTCGGATGGTATTTGGGAAATAACTTTCGTAAATTTAACCAACGATTATTTTTGAACAAAAAGTTTCCGTAAAACACATCGCGTACACACGAGGTATCGCTTTATCCCTACCCGAGACAAGCGCAGAACATTTTTTATTAAAAATTGTCCAATCCTCTGACGAACCGTCTATTTTCATGAATCCGAAAGAATATTTTAAATCAAAGTAGATTTTTTAAATTGGAAAAAATCTGTGTTTTAACTATTTCAATAAATTCGTTTTGTTAACATCTGGAATAAACAAAAAAACGGCCGGCAAAATCGTTTTCAGAAATAGGAACGAGGACCGTCAATTTTTCATAAAGTTTTTTTCCGGTCGGGATTTTCCGTGATGTTTTATTTTTTATACGGGCGGTGACTTACGACCCCCGAGGCCGATCCAGGACGATTAATTGTTGTGACGGGAAAGCCGTAAAATGGGAAAATAATCCGCTGACAACTGGACTGAAATACTCTCGGTTCAATATTTAAAATTTATACGTATAACAATCGAACTAAACAGCCGCATGCGGAAAAATATTTTGTAACACAGAAAAAAATGCCCTAACGAATAAAACTACATATAACTATACAAAAATATAACTCATTGTTTCTCAATTTAACTTAACTTTTATAATAAAATAATATAAAAAAAATAGACAGCAAAGTTGCCTCACGATGGGGCTTGCGGCATCAAACATTGATAATGAATAGAAGTTTTTTTTGAAATTAATGATTTTTCCGAACACCTCAACAATTTTATAGAACATGAAGTATTATTTTTTTTTGTAATTTTCTTGAAAAGTTCATGAAAAAACGAATAGTTAAAAATCGTGTTAAGTTTTTTACCCCCCTTGTGACATCATGAAAGGTTGGGAGTATTTTTTCTAACGATAGTTCTTCCGGTTCCATCTGGAACCATCTGGAATGGTTCCGGTATAATCTCCGAGTCGGTAGGCATACCTGTCGCTATCCGTATCAACAAAGGCATCTACTGCCTACTGTCGTAAAATCGTAGGTTAATCCTGATAAGCAATTAAGTAACAATACTAATAACAATTGTTCTTTCATATAATGACCAGGCGGTTCATTCAATGATATACAAAATGATTTCGATTGATTGCGCGGTTGGCACTTGGTGAAACATAGTACCTAACACAGTACTTAACAAAATGTTCATTTAGGCGGAGATCCAGGTTGGTGTGTGTTCCACATGAGAATGTGGAACCCAGCGGTTGGGTGTATGTGACCACTCAGCTACTGTTGTCTCATTGGACGAGGGTCCAAGGAAATAACTAACATTTCATATATACGCCATCCGACGGGAAGTCGGCGAAAGTATGGATTGTTCACTGTGGATAGAGTCTCCCTATTCTTGATGGGAGAGCATGTGTCGGTACCCTTACGAGCATGAACATCAAGAGGCGAAACATATGCCCTCCAATTGATGGGAGGGGTGGGACTCGTCCCCACCAAGGTCAAGCACCTAACAAAATATATATATATATATATATATATATATATATATATATATATATATATATATATATATATATATATATATATATATATATATATATGATCACACAGTGCCTAGTGTAATCATACACCCAACTGCTGGGTTCCACAATCTCAAGTGTAATACACAACAACCTGCGTCTCCACCTAAATGAGCATTTTACTGACTGCTTGACCGGGGATGGGGCCCACTCATCCCCGCAATTGAAGGGCATCTGTTTCGTCTCTTGATGTTCCAGACTTCAGGGTACCGACATATGTCCTTTCGACACAAATAGGGAGTCCCTCTCCACAGGATCTGGTCTCATTGGACGCAGTCCAAAGAATTCTAACACTGCATATTTACGCCATCCGACGGGAGGTCGGCGAAAGTATGGGTGTTTGACTGTGAATAGGGACTCCCTATTCTTGACGAGAGAGCATATGTCAGTACCCTGAAGAGTCTAAAACATCAAGAGACGAAACATGTGCCCTCCAATTGCAGGGATGGGTGGGGCCCATTCCCGGTCAAGCAATCAGTAAAATGCTCATTTAAGCGGAGACGCAGGTCGTTGTGTGTTCCACATGAGATTGTGGAACCCAGCAGTTGGGTGTATGATTACACTAGGCACTATGGTCTCATTTTACTCCAAAGAATTCTAACACTGCATATAAACGCCATCCGACGGGAGGTCGGCGAAAATATGGGTTGTTGACTGTGGATTAATGATTCTGAAACTGAATTAATGAACATAGTTTATAGCATACCATTTATTAGAATCTTTTTCGGGTGTTGATGCATAAAAATGTTTGATGTTGTTTTTCTTAACCTTGTTTTTTTATGATTTTATCTATAATGCTGGGTTGATATTCATTATTCTTTACATGTTTAATAATATTAAGTTCTTTTTCAAAGCTGCATTTTTTATGTGGAATCGTTCTCGAGAAGTCTCTGGGTCAGGCTATGAAAAGTTGATATTTTTAGATTCCATGACTGATGGAATATAAAACGGTTTTCTAACTTCTTTGTTGATTCTGTTTTGATACGCTCTGATCCCGTAACAGTGTATTTAATAGTTTTGTAGATATTGTTCCCTTGAGTAGAACTTTCGTGGATTGCTTTATCCATGCATCATTTATGTGAAATTTTCAATTCCAGATACTTAAATTATTTGGTGTATTAAATAGGTTATGTCATCTCTAGAAAGCGATATTTCAGTGCCCCCATATGCACATTTATTCGTTGTTATTTAATCCTAGTCGTAATTTCCATTATCCTACGATTATCACGCATCACGATGGATATTGCAATATTTCTATCATTTTTCTTCCATGAGTTCCAAACTTATTCCTAATATATTTTGAAAACACAACATCCCTGTGTTAAATCTTTCTTCATTTCAAATTCTGTTGATGAAGGTTCTCAATTTATTTTGTAGATCAAAATTAAAATGTCTACAAACCGAAAATAAATAGAGTGATTTTTTTCTCGATTCTGATCGGTTTCAATTGCCGAAAAGTCGCCGGTTTATTGGCTGAGAATTTCCTGACGGTTACGCATCAAACCTTTTTAAATTGGCTGTGATTGATGGTTGTGCCTAACGCTTTCGTGTTATCGGCATTTAGTTTGTCTTCTTAATGCCAGAATCTTTAAAATAATTACATACGACACTCTCTTCGGGTTAGATTTTCATTCTTTTTTTTGCTTATCAGTTCGCGCATCAGTTTGCTTTATCAGTTCGTGCACAACATCGATGTTTTCTGCCACAACAACCGATTTTGGACTACCTTCTTTAAATTCTTCTTCTTCTTTTGTCCGTAAGCGAATGACGACCATGACTGAATTCACTAAACCAGTGATATATAGTGGTTTTAGCAGTGATAGATCGTCAAAAGTCGAAGTGATGCATTGCTGTTGAAGTTTGTTGCATTGTTAGGAATGCCACCTTGAAAAGTGACTTGACCCGGAGAGTTCGTGTTGACGACAAAAAAAAAAGCGTTTAAAAACCATATATATTTTTGACTAAAAATAAAATAACACAAACACCGTATTGCTAAATAAAACAAAACGAAAAACAACAAATCATTAGACACTGATTCATCACTTGGCTATTTCAATTATTTTTTTAAACTTGAAACTATATTTTGTGTTACTTTGGCAAGTTTTTAATAAAGCATTTTGTTCGCTTTTCTCTAAATACTCGGCAAATTCTAGACAAGTCATATTAAAATTTAATTTTGTGCATAATTCTGCCTTTACTAAAGCTACCCTCATAAGGTTACGTTCGTCAGTCCACAGATTAGTCATCAAGGAAAGTATCCTTTCTGGATAAGCGTTACTTATAGGAATTGACAAAATGTTACTTACAATTTTAAACAATTGTGTAACTCAACAACAAGTAACAACAAGTAACTCACTGTATAACTCGTCTTCATCTACATTTATTTTGATAGCATCTTTGGCCTCTAAAACTTGCGCGTATTCTATATTTGGATTTTTTTTTATAATAAAACATTGAACATATTTAAAAGAAGAGTTCAAAATTATAATACCGATTAAGGTAACTTTGGTAAACTAAAGAAGCTTCTTTTACAAATGTTTGTTTTTCAAATGGTGTAAGATATTTCAAAGCCGATGAAATTTTGCTTCCAAAAAATTGATCTTTTTGTCGTTCTTCTATTTGCTCTTTCAAATCTAACATTATGTTATGTAACTCTAAACTTGTTACATAATTACTCTCCAATTTAAGTATATGCGTGTTTAAAATATGCATATAATGATGCAGAAAATAAACATAACATTCAGAATATAAAATGTCAGGTTTTAAATCATTCTCAAATTCGTTTTCTTGACTTTTGAAAAAACTCCATATATTTTTATGGCAGTTCTCCTCGCCCAGCTCTAAAAAATATTTTTTTACAGCTGGCCAAGATCGTATCAAACGTTCAAGAGCGGCATATAGCGAAAGCCATCTTGTGGTCACGTGCCTTAGCATTTTTTGATATTTAATATCTAAAAAGTCAAAACACTCTTTCAAGGCTTCTGCTTTTTTTGCGCTATTTGAAAACTCGGCATAAATTTTTAATATTAAGTTTTCGACGTCAAAAGATAGACCTTACAGGCATTTCTACCTGCATTATGAATTACATGGCAGTTACAATTAGCTTTTACAATTCCTTGATTTTCGTAATTCAATTTTTGATAGACAGAATTATGAATGCCAAAGTTTACTGACGCATTATCCGCGCTTATATCTTGCACTTTTAGTGAAAACATGTCTAGTGTTTTAAGTATGGTATTGGTAATTGATAAAGGAGATTCATCACTATTTTCAACCAAATCTAAAAGTTTATTTTGAACACCACTCTTAATACTAAAATATCTAACAGCTACTGGAAAAAGTTTTTGGTTTCCTTTATTTGAGGCATCACACAAAATTGAAAATGGTTGGGACGATTCTGTACCAGCGCCCATTTCTTCCAACACTTTCTCGACACTTTTAGGTCCCAAACAATTTTCGATGATTGCTTCGGCTTTTGTTCTACCGCAATGAACTTCTTTTGCCAAATGAGAGTCGCGATAAACGTGAGAATTAAGTTTAATGCCACAATCGGTACTCAAATAACTATGATGGTGGTTTACGGCGTGATAAATTTGAGCTACTTCAATTATAGTAACGTAATTTTCTTCGGCTGATTCTTTTTTTGGTAAAAATGCTGTTAGCAATTTATTTTTGGATAATGTACTGACGGCACTGGAATGTCCTTTATTATTCAGATGAGTCTTTAAAGATTTTTCTCCGTCATGTTTAACAATAAACCTTATATTACATATGCTACATTTAGCTATAAACTGGCCTATTTTAACTAGCCAATTTTTATACTGCGGATTTTGTTTCCAAGAATCTTGAAAATGTGTTGCGTACCTGGCTTTTTTATTTTTTAAAATGCCTTCAGATGACGAAGTACTTGGATTATTATCACTGTCTCTTCTCTTATTACTCTCGCTCATGGCAACTTGTAACTTGTCAAACTGAAAACTGTCTAAAAAAGCACTTCAACTAGCTTAAACTAACTTGCAGTAACTTTAATAATAAGTAAAATCGACGCAAAAACAACGGACAGCAGCAATATTGAATAATCGACAATACGCATAAACTCGCAATAACTGCAATCTGCGTCTTCGTCGAAACTCGAAACAGACCGGCGCTTAACGGGTGCGTGGTTGCCAAATCTTAACTTTTTTTTTGTGGTATAAGAATTATATTATTTTAGTTTTATGTTTTAATTAAAAGCGATTTTACCCGGAGAAAATACCTAGTAACCCGGAGCCCAGAGACGACATGCCAAAACCCGGAGAGGTGGCAACCCTATGCATTGTTGTTGAGATAATCCTCGTCGAAAGGCGTAGTAAATCATCGTATGAAAATTATCACGAATTAATTCCATTTTTTTGACTGAGATGAAATTTTCAAGCTACTAAATAACACAAATAGTATGTATATATCAGATGGCTCCTAGCAGCACCATTGTTGCTAATACCGGATATATAAATAGCAACCCTTGTATTAATATTAAATATATTATAAATAATTATATTAGGAATACATATATAAGACATATTTACATTGGGGTTAAAACAAGAAAACCCTAGCCCATAAACGAGTCATATTACATAAATACTGTTTCATTCTGAGCATTGGCGCTTTGTGATTGTCTTATATTGAAATCACAATGTCTTACAACCAGCTGAAATGCTTGACATAAAGTCTGGACTCATATCAGTTATTATTTTCATGTTGTTACCATGCCCCACGCTGTAATGTGTACCATGCTGATCAAACGCAGATAAAATTTTCATTAAAACAAGATAAACAGGATGCAGAGGAGAAAAAACATACCATCATTAGGGATGTTTGCTCGCTTCACATTGTAGATGAACCTGCACTGAATCAACTTCAATACTTTTTCTGTTTTATTGTTGGGCAATTTCAATTCTTCTAGTGGGACCTTCGGCGTGAAACACTAAACTGGAATAGGGTTATAACCAAACAACCAAAACACGACTTTCTTAAATTATCGACGCGCGTTTTGCTAACTGTATTAGCATCATCAGGAGATGATTTAATCTAATTCTAAAACTAAACTATGTTCTATTTATATTGTAACCGTACCTAATGAAATGTGCAAATCGTGAAGTTAAGCAAGCGTTACATTAGTGGTTCAAAAAGTTGGTTGAATGGAATAGGTCCTTTATCACGGTTCGTGGTTTTCTTATATTTTTTTTACTTAAATTCTTTCATATGCATTCAAAGCCCTTTCCTCACTCCTCCCATATCTAACGTGACCAATATGGGCTTTATATATGGTTAATACTAATCTTTTAGTTTACTCAACATTTTTGGATTGGGTTGGATCCTACTTGATGGAAATTCATTATTAATGTTTAACGAAAGACTGTTTTGTCTATATTTCTACTTAATTATTAATATTTGACGTGTTTCGCTTACAATGTAGCTTCTTCAGAACTAGCTATTTTCGATGTTAAAATAGGTATAAATAGAATAAAAAGAGGAAACTATCAAATATTGTCTAGAGATCCTACAGAGGGCATATCAGACAAACATCAAACGACAAATAGAGACATCACCGAATATAATATCCAATAAAATGAAATATATATTCACTTCCATACATCCACAATCCCCACAGCTTTATTTTAACGAATCTCGATTAAACATAGTTTCAAGATATTCCACAAATCCTCTCAAACATATACAATAATACATAATAAATCATTACACCCACTATAACATAAATTAGCAGCTTATAATAGCCTTGTACACAGACTGATCAATATTCCTTTATCAAATGCAGATTTTAATAAGGAACTAAACACCATCAAACCAATTGCCCTAAACAATGGATATTCAGAGAGAACAATAGATAGCATTCTAAAAAAAATTGTACAAAAAGGCTGTCTCTGAAATATATCCACAAAAGAATGAAAAATACTATTCATTCAAATTAATAACAAACTTTGGTGAATCGTCGGAAAATATTGAAAAATTCTTGATGCAAAAGTAGCCTTTAAAACTGTTAAAAACGGAGGGGTAGCGGTAAATGATACGCTCCTGTCGAATGTGCGATGCTAACTATATTCGTATGGTAACATGACTAGTTTGACATTTGTATACTTGAGCAAGTGTCCGCTAGATGTCTCTCATGAATTTTTGAAATAAATTCCAACACCCCCACTTATCAAAAATTAAACAAATACTTTCAAGTATGTTTTAGTCCTAATTTTGACACAAACTTTACATTTGTTACACTAGATAAACTTTTGGTCACAATATCAGCAATCATATCATTGGTAGGCAAATACTTTATATTTATAATGTTTGCTGATACACCATTCCTTACAAAGTGATATCTAATATCAATGTGCTTTGAGCTTTCATGAAAAATTGGATTAACAGACAATTTTTGAGCAGCTTGGTTTTCATTAAATATTGTTATACAATCCAATTTTCCTGTCAACTCAGAAAGCAAATTTCTCAAATACATGGCTTCTTCAGCAGCCTCGCTTAGAGCCATATATTGAGCTTCTGTGCTAGAGAGAGCCACAGGATTTTGCTTAAAGCTTTTCCATGATTGCTGCCACCATTGCTTGGTGGTAGCAGCAATGGTGGCCCATTGCTGCCACCACAAAATACAAAAGCATAACCTGTATAAGATCTACGATCGTTTTTATCAGATCCCCAATCTGCACCTACATACCCTTGCAAATCTAAATCATCCCTTGTAAATGTCATACAATGACTTTTAGTACCTTGCAAGTATCGTAGCACTCTCTTAGCACATTTCCAAGTATATGTTTTGCTACAGTTATTGTATTGACTCAAGAAACTTACACAATAAGAAATGTAGGGTCGTGTTAATACAGCTAAATACATTAAGCTACCATTTAACCTTTGATATAATGAATTTTCCTCTTTCTCACTTAAATTACATTCATCGTAATCAAATTTCTCCATGAGAGTATTTACCAGCTTACATTCACTCATATTAAATCTTTTAAGAACTTGATTTATATAATTTTCTTGATTCAATGATATACAATTATCTGTTTTACATATTCTCATTCCCAAAAAATGTTTAACTTCCCCTAAATCTTTGATTTTAAACACAGACAGACCTTCATTTATCCTTAACAATTTTAGTATTTTCTACATTGTCAGAAAAAATTAAAAAAATCATCTATATATAAAGCTGCAATCATCAAGGACTTGTCATCCTTCTTCGTATGTAGGCATGGTTCAAAATTTGATCTTTTAAATCCTAGTTCAAACAAAATATTGTTAACTTTATGATTCCACACCCTCGATGACTGCTTTAAGCCATAAATTAGCATGCAGTCTTAACATCAATGTGAGTTATTTGCAAGTTCAGTTTCAGCCAGAAGCAACCTTAAACTACTAAATCTAATCACTGACGCAAAAGTCTCATCATAATCAATACCTGCCTTTTGTGAAAAACCTTTTCCCATTAACCGAGCACGATAATTGACTTTATTCTGACTGTCACTTTTTTTTTGAAAACCCACTTGCACTGAACCACAGTTCCACTGTCTGGATGATCTACCAGATCCCATGCATGATTTTCTTCTAATGAACTCATTTCCTCCTCCATTGCTTGCTGCCAACATAGCCTATCTGGTGTGGAAAACGCTTCCAACACCGTTATAGGAACATCTTCTAGATCTATATCACCAATACACATGTATGTAACATAGTCATCAAAATTCTTCGGTTTTCTTTCCCTTATTAACCGTCTAGTGGGCTCACACTGGTTTACTGTGTCATCTGATATAAGAAAATCACTATCATTAGAATCATCCGTGTAACTTTCAGTCATCATCCATGTGCTCATTGCTGTCTATAGATGTCTCCCCCACTGGTTCAATATTCTCTGAAGGATTATCAGTGATCATGATTGAAGTTTATTGCTCATTTTCCTTTTCTATTATAATGACATCTCTGCTTGTAACAATTTCTTTTGTGTTTGGATCATAGAGTTGGTAACCTTTTATATTTTCATCAAATCCAACAAGTATCATCTCTGTGGATTTTTTGTCAAATTTTCTACGCTTTTCTTTTGGAATATAAACCATCACTGTACTTCCAAATATGCGTATATGGCTTACATTTGGTTTCTTACCATTCCATATAATAAAAGGTGTACTCTACGCAAGTAGACTGCAGTATAAACGGTCTCTGCCCAAAAATTTTTTGACAAATCTGCATCGAAAATCATACATTTTACCTTTTCCACAATTATCCTGTTCATTCTTTCAAGCATCTCATTTTGTTGTGGAGTATAAGAGTTAGTCTTTTGATGCAATATACCAGATCTTCGAAGAAATCTTTCAAATTGTTCGCTACAAAATTCTCCGCCATTATCACTTAGTAGTATTTTTATTTTCTTGTTACATTGATTTTCAACTATATCTTTAAATTCTTTAAAGAACTCTATGACTTGATCTTTCCTTTTAAGAAAATAAACAAAAGCCATTCTACTATAATCGTCTTCAAATAATAGAAAATACCTTGATCCTCCAATAGAAAGTTCATCCATTTTCTTTTTGCCTGAGTTCTCGTTTCGTTTATTTTCGGGGCATTTATTCATAAAGTGACTCAACTGTTTACAACGAAAACACTTTACGTGAGTGAGATTGCCTTTAACGCCATCTCTCGCTCGACTCTTGCGTTTGTTTACTACGTACAGAGCGCTTGATTTTCCACTACTGCCATCTACCTCCATATCCAAGAGTTTAGTCTTAATGGAATCTGTAGATATGGTAACACCGGAATTTTCAATCGCCATAATCATAGGACTGAATCGTTCCGAGAGCCCTACCAATAGCAGTGATACGATCCAATATTCGTCTATATTGAAAGTTGTTCGTTTTAACTTCTGCGAAGTTTCAATCATCTGATTCACATAATTTTCCATTGAATCGCAGTTCTCCAGCCGTAAGAAAATTAAAGATCGCAGCAAACTGATCTTTCTTGTAAAACTACTGTCTGCATACAAACATCTTAATTTTTCCCACACATCCCGAGCTGTTTTTTCGAATCGAAGAGCCCTAGCGGTCAAAAAAAAGCGTTTTGAAAAAATACCCTGTATCTCAAAGCATGCTAAATTCGATAAAAAAAATGTTTTATTTAGTATAGTTCAATATTACCAAATTATTCACCTTACACCTTATACTGCTACATTCACCTTTAAACTGCTAAATTGTTTATTTCATGCCTAAGAAAACCTTTAGATTGTCGATATTTTCCTTTGCTATCTTAACGAACGTGCTGGCCTTTTCTAGCCAAGCCCTGCTCGTTTCCAATCGCCCAGTGATTAAAACGAAAAAAAGAAAAAAATATATTGGGGCTGGGTAAGGCAACACCGTAACCGGCCAACTACGATCAAAGAAGAACATTTTATTATCATTGGGCTATTGTCTGCCAAGTCCATCACAAATAAAAATATAAAATTCAGTGACGTTGTGTAAGCCTCGTGGACGGAAGTAGACTTAGACCAAACGAACTGCAAAAAGAAATGTTAAGACAGTTACTGGTTTTAAGATCGAAAGTAATTGCAGCTGCTCGAGCCAGTCAAGGTCAAGCGCGCGACTCGACAATAAAGAACTTGTTACAACGTAAGAAAACGGAAAAAGTTAGGAATATTAAGTAATAGTCGCGTATTAGTCAGCAAAATTGATTTCGATTCTGAAAACAAAGAATTTTTTCGTAGCTATGAGTGTTTACATAAAAAATTTCCTTTGTAAAACGTTGTGGTCTTTGAACAGCTGCTATTCTTGTCGCCGATATATTTCAATCGAACTTTGAATCATTGTAATGTTTGTTTTGTAAATATACGGGAGAACAAAAAAGTTTTCGTGAAATAGCCGAACGAATGAGCGGGTATTGCTGCTGCTTCTACTGTTATGAATATAATCCGGTTTAAGAACAGTGGCGGCTCGTGAGGGAGGGCGTTGTGGCGCCTCTCCACCAGCATATATCACAGTAAACAATTTTTCAGAACAAAACACCATATTCTATTTCCATTTTATTATTTTGGAGAATGGTGTTGACGAAGATGTCTGTTTATTTCCTTGGTAATATGCTTCTTACTTGTGATCAATTCTTCTATTGGAACGTTTGGTGTGAAACACTAAACTTGAAGATATTTACCACTAAACACCAAATCACTTTTTTTGAACTGTTCGATACACGTTTCGCTAACCATGTTAGCTTCATCAGGACATAATTTCATCTAATTCTAAAACTAAACTACGTTCTATTTATATGATAAACCCTATCTAACGAAGCGTGTAAAAATCATGAACCGTGAAGTTTACTGAATTGAAGTGAAGTGAATTAAATGTATTACTTACATTAATAATTGAAAAAGTTAACTGAACGGGATAGGTCCTTTATCTCGGTTCATGATTTTCTTACATTTTTCTATTTGAATGTTTTTATATGCATCCAAAGCCCTATTATTATTAACACTTTTAATTAGTCTTACATTATTAATATGTATACTGTGGTCGTATTCGATTACATGTTGGGCAACACAAGATTTTTCTTTTCTCCCATATCTAATGTGGGCAATATGTTCTTTATATCTTATCAATATGGATCTTTTTCTTTTTTTTTGTAGTTTTTTTTTTGTTTGTTTCTTGGTTTCTTGTACATACATTTTATGGTTTTATGGTAAATATATTAATTAATTTTCCTTTAAATAAAGATAATTATAACAAAGAATTAAAATTAATTAGGGAGGTATCTGAAGTGAATGGTTATAATAAGAACATTACAGATAAATTAATTAGAAAACATAAGTTCAGAAAATTATTGAAAGAATCTTCCACTTTTCAAAAGGATCAGACCACAAAGAAATTCATGGTAATACCATTTGATGCCCAATTAACAAGAGATCTAGACAAAATTTTGAAAAAAGTGGACATTAAGGTTGTGTACAAACCATATAATAAATTAAGAGAAGTTCTGGGTAATCCAAAGGATAAAGTAGAGCAACATGAATTGTCGGGGATTTACGAAATTATAATAATAACCGAAGGTATATTGGGCAAACAAAAAGATCCATATTGATAAGATATAAAGAGCATATTGCCCACATTAGATATGGGAGAAAAGAAAAATCTTGTGTTGCCCAACATGTAATCGAATACGACCACAGTATAGATATTAGTAATTTAAGACTAATTAAAAGTGATAATAATAATAATAGGGCTTTGGATGCATATGAAAGCATTCAAATAGAAAAATGTAAGAAAATCATGAACTGAGATAAAGGACCTATCCCGTTCAGTCAACTTTTTCAATTATTAATGTAAAACTTAGTAAACTTCACGGTTCATGATTTTTACACGCTTTGTTAGGTAGGGTTTTTCATATAAATAGAGCATAGTTTAGT
Source organism: Cosmopolites sordidus (assembly GCA_031761425.1). Classification (NCBI taxonomy): domain Eukaryota; kingdom Metazoa; phylum Arthropoda; class Insecta; order Coleoptera; family Curculionidae; genus Cosmopolites; species Cosmopolites sordidus. The sequence continues at coordinate 1,102,693 of JARFXV010000009.1, forward strand.
TTTAGAATTAGATTAAATCATCTCCTGATGATGCTAACATGGTTAGCGAAACGTGCGTTGAGCAGTTCAAAAAAAGTTATTTGGTGTTTGATGGTAAATCTCTTCAAGTATAGTCTTACTTATGATTATGTTGATTTACAATTAAATCTTTCTGATAACTGACATTTGGCTTTGTTCAAACGGAATTTATTTTGTGCTGTTATAAGTTCTTTTAAAACTGCTACATTTTTCCTTATCCTTAAAATGGAATAAGTAACATTGTTCTTCACGGGTTTCTTTCTTTTCGAAGTTATTCGCTTATTCTGAATTAAAGCTGACTACCTTAGATTTTGGGTTGCGAATATTTATCTGTCCAAACGACTTAGGAAGGGATGTCAGAAATATAGTGGTGGCAAGCGTGAATGAAAAGGTGAAACGGAAAGAGGATGAGGAAAAGGCACTACCATATTTTCACTACTCACGATAACCAAGGCATCCAGAATTTAGAGTATAGAGAACTACTAGGTTTTTAAATAAAAAAATGATACCGATGGCATAGCTTTCGATCTGGTACTATTAGCTATCCCTTTATAAAAGGGGGAGACCAACATCTGATGCATCTTCAGTGCGAATTCAAACACTCCCTAGAGTCGAATAACGGTACGCTATAAAGTTTCATTTCAGACTTCTATGAAAACAGTGTTGAGTTAAGGGCCCATGTCTTCAAGCGCTTAAAGGTATTCAGAAGACAAAGACTCGATTGAAGATGAACCTTGCATCGAAAGGCCTTCAACTGCAAGAAATGACGAAAATGTTCATGAGATCTGAGGTCTTGTGCGTACTGATCGTCGGTTGACGATCAGAATGTTGTGAAAAAAGTTGAATTTGATTCACATAACCGTTCGACAGATTTTGACCCCAATTAATTGGGAATGAAGAATATCTGAGCGAAAATGGTTCCGAAAAAACCCTCGCAGGGGGAAAAGCATAACAACGTACATACAGAAAGTACATACAGAACGTACAAACAAAACGTATATACAGAACGTACATTCAGAATATATGTAAAGAAAAATTCGCCCATTCCTTTAGTTGTCATCAGGCGCCAGCAAGCGTCCCGAGACCAGTTTCTGGCCTTAACCCGTCATCAGACGGGCTCGAGCTGAACGTTCGAAACTGAAGGAATTGTCAAGGTTACGACCAAATCGTATGTAGGCTGTAATTAAATACAGCTTATGTCATGCGGTGCTCGCCAACAGTACTACTGTGTATAAAACGGTTTATAACCCGCCCAGGTCCTATATAGGTACCCGGTATGCAACTGTTCATTCTAGTTAAACAAAATGGCGTATATTACTTGAAAAGACAAATAAACATTACATAGTGTTACATTCTGAAGGTCATATATCGAGAAGTCGATATGATAAAAGTTTATTGATATAATAAACATATTTATATTTTATATAAAGTGTGAAATTATCCTCTAAAAGCGTTAAAATCTTTCTACACAAACACATGTGCGCTAAAATTTCGAAGATCAATACGAATATCTTCAGCATTACGTAAGAACATCTACATCTGGTCATTTAATCGCGTTCGACAATGTCCTCCCATACGACCTTAACATCAATTCGTTCAAGATTACAATCGTTTAATAAAACCGTTTGCATTTCATTCTGTATTAACCGATACATTTGATAATAATGCGTCGTTTAGTACAGTTCGAATCGTTGTCGATTGTCGATAAATTCCCCAGCAGGATAGTCATTTTCTAGATTTTCTAACATTGCAGACAGCTGGTCCATTCCTGGTATGTATCGGGTCATTAAATATAATTAATTTCGTTTTGATAGAGGAACTCAACACTATTTTATGTATTAAAATAAGAATGGGATTTCCAAAAGTTGTCAGACGAAGATTTTTTCACGCTTTTTCTTTGTATGATTGATCGACTATATAATTTGGTTTAATGAAACTGACACCACTTCGTTCAATAAGTCCCCGATCTGACAAATAAAACTTTTTATTGCAAATTTTGACTTTATTCATCAATATATTCAAGAGCAATACAATCATTCCAACGCTTCTTTAACATTTCTACAACCTTTTTATACGATTTCTCTTTGCCTTAAAAATATCCTGCAGTTTCGGTAATTACCTCTTCATTGGAGCAAAATGTCTTTACATTCAGCATTTTTTTGATGTCTAAGAACCGGAAATAGTCGCTGGGGACTGGATGAGGAAGCAATTCGTAATGCAATTCATGTAATTTAGTCATAGTTGTCAACGATTTTTGATACGATCCATTGCCTTAGTGAAACAACACTTTTTTATTCGTTTGGAACCTTTTTTTGCCATCTCGTCCTTCAAATACACCAATAACGCTGTCACGGGCATAGCCAGGATTTTGTTGGGGGGGGGGGGGGGGGGGTTAGTTTAAAGTAAATAAAACAACAAAAATATACTTACATGAAATTTAATATCTATATATTCATCGGAAAAATTACGACATATTTATAAAGTTCTTAATTTTAAATGAAATGGTTAAATTAAGTTCGTTCCTCTGCGCTAAATCTAAAACCATTAAAGAAGAAATCTTCGACTTTTTCTTTTAAATATATCCACTACTTCATTTGCATGAATTTCTGTTCCATAGTGAATGTTCATGAGAGCCAAACCATTAAGTCTGTTTTCACTTGTAGTGTTTCGTAAATAGTTTTTCAGTCTCCTTAGGCTCGAGAAAGACCTTTCTGGGGTAGCAGTGGATATCGCCATCTTATAGAGATCGAAGCGTACTTAGCAATTGGGCGGCTTATTGCGATGTTTCTTTATTGTGATTAAATTGGAGTTCTTCGAAAGCATTCACAATCGCTGAATAAATTTCCCTGAATCTTTTAATAGCTTCATGTTTGTGGACCCACCGTATTTCACACATTGAGAGCAAGTTTTTTTGGTTACCGACGGGTAGTAGCTCTTGAATTTTTTCTTTCAACAAAGCAGTGCGTTGAGCAGAATGTCGAAAGTAGGAACCAACAGACTGCACAATCCCAATGCAATTTCGGACATTTGCTAATGTACATGAATCAGCAATAGCAAGGTTGAGAGAGTGTGCACTACAGTGTACATAAAGAGCAAGAGGACATTCTTGGCGAACATAAACTTGGGCACCGTGCAAATACCCACTCATAGCTGCAGCCCCATCGTAATATTGACCAATCACATGAGAACATTCAAGTCCATGCTTTTTCAGAGCTGTAATAATAACATTTGCGAGACCGGATCCTGAAACATCGACCGTTGGAATGTAACGGTCAGTGTAACTCAAGGAACATCTCTTTAAGTATATGGTGTTTATTATCTGTAAAATCAACATATCGAAGGCATAACGAGACTTGTTCTACACGTCCGATGTCGGTGGTTTCGTCAGCTAGAATCGCAAATAGTTTGGCTTTCTTTACTTCTTCAATTATTTTATGTTGAATTAATTCACCACAAATGTCAATTATTTCGTTTTGGATCTGAGGGCTTGTGTACAGGGCATTCTTCTGTGAAGTATTCAAATGATCAGCCAGATCTTTATCTCCAGACTCAGCCGCAAACCGCAACAGGGCTCTAAAATTACCATCATTCTGTAGTGGTTGTTTAGGTTCTGGTGATTCTGGTGTAATTTGTATGCGCCCCGAATCGATTTTACCTCTCAAGGAGATGCCTTGTTTGCCGCAAAAAATTATTGCTTTTACGATAGGGATCAGTTTCTTTCGATTCTCCTCTTGTTGTCTCTTTCTTTCAGAAGACAGCTGTTCAGTGACCGAAAAAGCCTGCGAAGACATTACTTTTAGAAAGTTATGTGCCAGTTCTGAATTTCGCTTGTGGTATCCCGATTTCGCATGACCTTCAAATATTTCTAGGGCACTTTTCCACTTACAAAAAGGTTCGGTTCCATCCAACTTAGCTACAGTTGTAAAAGCTGAGGTAACAGGCAAGCTGGCCTGTCGCAGACTAGATGTAGATTCAGCAGTTGAAGGTATCGAACAGGGCACCAGCAACATGGCATCGATTTCGACATTCGGTATTGTGATTGAGGTCGAGGTCGAGGGCCCGCTTGTCATCACAGTCTTCTTATCAGCATGCAAGGTAGCTGAAGCTTTGATAGCTAAATCCAAATTTGTTTCTTTATTAGAAACCCCTTGACTACACCACTTTTTCCAGTAGTCCATACCTTTAAGTTTATCATGCTTCCTTTTTTTCCCCCCCATTTTTCGACAGTAATAATGATTCACGTATCTATCCTTAACAAGATCACCGAATAACACTGCACTAAAATTACTCACTTAAACGGTACACTTAATTCTCTTCACTATTCGTTCACCACTTTTCACTTATATTCGCTTCGAGTTCGCATGAAACAATACTGCCGTAAGCGCGGTCACGCGCCGCTTATATAGCAGCCCAGTAGTAGCCGTCCAGAAACTACCACAAACTTCCACAAAGCTCCGCTCATTCCGACCGAGGGGCGTGGCGAATAATCGAGAAATAACGCAAAGTTTCCATACGATACAAAATAGTTCGACTACTCGACAAGAGATGGCGATACTGTGCGCAACGTCCGCTAGTTCGGATATAAATTCAATCCAAATGTAATAATTTAACTCTCTTCACTCCTCGTATTTTTTCGGTATAATATTAGGTAATATTTGGCTTATTTCGGGGGGCTTTAAACCCCCATAACCCCTCCCTTGGCTACGCCCGTGAACGCTGTGTAATATTCGCTATTGGTAACATCTTTTAAGGAACCTGATATTGGCTTTGTTAGCTTGTACTTTTAGGTAGTTTACTGGGTCATTGCAACTTGATGTGACAGTTCCTAAGTAAAAAAACGCTTTTCTGATAATTTTTATTTTGTAGCCATTATTCTTGATGCCTTCCACTCACACCAAATGTATCTATTTTGTTTACAATGTATTCGTAAACATAGTGCGAAGCAGAATTATCGAGAAGAATGAATTCGAAAATATGTCGAAGTATGCACCCGAAATGTAAACAGAAAAATACACACATACACACACATACGGACCGGTTTAGCATAAAATGCAAATATCTGCCGCCTCGTTCCGAGGCGAACGTTCCATAACGTTCCTTATGCAATTTTCTAAATTGCGACCGCGATAAAAATGGATTCTCGCTTTTTATATTTTTGCGCAAACGACGGAACTTCTGCCAGTGTCGACGCGCCATTATTAGATATTAAATTGAAGCGCTCGCGTTTATTATGTTAAGGTAGTCAACGGAGATTTACCCAACATAACGTCAAATTGGCGATGTACTACGCAAAAAATAACGTACAGGTTCGGATTCTTTATTTGATAAAACAAAATGGAAAAGCGCCGTTGTTGAGATTTGCCAAACTCGGAGAATTCACTATAAATCTCTTAAAAATCCACCATTTTAAAATGTTAGCTCAAGGAAATCCTGCTGTTCGACTAAATCTTTACGAAAAATTATTAAATCCCTTTTATTTAGAGCACTATTCAACTACTCTTCTATCTGATGCGATAAACTCTTCTATTAGATGGTCTATCAGTATCAAAAGTTATTAGGTCCTATTAACTTAATTTTCGAATTCAACTTTTCATCGCTTGTAAAACCTATCCGAATCAGAATTTTTCTCATGTCGCATTTTTACTTTAAAACGGCATCTTTTTGTTTCAACACGAGGTATAATATATCCTCGTCCAGCCCAGTGTTTCTTACAAAGAGCAATTTATTTTAGGCGTTGAGACCCAAGCTTTATAGTAAAAAATATCAATTTTCCGCCAGTGTCATTTATAAGGGGCATATTTGTTGCCTAGAGCGGCCCCTAGACGTTCAGTATTATAGTCATTATATTGAACAATATATTGTGCAATATATTAACTGGATGACCCACACGTTGCAATATTATTGTCCAATAATTTAGTTTACAACTGACGCTTCAACAGTCAACAACATGTCGAAAAGAAAAACTTGTGTGACCATTGCTTTAGTCATAGCTTTGAAAAAGAAGGATAAAAAAAACGCAATGGTTCTAAAAAAGGAATAAATACACTCATAAAAAATTGTTAGCTGAACTAAGAATATGTGAACCAGCTGATTACCGAAACTATCTGCAAATGGACGATACATTATTTATCGTAGTCAATTTGAAGTTGTTCAAGGTATTTGCGGGCTAGTGAAATTAAATCATAAACATCATTAAATTTATTTGCTTTCTTTGTTGAAGGGACATTTTTACACTGTAAATAAATTCATGTTTTTAATATTTCTTTTTTTGTTTGTAATTGCAGTTTCCAGAAACAGAAGCTGAATGGAAAGATATTGCTAATGGATTTAATGAACATTAGAATTTTCCGAATTGTCTGGGAGCAGTCGATGGAAAGCACGTGTCATTTTAAAAACCACCACATACCAGGTGTCCCATTAAGGATGGATCGCGGCCGTATCTTGAAAACTATTTATCCCACAGCTTTGGGGAAAAAAAATTGTACTAAAAATGATCATGAGAAATTCACCAAAAATATTTTTAAGCTTCTAAAACGACCGCAAGAGGGCGTGACGAGCTAAACATTTTTAAAAATCTTTTTTTTGTGTGTATTTTCAAGTGTTAACCGAGTGAGAAAAATTCTCAGTTATAATTAGCAAACTGTCTCCTACAACTTTGTTTTATGACATTTTGTCGTAACTTCGCGAATAAAGAAGTGGGGGGGGGGGGGGGTGGCCTATTTAGATAAAAAGTCGTCTAATGTCCGTTTGCCTAAACCGATTTTCCTCAATTTGGATTCATTTAAAAAGCAATTGCTGGGACAATCAGATAATCTGGGACATAAATTATTTAGTTTATAAGTGAAACCGCGAGGTGGCGTTACATTCAACAATATTTTTTTGAAGTTTTGTTCAGTTTTTTCAAATGGAATGGTACAGCTTTTATTACATGGCTAGAAAGGAATCATCCAGTAAAAACCCGAAATCGATATCTCTGACATGTCAAGAGATATTTCGATTTTTCTGAAAAAATTAGTTATTATTTCACTACTACCTGCATTAAGTTAAAAAAATATTAACCTAATGTTTGCCTTCCTTCACAATTTACCCAGACTGGTGCAAATTCTTCGTGCCTTATTAATTTGGAGCGCGTTTAAAGGCCAACAACGAAGATAATAATAATAACAACAGTGTTTTCTCGTGTGGTAGGACGAGTTTAAAAAACAAGGTCTTTTAGTCTTCCCCACAAGTAAAAGTCGAGGACTGTCAAATCCGGTGAGCGCGCCGGCCACGAAAATAAACTACCCCGTCCTATCCAACGATTTGGAAACGAAGCATCCAAGAAGTTTCGAACCACCTGCGAGAAGTGGGCAGGGCATCCATCATGCTGGTACCACATTTGTCTTCTTGTTTCCAACGAAACATCTTCCATTAGTTCTAGCAGTCCATTTTGTAAAAAATTTAAATATGTTTCACTATTCAAATGTCCATTAAAAATAAAGGGACCAATAATTTTGTCTCCCAAAACACCACACCATACGTTCACACTCCATCTATTTTGGTGGTTGATTTCTGACATCCAGTGTGGATTAGCAACTGCCCTGTAGTGCATATTATGTAAGTTAACGCCTCCATCACTGCTAAAAGTAGCTTAATAAGTCCATAGTATGCGTTTTAAGAATTGTTTACTTCCACTACACATATTTTTTAACCAGTGACAATAGTCTAAGCGTGTGTCGAAATCGTTATCCAAAAGGGCTTGGTGTAAGACAACATGATAGGGGTGCAGCTTGTTATCTCTTAAGATTCGATGAACGGATGTCTTGCTAACACCTAATTCTTCAGATATTTGTCTGATACTTAAATGGGGGTTGGTTTCAATATAAGCCAGAACATTTACGACATTATCTCCATTACGAATCGAACGTAGCCTGGTGCGGATTGGATCTAGATGCATAATTCCTGTTTCTCGTAAGCGTCTTGCTAGATGTGTAAACACTTTCTTCGAATAATGCCTTCTTTCGGGATATTGGCTTGCATATTGCCGCTCTGCAATACATGCATTTTCAAAACATTGGAAATACATCGCCAACATGTCATAGGCCTCGTTATTCGTAAAAGGCATTGTTAGATATTATTATAATAATTATTAATAATCAAAACTGACAAGTTAATTTGACTGTTTTTGTTTGTTTCCATGGTTCCCTTCCTACACTCTTTGTGTAATGTACCTAAGGATTGCATGCGTTTATTTGGAAACCCGAAAACGCATAATTTCATTCATCCATTCATTTAGTTTAAAAGAAAGAGTAGGTATATTTATTAATGACTGATTTCAATATTCTGTCAAGTAGTATTTAAGCATCACAAAAGAGAAAATGCAACAATCGGGGAAGGGCATTTTTTCCGCTTATGTAATTAAATTAGAAAATATTAACAAGGTCAGGATTAGAACATTTATGATGATTGATACTGAATAGATAATTTTATTTTTTAAATAAAATTGTTGTGGTTGCGATTGCGATTGCGACCTAAATATTAAGACCAATTTTTAACTTAATATTAAGGTCAAAATTAAAACTGATTTTTTTCAGAAAAATCGAAATATATCTTGACATGTCAGAGATATCGATTTCGGGTTTTCACTGGACGATTCCTCTTTAAAATACCATTCTTACCATGTAATAGAAGCTGTGCCATTCCATTTGAAAAAACTGAACAAAACTTCAAAAAATCTATTGTTGAATGTAACGCCACCTCGCGGTTTCATTTATAAACTAAATAATTTATCTCCCAGATTATCTGATTATCCCAGCAATTGCCTTTTAATTGATTTTTGCCTGAATCCAAAATGAGAAAAATCGGTTTAGGCAAACGGACATTAGACGACTTTTTATCTAAATAGGTAAACCTCTGCATACAATCTTCTAGCTTACATAAAATACATATTCGCAATTTCTTCGAAGGAATAATGGACCATTTTGCAGTTTAAAAATTAAAAATCTAAACTTTTTTGCATAAATGGTCCAGTTTTACCAAATGTCATTATACAAAGATTAACATGAGAGCCGCCTATTTAATTATAAATGCATTTCGATATCCACGTAATCGTACATCGATTTAGAAAAAGTCAATTTTCTGAAAAACGGCCTATCCTAACGAGATGAAATAAGAGAACCTTTTTTACCTAAAAATCTTTGCGATTCAATAATTTGATATAAAAAATTAAAAAATATTACAAACAAACCAGCTATGGCAGCATTTACCAAGGAGACATATCTGATTAAAATATTCAATTATTAACACAAAAACAAAGTATGTTCATTCCAACTTATTGAAGTACCGCGAGTTTCATGATTTTAGCATAAACCGTTTCAAAAATATTGCGAAAAAACCATCTTCAGAGTTCCCCCTTTAAGGGGCTCTAGACCCTTTAAGAAGCAATTTTTGGGGTATATTTATAAAAACTTTTTTTTATGCCTTAATCCCTAAAGTCACCTCCTAAAATATATCGACGTTATTTCCGGATACCCTGCATATACAGCATATAATACCTACAATTAGAAGGTATGAAGAGCTCAGCCAGAATCATCTCAGATCGACAAATTTTTCAAAGAATTTCCCATCAGTTGGGCTAAACAGGTTCGTTTTATTACAATAATACTGGTGGACTATCGAAACGTATAACGGTAGAACAAGAAGAGGACATTTTGGTTAGTATCGCGGAAAATTCTGAACTAAGCACTAGGCGTTTGGAAGTATCTACAGGAATTAGCAAATCTACCGGTTCAAGAGCTCTCCATAGGCCCATTTGAGTTTCCTCAAAGACTAAATGGAGATCAGTACGTGCAATTTTTAGAAAATGATATATTAGACCTTTTGAACGATCCTCCAAACTTAAAACAAGACGAAGAAGAAGAAGTTCATGCAAAATAGGGCGCCACCACATTTTACGGTTGCAGTGCGAAATCATTTGAAGCAACGTTTTCCGTATCGATGGATTGGGCGTGGTGGTGAGTTTTCTTGGCCAGCTCGTAGCCCAGATATTAATCCGTTAGACTTTTATTTGTGGTGTCATATGAAATCTTTGGTTTACCATGATGAAATCAATACACCAGATAAACTTTTACAAAAAATTCAACAAGCGGCTAATGTTATTAGAAATGAAGAAAATATCTTCTCAAATGAGAGGCGTCACTAAACAAAGAGCCTGCGAAAGTGTATTGAAGTAAGCGGTGGCCAATTTCAACACCTATTGAAGTAATTTTTCAAAAAAATTGTTATTTTAAATAAAGTCCGTTGTATTTTTGATGCGCTTCATATTTTTTTCCTCGAATTGAAGGCACACTTTTTTTCACGGTTTATACCACTCTCGTACTTTTTAATCAGTCTACGTATGCGAGGTGAAAACCAAAACCAAAATTAAAAAAAATGTATCAGGAATAAAGCAATTGGCGTAAAATTGGCCGAAATTTCCGTTCTGTGTCCATTTTGTGTCAAATATAAATGAGTACCCATCGCGAATGTATTTACACGAGCCGATAGACAAAACGGCCGCGTATTTTGCGTCTAGTTACCTCGATTGGCCCTGATTTATTTGGTTTTATAACGAATTATCGACAGTTTCGGATCCGCCCGTTCGCATTTCCAATAATTAAAGCTTTGCTAATCGACAATTCTGACATTTGACAAACGAATAGGTATGGATTAGTAATTTTCACATACAGAAAAAGTGTCGTTTCGGAACAAACAGGTTCAATATTAATATGAGATTGGCCGTTATGATAGTGCGGCTTTAATGGGATAAATTGAAAGGACATTTTTTTTCTTTCTAAAAAACGTTATCAACTGTTAAAAAAAGAACTACAGAATTTGTTCTCACAATAAATAAAGGTAAAGCAAGAATATTTATTAATTTATAATGTAATAGGTGGGGCAACAATCACGGTATCATTTTAATTATTTATAAATTATAACAGAAAAAAGATGTATTTTTCTATAATATGTTTAAATCGTCTAATTTTATGTCAATTAATTTTTCATATGTCTTAACTTTTGTCAATATTGTATTAATGAAGCAGTTCCTTGAGTTTCTGTTTCCGGATACATAATAATCCGAAAACATCAATCAATTTTGCAGGAAAATTGTGAATTTGACGAATGTGGTTTATGATGGTATTACATAATTCTCATCATTTATATTATCTGTATACAACAAGTCTTGAACAATCTTCAGAATTTGGAAAACTGCAGAATGCAGAAATTTTTTAAAACACAATTTTCTCCTCGTGCAATATTTTTGAGAATTCGGACTGTTCGGACTTAAATTCACATTAAGTTGGAATAAGTAAATTATATATTTTTTTTAATATAATTTATTTATTGTATTTATCTATATAACTGAGTACGTACGTATTTATCGACAAAAAAAATTGCACATCTGAATTACATAACAGCCAAACCCAAAAAAATAAAAACAAACCCAAACAAAATAAAAATGTGAAACTTTCATGCTATATATAGCTCTTTTAACTTTTATAGGAAAACAACACACAGAATCTAAGGGAAGGTTTATGGGACTTCCCGAGCTAAGGCTCACACTTGAGGGATCCTCCCTCATACCCTTTGAATTCTCAAGCTAGAATCGAATCAATCCTAAATTCTTCGACTCTTTCCGAACGTCTTTTCAGAAAGAGCACGAACGAAAATTCCGGTAGAACTTTGAATGCCGAATTGCTCCGAGCCGAACCGATATTGGCGATATTAGCATTCGGTACAATTGTGAGGTCACAATGGTTCCGGTTTTTTTTCAGGAATTTCGGCGTGTCACCGCTACTAGGTTTAAAAATGTATTTTCAATTTGATATAACTTTTTAATTATAAGGAAAAAAATAAAAATAAAAATAGTTTTATTATAAAAATTATACATGATCTTTCAATTTGTGACAAAAAAAAATGTTGTTCGAAAGCTCAATTGGGACATATAAAAGTCACATCTTTTGACAGACGGGAAATGGCGCGCAATTCAAATCCTACAATATTTATTGCAAATGGAATCTATTTGTGACTAATGACTAAGATCGATAAATTGTTTTATTCACCCCAGATTTCGATTCTTTCCGAACGTTTTTTCAGAAAGAGCACGAATGAAAATTCCGGTAGAACTTTGAATGCCGAACCGAATGCAGAACCGATATTGGCGATATTAGCATTCGGTGCAATTGTGACGTCACAGTGGTTCTGGTTTTTTTTTTCGGGAATTGTCATCGCTACTAGGTTTAAAAATTTATTTTCAATTTAATATCACTTTTTAATTATAAGGAAAAAAAATTAAATTAAAATAGTTTTATTATAAAAATTAACTCGTTAGGAAGGGCGTTGGGGAGCCATCCCTGCAGCGTTTATCGCAGCAAACAATTTTTCAGAGCAAACCAGAGCAAAACAGAGCAACACCACATTTTATTTCTATTCAGTCTCTTTCCTTTAACTCATTTTTCTGGGAAAAAGCAAAAAAAAATATTCAGCAGCACTATTTTCTTCTAGGCCCCCCACTTTAAAAACCCACGAGCCGCCACTGGTATTATTAGTTGAATATTGTAATAATTAGTTTTATTTATTCTCCGCAATATCAAAACTTAAGTACAAATGATTGACTGACATGACTATTATTAAAACAGATTTTCAGCATACCGTTTTCGCGATCTTCGACTCTGTTTCGTAGCCGGAGGTCAGAAAATAAAAAAAAAAGAAAAAGAATACATATAATTCACCGGTTAAGCTGTTCATTGTTCGCATTAGTATTCAAAGGGCCACCCCTGGCCACCATATTAGGCGGAATTTTTACATAATTTCACTGCCAAGTGGAACGGGACAGGCCGGAATGGACCCGAAGCCATTCCCAAAAAAATGGGGTTCGCGGTAAAATAAAAAAATAAAAAAAGGCCAGATCGCTCCCAGTTTACGAATGGGGATATTAAGAACCGGCAAAAATAAAGAGCGGGTTAAAAATGATTGTTGCCGACGGTGTAGGTGGGAGAGGAGAGAGATGCCATAGGAGGGAAAAGAAGTATTTAAAAAAAAGTGGGGCTGGGGGTGATAATAAATGCGCGTGTTTTATTGCGTGGATTTTTGCTCTTAATTTACAAAATGATAAAAGTACCCCCTTTAAGCATTTTCAAAAATTCTGTATTTCAAATCGTTTCCTCCACGAATATGCATTTCTCATATAGTGCCCATTGGATGCTACAGGACCAGTGGCGGTCCGTTCAGGTACCATGTTCAAGCTGTATTCCATAATCTCAAACAGCCTTTAATATTTGCTTATATAAAAATAACTCGATATGTCCATTGAAAAGATCTTTTTATGTATAAAGAGTATTTTCTTTGTTTTCTATTTGCTTAAAATTATTATCAAGCATATACATTTATAACTACAATTACGATTTTTTTGCTTTTTGGATCGTTCGTTGATTCACCATGAACATTGTGTTATTTTGTTGCGTTAATAATGCTTCATTAAGTATAGCGGAATGTGTATTCCGCTATACTGAATGAAGCAGTGTTGCTTAGGCATTCCCAAGCAGTGTTGCTTGGGCGAAGGATGCAGCGGCTCCTGGACTATTAAAATATCATCGCAGATCTATCAATGATTTATTGTTTATTAAAGTCTCACTGCTAAATGCACCCTGGTCAAGGTCAAACACAGTAATTGAAATTTCTCTCTTATCATACTCGAAAAACATGTATTGGGTTTTTTCCGGGAGTACATCCGGTTGTCGGGTTGGTCCCTCGCATTCTGGCGCACGGAAACCATCAAGTGCACCAAAACCGAAACACATAGACAAAAACTCCAGCGCCTGAATAAGACGTCAAAAACCAGCCCACACCCGCCAGCTTTAGACACTAACAGAACGGTCCACAACCTATCCAGTTACCCCCTATCTGAAACTGAAAAGTCCGTCCTCAATAAAGGTTTCAATTTCGCAATGACACCAAAGAACATTCCATCAGAAGAAATAATTGCCAACGTGGAATCCGTCCTACACAACATCGGCGAACAAGAAGCAGAAAATATCAAACAAGACATCGCCAGCACACTCAGAACGGCAAAATCGCCCAAACCGAACATCAGCACAGCCGAACTCCAGGCGCTAAAAAACTTGAACAAAAATAAAAATATCACTGTGCTACCAGCGGACAGAGGCAATGCCACCGTTGTTTTGAACACCGAAGACTATATAGACCACGTTCTGGATCTCGCAAGACATTGTCTAAAGAACTTGTATTTCCTATTCGACAACAAATTCTACCGACGGACTGAAGGCGCAGCAATGCCTCTCTCCCCGCTGTGGCAAACCTATTCATGGTCTATTTTGAAAGGCAAGCCATTGAAAAGGCCCATCTCAAACCAAAGCTCTTGTTAAGATACGTCGATGACATATTTGTCATATGGCCTTTCGGAAAAACGGAGCTCTACAACTTCTTAAAACATCTGAACTCCCAACACCCAAAAATACAGTTCACACTCGAAATTGAAGAACAAAACAAGCTACCGTTCCTGGACGTTCTAGTCACAAGAACAACAGAAGGGCACCTACAACACACGGTATACAGAAAACCAACACACACAAACATATATCTCAACGCACAATCACACCACCACCCCACTCAAATCCAGGCAGTAGCAAACACCCTAATCTCAAGATCCATCCGCCTTACGGACAACGATGCACAGCAGGCAGAACTCAACAACATAACGAACACTCTAAAACAAAACGGCTACTCAAAAAAGACAATCAACCGTGCAATACAACAACACCAAACACAAAAAACGACAGAACAAGCCGAAGAGACATTCAACGTAATACTGCCATACATCAAAGGAACAACGGACCGTATCGGAAGACTTTTAAGAAAACACAATATAAGGACAGCATACAAACCTCACCGAACAATAGGCGCATCCTTGAGAAACACGAAAGACAAGATCAGGCTAGAAAATCAAGGAGTGTACCGCATCCCATGCTCAGGCTGTAACAAAATCCACATCGGGCAAACAAACCGAAAAATATCTGCCAGAATCGAGGAACATAAACTAAGCATACGGAACAAGCAAACAACATC